>CM076572.1:171213376-171730876 GCA_034641835.2 Pinus albicaulis | reverse complement strand
TTGTATCTTCGGTGGTATCTGGCATATCTTAACCAAACCTTTTGCATGGGCTCGCCGTGCATTCGTATGGTCCGGAGATGCTTATTTGTCCTATAGTTTAGCGGCTCTATCTCTCTTTGGTTTTATTGCTTGTTGTTTCGTTTGGTTCAACAATACAGTTTATCCCAGTGAATTTTATGGCCCACCGGCCCAGAAGCCTCTCAAGCTCAAGCGTTTACTTTTTTAGTTAGAGACCAACGTCTTGGAGCTAGTGTGGGGTCTGCCCAAGGACCTACTGGTTTAGGTAAATACCTTATGCGTTCTCCGACTGGAGAAATTATCTTTGGAGGAGAAACGATGCGTTTTTGGGATTTCCGTGCTCCTTGGTTGGAACCCCTAAGGGGCCCTAATGGTTTGGATCTGAGCAAGTTGAAAAAAGACATACAGCCTTGGCAGGAACGACGTTCAGCAGAATATATGACTCATGCTCCTTTAGGTTCTTTAAATTCTGTGGGTAGTGTAGCTACCGAAATCAATGCGGTGAATTATGTCTCTCCCCGAAGTTGGTTATCCACCTCCCATTTCGTTCTAGGATTTTTCTTCTTCGTAGGCCATTTGTGGCATGCGGGAAGGGCTCGTGCAGCTGCAGCAGGATTTGAGAAAGGGATTGATCATGATTTTGAACCTGTCCTTTCCATGACTCCTCTTAACTGAAAAAATAGATCGAACCAGATGGAAGATAAATCGATTCAATTTCATTACATCTATATCCCATATTGGCGGGATAGGAGTATTTTCAAATACTCTCTTTCCAACTGGATCCTTGTAGCTCGGCTATATACAGCCGAGCTATTCTCTTTTATTTTTTTTATTGGATTAGACCAATAAATGTGATTTTTGAAAAACAATAGGAGAGAGAGAGGGATTCGAACCCTCGATAGTTTTTTTTACTATACCGGTTTTCAAGATCGGAGCCATCAACCACTCGGCCATCTCTCCAGAGGGACAAATTCTATTCTACCCCTCGGATAATCCCTAACTATAAGCATAAGGCCGGGTCGATACCAACTATACCTATGACATATGGTGATTTTTCATCATTATCTAGAATGGAAAAAATAAAAAAGAAAGGAATTTCCCTCTCTTGTCACACTCAAATATCAAATTGAAATTTTTTGAAAAGCTCGATCAATTTATGGTCAAATCCTTTCCATAGTGCATTTGATCAGAATTGAAAATTGGGGATCAGATGGTATAGTCTATTCAATCTGTTGGGAGCTTGTAAGATCACAACCATGACTATTGCTTTCCAATCGGCTGTGTTTGCATTAATTGCTATTTCATTTTTACTAGTGATTGGCGTACCTGTTGCACTTGCCTCTCCTGATGGTTGGTCAAGCAGCAAAAATGTTGTATTTTCGGGTGTATCATTATGGATCGGATCAGTCCTTTTTGTAGGTATCCTTAATTCTTTCATATCTTAGATCTGTTCTAGATGTTTTAGGTTCAAACCCCCTCCCCCCCCCTCCCGGAGGGGCTTTATAGCTCTTCTGAAGGGCCTTTTACTTCAGGCCCAAGGAGGAGGGGTTTTCCTTATCCGTAATTGAATGAATAAATGAACAATTGGACCATTCAAATCAAATCAAAAATAATATCTACTTACGAATGGGATTGAACATATATGTCTTTTCCATTTCAATGTTATGAATATATATATATTCATAACATTGAAATGCGGGTATGGTTGAATGGTAAAATTTCTCTTTGCCAAGGAGAAAATGCGGGTTCGATCCCCGCTACCCGCCCGTCACATTGAATATGAAAAAGAATAATATTGATCGTTTCTTTTCCTCACTTATCATTCAATTAGAAAATGATAAGTGATAGAGAAATCCTTTCCGGACCAAAATACTTCGTATGTTCTGGTCTGGCAGAGACAAGATTTGAACCCGTGACCTCAAGGTTATGAGCCTTGCGAGCTACCAGACTACTCTACTCCGCACCATTGATTGATATCATAATAAGAATGGGTTTGTTTATTGCCCGGGATAAAAAATCGAGTTGGTAGGAAAAGAAAGAAAAGTAATTGAAGTTTCTTCTGATAATGGGATATACTACCCCTATATAGGGGTAGTATATCCCATTATTATAAGAAACTTCAATTACTTTTTTTTCTTTTACTACCAACTCGATTTTTTTATCCCAGGAAATAAACATGCATGGGCCATCTCACGGAGTATGTGTCCAGACAATCCAAAGTCTCGATAGTTGGCTCTAGGTCTTCCAGTTGAAGAACAAAGTCGATGGAGACGTGTAGGTGCACTATTATGCGGTGAAGATTTCAATTTTCTATGAATTTCCCATTTGTCATCCAATGATGACACTTTGCTTTTTTCCTCCAAATATTGACGAATTAAATGATATTTCCGTTCCAGTGCTTTTCTCTTCTTCTCTCTCTGAATGAGACTCTTTCTCGCCATAATAGTTCAGTCGGTACTAGCACCTACCAGGAATCAAAATATAGATAAGATTTTAGATGGATTAATATTACGTTGATTAATTTTTCTCTGTGGGGTATTTTCATTGTATCAATGACAATACCCATTCACTAATGAAACTGATGGAGAAGAATTAACCAAATTTGCATGATGTAGAGGCAATTAAAAAAGCTGCATAAGTGAATATATAACCTACGGAAAAGTGAGCTAATCCAACTAATCGTGCTTGAACAATGGAAAGGGCTACTAGCTTGTCTCTCCATCAAACTAAATTAGCTAAAGGCGTGCGTTCATGGGCCCATGCGAGAGTTTCAATCAGTTCCTACCAATATCCGCACCAGGAAATAAGGAACATAAATCCAGTAGCCCAAACAAGATGCCCGAATAAGAACATCCACGCCCAAACAGATAAACTGTTCATACCAAAAGGATTTTATCCATTAATAAGTTGTGAAGAATTTAACCATAGATAATCTCTTGACCATCCCATTAAATAAGTGGAAGACTCATTAAATTGCGCTACATTACCCTGCCATAACGTTATATGCTTCCAATGCCAATAGAAAGTAACCCATCCAATAGTATTCAACATCCAGAAAACTGCTAAATAAAAAGCATCCCAGGCTGAGATATCGCAAGTACCACCCCGTCCCGGACCATCGCAAGGAAAACTATAACCAAAATCTTTTTTATCTGGCATTAACCTGGAACCACGCGCATCCAAAGCACCTTTATCTAGGATCAATGTAGTTGTATGCAAACCTAGAGCAATAGCATGATGAACCAAAAAGTCTCCGGGACCAATTGTTGAGAACAATGAATTATTATTATCATTAATAGCATTTAACCAACCGGGTAACCATATGCTCTTACCTGCATCGAATGCTGGACCACTTGTTAAAGATAGGAGTATATCGAAACCATATAACGTCTTACCATGAGCAGATTGTATCCACTGAGCAAATATGGGCTCGATCAATATTTGTTTTTCTGGAGTAACAAAAGCAAGCATAACATCATTATGAACATAAAGTCCCAAGGTATGGAAACCTAGTAATAAACTAACCCAACTAAGATGAGATATTATAGCTTCCTTATGTTCCAACATTCTCGCCATTACATTATCCTTATTCTGTTCCGGATTATAATCCCTAATGAGGAATATAGCTCCATGAGCAAAGGCTCCTGTCATAATGAACCCGGCAATGTATTGATGATGAGTATATAATGCAGCTTGGGTGGTGAAGTCTTGTGCTATGAATGCATAAGCGGGCAAAGAATACATGTGTTGAGCTACCAAGGAAGTTATAACCCCCAAAGAAGCTAAAGCAAGACCCAATTGAAAATGAAGAGAATTATTAATTGTGTTATAAAGACCCTTATGCCCGCCTCCTAATAGGCCTCCTGGAGGAACATGTGCCTCCAAAATATCTTCCATACTGTGACCAATCCCAAAGTTGGTTCTATACATATGACCAGCAATTGAAAACACAAATGCAATAGCTAAATGATGATGAGCCATATCAGTCAGCCATAAACTTTGAGTTTGTGGATGGAATCCTCCGAGAAGAGTTAGAATAGCAGTTCCCGCCCCCTGGGAGGTACCGAATAAGTGACTACTAGAATCAGGATTTTGAGCATAAAGATTCCACTGACCTGTGAAAAACGGTTCTAACCCTTGGGGATGCGGTAATTCATCCAAAAAATTGTCCCATCTGACGTGCACTCCCCTTGATTCAGGAATAGCGACATGAACTAAATGCCCTGTCCAAGTTAGAGAACTGACTCCGAAGAGTCCTGACAAATGATGATTGAGACGGGATTCGGCATTTTTGAACCATGAAACACTTGGTCTCCATTTAGGTTGTAAATGTAACCTACCCGCTATTAAAAAGATGACAGAAAGAAATAGCAAGAAAAGAGCTCCAGCATAAAGATCTTCGTTAGTGCGTAAGCCAATTGTATACCACCACTGATAAACACCGGAATAAGCAATATTGACCGGACTGGGAGCACCTCCTCGGGTAAAAGCTTCTATAGCTGGTTGACCAAAATGAGGATCCCAAATTGCATGAGCAATGGGTCTTACATGTAAGGGATCGCGTACCCATGCTTCAAAATTGCCTTGCCAAGCCACATGGAACAAATTACCGGAGGTCCACAGAAAGATTATTGCCAACTGACCAAAGTGGGAAGCAAAAAATTTATGATAAAGGCGTTCTTCGGTAATATCATCATGACTCTCAAAGTCATGTGCGGTCGCAATACCGAACCAAATACGACGAGTAGTTGGGTCCTGGGCCAAGCCTTGGCTGAACTTTGGAAATCTTGATGCCATAATGTTTTTCAAATCCTCCTAGCCATTATCCTACTGCAATAATTCTTGCCAGGAAGAACGCCCATGTTGTGACGATTCCACCCAGAAGGTAATGAGCTACTCCTACAGCTCGTCCCTGTACAATGCTCAAGGCTCTGGGCTGGATAGCAGGAGCAACCTTCAATTTGTTATGGGCCCAAACAATAGATTCAATGAGTTCTTGCCAATACCCACGTCCGCTGAATAAGAACATTAAACTGAAGGCCCAAACAAAATGAGCACCTAAAAATAAAAGACCATATGCAGATAATGAAGAACCATAAGATTCGATCACTTGCGAGGCTTGTGCCCATAGAAAGTCACGGAGCCACCCGTTAATCGTAATGGAACTTTGTGCAAAGTTTTCTCCCGTAATATGAGTTACCACTCCCTGATCACTTATACTACCCCAAACATCGGACTGCATTTTCCAGCTGAAATGGAATATTACTACCGAAATTGCATTGTACATCCAGAATAAACCAAGGAAAACATGATCCCAGGCAGATATTTGACATGTTCCTCCTCTCCCAGGTCCATCACAAGGAAAACGAAAACCAAGATTTGCTTTATCAGGTATTAAACGGGAGCTACGGGCAAATAGAACACCTTTAAGTAGGATTAAAACAGTCACATGGATAGTAAATGCATGAATGTGATGTACCAAAAAATCCGCGGTTCCTTATGGAATTGGTAACAAGGCCACTTTGGAACCTACTGTCACCAAATCACCACTAACAAGGCCACTTTGGAACCTACTGTCACCAAATCACCACCTCCCCAGGTTAAGCTGGTACTTGCTATTGCACCAGGAGCTGTTGAACCAGGTGTTGAAGCATGAGTGTTTTGTATCCATTGGGCAAAGATAGGTTGTAATTGTATAGCAGTATCTGAGAACATATCTTGAGGACGTCCTGGAGCGCTCATAGTATCATTATGAATATATAGACCAAAACTATGGAAGCCTAAGAATATACATACCCAGTTGAGGTGTGATACAATTGCATCACGATGTCTAAGAACGAGATCTAATAAATTGTTGTATTGAGTAGTTGGGTCATAGTCTCTTACCATAAAAATCGCTGCATGTGCAGCAACGCCAACTATAATAAACCCACCAATCCACATATGATGTGTCAACAGAGAGAGTTGGGTACCATAGTCAATAGCTAGGTACAGATAGGGGGGCATCGAATACATGTGGTGAGCTATAACAATAGTTAAAGATCCTAACATAGCTAGGTTAATAGCTAATTGAGCATGCCATGAGGTAGTTAACATCTCGTAAAGACCTTTATGTTTCTCCCCCGTAAATGGACCTTTATGAGCTTCTAAAATGTCCTTGAGGTTATGGCCAATGCGCCAATTGGTCTTATACATATGACCGGCTATCAGAAAAAGAACTGCAATAGCCAAATGATGATGTGCAATATCGTTCAACCACAGACCCCCCGTTACTGGATTTAATCCTCCACGAAAAGTCAAAAATTCTGAATATTCCGACCAATTAAGGGTGAAAAATGGGGTCAATCCCTTAGCAAAACTGGGATAAAGTTGAGCCAAAAGATCGCGATTCAAAATAAATTCATGAGGAAGTGGTATCTCTTTAGGATCCACTCGAGTGTCTAGAATTTGGTTAATGGGTAGAGAGACGTGTATTTGGTGTCCTACCCAAGATAGAGACCCAAGTCCTAGTAACCCTGCTAAATGATGGTTCAACATGGATTCTACATCCTGGAACCAAGCCAATTCTGGGGTAGCTTTGTGATAATGAAACCAACCAGCAAAAAGCATTAACACTGCAAATATCAATGCACCAATTGCAGTGCAGTAAAGTTGTAATTCACAGGTTATTCCAGATGCTCGCCAAATCTGGAAGAAACCAAAGGTTATTTGTATCCCTTGAAAACCTCCACCTACATCCCCATTCAATATTTCTTGGCCTACTATTGGCCAAACTACTTGGGCACTGGGTTTGATGTGAGTGGGATCAGCCAGCCATGCTTCATAATTGGAGAAACGAGCGCCGTGAAAATACATCCCACTTAGCCAAATAAAGATGATGGCTAGTTGACCAAAATGAGCGCTAAAGACTTTACGAGAAATCTCTTCCAAATCCTTAGTTCCTGGTAGGTGATAGTACCGACTGAACTATTATGGCGAGAAAGAGTCTCATTCAGAGAGAGAAGAAGAGACAAGCACTGGAACGGCAATATCATTTAATTCATCAATCTTTGGAGGAAAAAAGCAAAGTGTCATCATTGGATGACAAATGGGAAATTCATAGAAAATTGCAATCTTCACCGCGTAATAGTGCACCTACACGTCTCCATCGACGTTGTTCTTCGACTGGAAGACCTAGAGCCAACTATCAAGACTTTGGATTGTCTGGACACATACTCCGTGAGATTTCCCACGCATGTTTATTGCCTGGGATAACAAAATCGAGTTGGTAGGAAAAGAAAAAAAGTAATTGAAGTTTCTTGTGATAATGGGATATACTACCCCTATATAGGGGTAGTATATCCCATTATTGTTTGGTGTACCCATTTTGATTATGATATCAATCAATGGTGCGGAGTAGAGTAGTCTGGTAGCTCACAAGGCTCTTAACCTTGAGGTCACGGGTTCAAATCATGTCTCTGCCAGACCAGAACATACGAAGTATTTTGGTCCGGAAAGGATTGCTCTATCACTTATCATTTTCTAATTGAATGATAAGTGAGGAAAAGAAATGATCAATATTATTCTTTTTCATATTCAATGTGACGGGCGGGTAGCGGGGATCGAACCCGCATCTTCTCCTTGGCAAAGAGAAATTTTACCATTCAACCATACCCGCATTTCAATGTTATGAATATATATATATTCATAACATTAAAATGGAAAAGACATATATGTTCAATCCCATTCGTAAGTAGATATTATTTTTGATTTGATTTGAATGGTCCAATTATTCATTTATTCATTCAATTACGGATAAGGAAAACCCCTCCTCCTTGTGCCTGAAGTAAAAGGCCCTTCAGAAGAGCTATAAAGCCCCTCCGGGAGGGGGGGGGAGGGGGTTTGAACCTAAAACATCTAGAACAGATCTAAGATATGAAAGAATTAAGGATACCTACAAAAAGGACCGATCCGATCCATAATGATACACCCGAAAATACAACATTTTTGCTACTTGACCAACCATCAGGAGAGGCAAGTGCAACAGGTACGCCAATCACTAGTAAAAATGAAATAGCAATTAATGCAAACACAGCCGATTGGAAAGCAATAGTCATGGTTGTGATCTTACAAGCTCCCAACAGATTGAATAGACTATACCATCTGATCCCCAATTTTCAATTCTGATCAAATGCACTATGGAAAGGATTTGACCATAAGTTGATCAAGCTTTTCAAAAATTTTCAATTTGATATTTGAGTGTGAGAGGAGAGGGAAATTCGTTTTTTTTTTTTCCATTCTAGATGATGATGAAAAATCACCATATGTCACAGGTATAGTTGGTATTGACCCGGCCTTATGCTTATAGTTAGGGATTATCCGAGGGGGTAGAACAGAAGTTGTCCCTCGGGAGAGATGGCCGAGTGGTTGATGGCTCCGGTCTTGAAAACCGGTATAGTAAAAAAAACTATCGAGGGTTCGAATCCCTCTCTCTCCTGTTGTTTTTCAACAATCACATTTATTGGTCCAGTCCAATAAAAAAAAAAAAAAAAAAAAGAGAATAGCTCGGCTGTATATAGTCGAGCTACAAGGATCCAGTTGGAAAGAGAGTATTTTAAAATACTCCTATCCCGCCGATATGGGAGATATATGTAATGAAATTGAATCGATTTATCTTCCATATGGTTCGATCTATTTTTTCAGTTAAGAGGAGTCATGGAAAGGACAGGTTCGAAATCACGATCAATTCCTTTCTCAAATCCTGCTGCAGTTGCACGAGCCCTTCCCGCATGCCACAAATGGCCTACGAAGAAGAAAAATCCTAGAACGAAATGGGAGGTGGATAACCAACTTCGGGGAGAGACATAATTCACCGCATTGATTTCGGTAGCTACACCACCCACAGAATTTAAAGAACCTAAAGGAGCATGAGTCATATATTCTACTGAACGTCGTTCCTGCCAAGGTTGTATGTCTTTTTTCAACTTGCTCAGATCTAAACCATTAGGGCCCCTTAGGGGTTCCAACCAAGGAGCACGGAGATCCCAAAAACACATCGTTTCTCCTCCAAAGATAATTTCTCCAGTCGGAGAACGCATAAGGTATTTACCTAAACCAGTAGGTCCTTGGGAAGACCCCACACTAGCTCCAAGACGTTGGTCTCTAACTAAAAAAGTAAATGCTTGAGATTGAGAGGCTTCTGGGCCGGTGGGCCCATAAAAAATAAAAGTCAAAATAATCCATACAGCTAATATATCCCATAGATCATACTAGGGATATAGGTCTTTTTATCCTTCTGATGAATATATAATGCAGAAGCTATTTTAGCCATTTTCATTAAACTAAAACTTCCTTCTTGCATGCGTGCTCCTCCGGAAGCACACACCATAATGACTGGAAGATATTCCGGGGTAGCGCGCTCGATCAGACGGGTTATTTTCTCACCGACTACAGAGCCCATACTACCTCCCATGAACTTAAAATCCATAACTCCGAGTGCGATAGGAATACCATTTAATTGACCTATGCCTATTTGAATAGCATCAGTTAAACCTGCCTCTATTTGATAAAAAGTGATATGATCCTTATAAGATTCATCCTCAGAATCAAGATGATCAGAATGAGAAGGTTCATTCTCAGAATGAAATTGAAGAACATCTAGAGTGTACATGTCTTCATCCATAGGACGCCAAGTGTCACGATTGTTGAGCCTCAAGATGGTGCTTTCTTTCATCTTACTTTACCTCATTTTCCTTTGTCCATTGTTATCCTAGACCCAATTGATCAATGAATTTAGTTAAAATTACTTTTAGAATGATTAACATGACTGACTTGCTAAGTTTTGTGATTTTTGTCATTGTAATGCATTTTGACTGGAACTAGCTGCAGAATGCAGACATTCCGTAGCTAACCGGAAATTCTGCAGCTGTCTTCACGTTTGGGTATGTTCCAGGTGGCCTCTCAAGAAAAACCACATATGGGTATATTCCACGTCATGTCTACATTGTTCGTTGCTCATCATGAAGGAAAAACCGAATTCTGGATATGGTTTTGATACGTGGGAACACATTTAAGAAGGCAGACTTCTAATAGGACTGTCTTAGTCCAGATGTCCTTTTCCTTTTTACGCTGCCACTTCAAGAGTCCTAATGTGATTTCGATAAGGAAAGACAATGATCCTCGAATTGTTGCAAGTTCTGTTATGTAAATTTTGTTATAAAAACACTTGGGAAACCGAGAGCTAGGCTAGATTTTGCTCTGGATTTTGCTTAGATTCTGTGCTGCATTTCTGAAGACGCAGATTGCTATGTTCAAGTTATTTCTCTTTTAATGAAGAAGACAGTGTTGCTTTGAAAGCGTTGATTTGATTTGGAGTTAGATTCCGTCTAGTGGTAGAGGGCCCCTACCTCCTGCACGGATTTATTTGCGTAATTTAGATAAGTATCTTAGTTGTTTTTATGTTTTTTTGAAGTTTGAATTCGTAGTTGTTTTCATTAGCCACTATAGTTATACTCATTCTAAAAACTCTTCCAAAATATTATGATAATGAATGGGAAATGGCTATAGTGTTGTAGGATTTAATTGTAATTTATTTTGTTCACTATCACGGTTATACTTGTTCTAAACACTCTTCCAAAAGAAGAAACTCTTCCAAAAAATCCTTATGATGACTAAGACATGACTGTGATATTGAACGTTGTAGTTGTTTTTTTTTCACTAAGTTACATAGCTGACCTTGCTCTTAAACGCTCTTCCAAAATATCATAATGATGGGTAGGAGATAGCTATGATATCTTAGTTTTTAAATTGCTTTCAGTCTTTATGTTTGCATTTGCACTGAATTATACAGTTAGGATTGTTCTAAGAAACTCTTCCAAAATACCAATCATGATGGACAAACAGGTTGTATAATCCCATAGGTTAATGCATGATAACTTAGTTAGGATAATTCGGAGTCTAATTGCATTCAACTCATGCTCTGTTATTTTGTTTTGAGTTTGATAATGACTTGTTAGTTCAGCATTGTTTTAGACTAGTGACATCTTAAGTTCAGTTAGCTTAACTCATTGCATTTTCACTCCACATTTAGTTTACATCCACGGCATATTAGATCACTTTAGTTGCTAAACTTAACAAAATATCCTTCATTATTTACAAACCTCTTCTTGTTCCAAATCTATAATTGATTCATAACCATATGAACAGAAGACAGTATCATTTCAAGGCCTGAAGTATTTCTGCAACTTCCTTATCATCTCACAAACAAACATTTCCTCAAAATACTATTCTAAAAATCTATAACCTTCGAGTGAAGTGTAGTGGTATCAAACTAAGTTGCAGAATAGAGTTAGGAACTAGTCTTAGAGTAGAGATCTTATGATGGTATCAATGTTTTCTTCCAAATATACTTCAACAAATCTCTAATCATGGATAAAATGTTGCATCATTATAAGCTAGTTGTTTAAATTGTTTAGTTAGGAGAATTTGCATACTTAGTTGACCATTTCTCAAACTCTCTCTCAAAATACCTTTGATGAAAGAATTGGACAAGTTGAGTTTATGTTTTGAATCATTTGTTTAAAATTCATTATCAAGCTTTGTTTCTGCTTAGTCATAGTTTAGATTTGATTCTGTTTCAATATTTGCAATTGCATTTGTCATTTTTCATCAATCAATTAGGCTTCACTCTGTTTTTTTAACCAGTAGCTTCTTTTCACTAGCTTTCTAGTCATTGTCCTTGTGAACATAAAACTACCAAAAGACCAAAAACATTATAAATCATCACAAAAGACCAAAAACACCATAAAATACTAAACACAACGCATTAGGAAACAAATACCTAGGTACATACAGTACACTTCACTTCAGCAGTTTACCAACCCTGGTTGACAATTAAATGAACTCAATTTAGGAGACTAGGTTGAGACCAAACAACGATCAATTGGAAGTTCTATTCTATATGAACTATTCATTTGCAGATAATATCCACATTCTTTACAAACACTTTGATTCTCTCTCAAAAATCTGATATAGAGCAAGCTCTCGCAATTATCGCATTGAGCCCATAACCTATTAATTTTAGCGTAATCAATACTTAGATTCTTGTTTTTCTCCGTCTCATTGGCATTCTTACTATCCCTTTCGACCGAATTTTTGAGTAATCCAGTTATTTTACGCCTGTCTTCGAACCACTCCTTTATAGACATAGAGTTTTCCTTCCATATACAGGTGAAAATTGTTACTTTTCCTATCTTATTTTGTATGAAGAGAAGTCATATAAGTATAAATACAATGATGAAAATTATTAATCAATAGTGGAATGAATCATTGAGAAATCATCTCCATTCATTATTGATTAGGAACTTGAAGTATCGATCCGGGATTATGATAGAATCCTTTATTCTGTTATAAAGAAAGATTCTCTCCTATACCGCGATGGAAAGGAATCTTCATTTCAAATACAACATCTTTTGGGCTAGAAGGGATTTGATCCCTTGACTTCACGGTCCGGACCCATGAGCTCTGATCCACTGAGCTACCAGGGCTCTTTTGAATGATCCAGATCATTGCAATAGATGAATAGATTCATTATTTATCACGACCAAAACAAATTTTCATAAATCACTCTGTTTGAGATATTTGACCTTGGAAATATCTATATATCAATATCTATAGATATTGATATCTGAAATCCCATATCTCTGCTCACGATTTGGACTAATATTTGTGGTAGTGGTAAAAGATTGGGCTGAGTCCGATTGGTAGAACGAAAGTCACTGGATTACAAGCGATCAATCACATCAAATTCAAATTTGATCTCCTTCCATATTTCACAAGCAGCAGCTAGTTCAGGACTCCATTTATAAGCTTCACGGATCACTTCATTACCTTCACAAGCAAGATCACATCCTTCATTACGAGCTTGTACACAAGCTTCTAGAGCAACCCGATTAGCTACTGCACCAGGTGCATTTCCCCAAGGATGTCCCAAAGTTCCCCCACCAAACTGTAGTACGGAATCATCCCCAAAGATCTCGGTCAGAGCAGGCATATACAAAACGTGAATACCTCCTAAAGCTACGAGCATAATTCCTGGCATAGATACCCAGCCTTAAGATACAAAACAAGCAAAAAGATGAATCTGATGCCTTGGCAATCTTTTGTCCCAAATGTAGAAAGAAACATGCCTTGAGAGAGTGTCCTTTGGATATAAAAGTTGTAGAAACCTGTGTTATTTGTTCTGAAAAACATGAGACCAAGAATTTTCCTTCTCTTCCTGGTCTCAAAGCTATCTTTCAGGAGGAAGCTCCTACAGATTCCACAGAGTCTATCAACTTTGTATCTAGAAGGCCTTGGCAGGGACCTCAAACACAAGGATTCCATGATCAAATGTATAATCAACCTCCACCTTGGAATTCTTGGCAGCAACCTTGGCCTCAATTTCAAAATCAATGTCCAGCTTGGGCACAAGGATCACAAAGTCCCTATGGAAGATACTCCCCATATTATCAGTATCCACCATCCTATCCACCATACCCACATTTTTATCCTCAAAATCCTCAACAAAATTTTCCTCAAAATCTTCAACAAAATTTTCAACAAAATCCTCGACAACATCATCAGAACCAACCACATCAAAATCAACCGCTCCCATTACCATTCCCTCAAAAATCAAATCAATTGCCTGCTCAACCCATACCAAACACGAATAATAAGAACCTTTAGAACACATATATGATAGAAGGCCAACAATTTCCAACTTATTTAATTACTCCTTTAGACCTTAGTGATGTTCAACTGAGGTCTGGAAGAATACTTGAAAAGAGGAAACCTTCTGTGATCATACAAGAACAAGATAATTCTGAGGAAGACTCTCTACGGGTGAATAAAAGTCTTGAGGAAGACTCATCCTTTCAAGGCCCAAACACTGAAAAATTAAAGCAAAAAGATCCAATAATTTCAACTCCTGTATTAGAGCAACCATCCACATCTACTTCTATACCTCCCTTTCCAGAAAGATTACAAATTGATAGAGGTGTAGAAAAACAAATTATGATGCCTAATTATGATTTCCTAGATGAGCTGAGAAATGTTTGCATTAAAATTCCATTATTACAAGCCATCAAGGAAATTCCAATTTTAGCCAAAACAATAAAGGATTTGAGTATGAAGAAAACAAGAAAAAGAATAAGAGAAACAAAGAAAATTCAACTGGCAGGAAAAATAGCAGACATTATGATGGGCAAGATTGCTATTCCAAAGTATCTTGACCCAGGAAATCGAGTTGTTAAAATTCACATCAATGGAATTGAAATCCAAAACACACTTATTGATTTAGGAGCAGCAATCAATATTATGAGTAGACAAATCATGGATAAACTAAAACTTCCTAATCTTCTTTTTACACCCACATTATTACAATTAGCGGACAGATCTGTGATCAAACCTGATGGGGTAATAGAAGACATTCCAGTGTCCCTAGATTCTTGGGAGTATCCTGTGGATTTTATGATCCTAACTCCTAAGAATAATCTAGGAGGACATCCTATTATATTAGGAAGGCCTTGGTTATCTACAGCTGATGCTTTCATTAGCTGTAGATCCGGTGATATGTATATCTACGCTTGTTAGTTCAACTAGAAATTCACTTTGTATCCTCCAGAACTAGGACAATTACGGATCTAGATGACACTCGATGGATAGAGGATGAAGAAAGTTGCAACACCTCTCTTCACAATTTCAGAAATTAGTGAAGATAATCAAATTCTGAATACTCTAGAAAACTTTGAACCCTCTCCAGAACACAAACATGAATCATTTCAAGAGGGATCCAATATTGATTTTTTGTCATCAAGACATATGTCTCTTCATTCTATGGATAAATTTGGCAGCTCTAAAAGTGAGATCTTTCCAGGAAAAACTTTGAACATAAATAAGAACCTAGAGAAATCTCAACAAGAAAAGTTAGTCAAAGTATTATAGAGACACTCTTCTGCATATGCATGGGAGTACACTGACATGAAAGGGATAAGCCCCATGACTTGCACTCATCACATCTATATAGAGGATAATTGCAAACCAATCAGACAACCTCAAATATGGATGAATCCAAATCTTAGGGAGATTGTTAAAGAATAATTGCAAAAACTGTTAAATGTCAACTTCATCTATCCCATTTCAGATAGTCAGTGGGTTTCTCCTTTGGTAATTGTGCCAAAGAAAAATGGTAAATGGAGGGTATGTATTGACTACCGAGAACTAAACAAAGCTACTCTTAAAGACCATTTTCCCTTACCTTTCATAGATCAAGTGTTAGATACATTAGCTAGCAAAAAGTACTTCTCATTCCTAGATGGGTTTAGTGGTTACAACCAAATCCAAGTAGCACTTGAAGATCAAGATAAAACCACATTTACCCGTCCTTGGGGTACCTATGCTTACCAAGTATTGCCATTTGGATTATGCAATGCACCTGCGACATTCCAAAGGGCAGTATTAGGAATTTTTTCAGATCTAATACATGATTGTGTAGAGGTATACATGGATGATTTCATAGTTTATGGAAACACTTTTGAAGAAGATTTAGAGAACTTGGAAAAAGTCTTAAAGACATGTCAAAAAGAAAATCTTTCACTTGGTCATGAGAAATGTTTCATGATGTTTACTGAAGGTATTGTTTTGGGGCATCACATTTCAGGGGATGGGATTAGATTTGATGAGTCAAAAGTTGAAGTCATCTCTAACTTATCTATTCCAAGTTGTCAAAAAGATGTTAGGAGTTTTCTAGGATTTACAGGATATTATCGGAGATTTATAGAAAAATTCACCAAGATATCATCTCCACTCTCCAAATTACTTACCAAAGATTGTGAATTCAAGTGGAATTCTGATTGCCAGTTAGCCTTTGATACCCTGAAAACCAAAATTTTTGAAGCACCTATATTAAGGGGACCTAAATGGAAGTTACCTTTTCATATCTCAACAAATGCTTCCGATACAGCTCTAGGAGCAGTATTGGGACAAAAATATTTGATTCCTTATGCCATCCATTATACCAGTAAAAATTTGACTCCTGTAGAGTTAAACTATACTATAACTGAAAAAGAGTTTTTAGTTGTTTTTCATGCCATAAACAAATTCAGACACCATATAACAGGCTATGAAACTTTTGTTCACACTGATCATTCTGCAATTAGATACTTAATGAAAAAATCAATTACTAATGGCACAGTCATAAGATGGTTATTGCTCTTACAATAATTCAACATTACCATTCTAGATAGGCCTGGAAAACAAAACATAGTAGCTGATTTCCTATCTAGACTCCAAAATATAAAAGATGACACTCCTGTTGAAGATCAATTTCCTGATGAATATCTTTTTGCAATTTCTACTCAAACTCCATGGTTTGCTGATATTGCTAATTATTTAGTTTCAGGGAAATTTCCTTCAATAATGAATGCAAGAGATAAAAGAAAAATCATTTATGACAGTGCAAAATATTCATGGGTTGCTAATGAGTTGTACAAGACAGGTCCAGATTTGATCATTAGGAGGTTTGTTCGTGAAGATGAGATGCCTGAGATTCTCAAAGCATGTCATGATGAACCTTGTGGCGGACACTTTGCTGATAAGAGGACAGCCTATAAGATCCTTAATTTAGGATATTATTGGCCATCCTTGTTTAAAGATGCTAAAGAGTATGTCAAAAGGTGTGACAGTTGCCAAAGGGTAGGGAAACCTTCTCCTTCAGGTGAGATTCCATTACAAGCTCAGGTACATATTGAACCTTTTGAAAAATGGGCTTTGGATTTTGTAGGACCTATTAGTCCTCCATCAAGAAAGAAGAGATATATATTAGTTTGCACTGATTATGTTACCAAATGGGTAGAAGCCAAGCCATTACTTGTTGCTAATGAAGCATCTGTAGTTACTTTTCTTTTTGAGGATATTTTTACTCGTTTTGGTGTCCCAAGGGAAATTGTTACAGATCAAGGAGCTCAATTTACATCAAGGCTAGTGGAGCAAATGATGGAGAGGTACAAAATCAAGCATAGAAAATCTGCTCCTTATCATCCACAAGCAAATGGTAAAGTGGAATATACTAATAAGGTCATTAAAGGAATCCTAACAAAGACTGTTCATTTACATAGAAGAGATTGGGTAGATAGGCTTCCTGAAGCCTTGTGGGCCTATAGAACTACATGGAGAAACACAACAGGCCATACTCCTTATGAACTTTTTTATGGAAAGCAAGTTTTGTTTCCCATAGAGTTCCAGATTCAAACTTTCAAAATGGCAGTTCAACTAGGACTTGATTTAATGGAGGCACAAAAGCATAGATTGGAGCAGATTAATGAATTGGATGAAATCAGACAAGATGCAGTTCAGAAAACAAGTCTAGTTCAACAGCAAAGGACTAGATGGCATGATAAGTACATCAAAGAGAAGAAATTCAAATAAGGTGACTGGGCTCTCTTGTTTGATTCAAAATTCAAAGATTTTCAAGGTAAATTTCAAACACATTGGCTTGGGCCATATGAAATTGTTGAAATTTTTTACAATGGAGCAGTAAAAATCAGGACAATAGATGAAGAAGAGGTCACTTTTCTTGTGAATGGTCATAGATTGAAGCTGTATCACAAACCACTCTCAAGAGAAGAATTTGTCAAGAAGTTCCAGGAAAACAATGATGTGAAGTTAATGAAGAAGAATCTTTCTTCTTCATCAACTTGATTGAATTTTCTGAAGCATTTCTTTTGAAAAAAAATAAATAAATAAATAAAAAATAAGGTATAAACATGAAAACCAATCATTGATTGGCATGTTTATACAGAAAAGATAGGGTGAAAATCAGAGTCTTTCTGACACTCTAACTTTTCCCATTTTTTTTTTGCAAGCAGCTGTTACAAAATCATAAGTTCAGATCCATTGTACTTATGATCCATCTCATTTCATTTCATTCTATTCACTTATCCATCCATACTCCATTTCATTCATTCATTCATACTTCACTTCATTCCATATATCATTCATCTCATTCCATACTTCATCCACCTCATTTCCATGTCAAAATTTAAAGTTTGATGTCTTGCTGCAAATGAATAACACATGTCATGGATTGCAGGCCATTTCTTATATTCTTCCACTCCATTTCATAAATTGAATCCATTCCATTTCATCATCCACTTCATACATATCATGTCTCATCATCCATCTTCATTCATGCCATATAACATTTCACTTATATTCCAAACCACTCCATTCCATGATTAAAATGCTCTACAGGTACATTATGCAGCTTAACAGACATTCTGCAGCTGATCAGACTTTCCGCAGCCAGACAGTCATTCCGCAGCTACAGATCCTGAAGACACTAATCAACAGACATTTGAATTGCAACAAGATGATCCAGTATATCCATGAAAAATAAGAATCAAGAATGATTATGAAGACTCTTCCAAAGGAGAACAAAGAAGACAAAGACCACAAAAAGAAAATGAAAAGCAAAGGTAACAAGTTTTGATTATAATGGCATATCATAAAATTTAGCATAGTTTTAGTTATGAATCATTCGAAAAAGTTGTTTTGATTATTTTTATTGATCATGTCCAATATACCCTCCACAAACTTTGAATAAAAATCTCTCATTTCAAATTCTATACCCGACCATCATTTAAGCGGTTAAAAAGGCTGAAGTGTTTGATTTCCTCACGTCACCCAGCCAAATCATTTAATGATGATTTTTTTTCCGTTGTAAAAAAATCTCCGTAGTCTTTTCACTCATTAATTTGTTTTCTTCACCTCACTTCATTAACTCATTCCGTAACTACCTCCATCACTCCATTCCGTAGCCAGCCCTTCATCATTACATTTAACAAAACAGAGATATCTCTATCACCGTGAGCAGAGGTATATCAATTTGAAATATCAAACCACTATCACTGTGAGCAGAGATTGAAGCATTATCACCGTGAGCAGAGACTGAAGCACTGTCACCGTGAGCATAGATTCAGGCATTATCACCGTAAACGCAGAGATATATCAGTGTGGAATTTGAAGCTATTGTCACTGTCAACCAGAGGTATATCAGTTTGAAGATTGAAGCCATTGTCACCGTGAACCAGAAGTATATCAGTTTGAAGGTTGAAGTTATTGTTTCCATGGGCAGAAAGAGTATTAATCTGAAGATTGAAGAAAGAATTATGGGCCTCATTGTAAGAACTGAACCAGTGGGTACAAAATACCTGGAAGGATACCCTCAAAGTAGAGAAATGTTGCAACAGGTAGGATGGCTACAATTTCTTGAGAAATTTAATGGCTTCCACAAAGAAGTCACTAAAACATTTGCAAGGTCATTTAAAGGAGCTAAGGTTGAAGTGGGAGATGTTAAATTCACTGTCACTGAGGTTTTCATTGCAGAAGCAACAGGATTGCTTACAAATGGAGAGAGATGGTTTAAAAACAGAGAATTTCACAATGAATCATGGAAGCAAATCCTAAAATCACCAGGTATGGATGTCACTGTGTTTAAGAAGGGAATTCCAAGTTCTGCATTGAAAAATAAATGGAGAAATATATTGCTTATTTTGCAAAAATTTATCACATGTGAAGGTAGATATGGCACATTTTATGTTTACCATATTAGACTAATAATGCATTTTCTAGAGGAAGAGTTAAACTTGCCCTATTTCTTGCCTCAAAGTTTGAAAAAGATGGCTTCTTATGTTCAAAGAAGGGTCCAATTCTTAGAGACAACTCTATACCATCATGGCTTGGTTAAGATTTTAATTGAACACCATTTAGCCAAAACAAATGATACTTGGGATAATTTCTTGATAAGAAATCATTTTGAAGAGCCAAAAGAGCCCTCACCTGAACAACAGCCTACAAGGAGAAGCAGAAAATGGAGAGCCTCTAAAATTGAAATTGACAAAACAGTACAGGAGAGTAGTGAAGAAATAATCTCAGAGAAGTTGACTCAAATTAAGAGACAACTCAAGAAAGAGAGGGTAATCAGAAAATCTGCCACAGAAAAAGGAGAGGGATCATCCCAGCCAAGAAGAAGCCATAGACTCAGGGGGAAACTAAGGAAAACTCAGATCAAACAAACAAGGGTGATAAATATAGAAGATGAGGAAACATCTATTGAAGAAGATGTTGAAGAAGATTTTAATGAAGAAACCCCTGAAATTGACCCTGCTCAGCAAGAAGTTTATGACTATGTTGAAACATTGGAAAGGAAAGCTTCAGAGAGTAGAGATAGAACCCCTAGTCCTCCACTGTCCGAAATAGATGTGTTAAGAAGGGATAGATATGAGTTGGAAATACTTAATAGACACATCAAAAATGAGAATGATATTCTAAAGGAACAAGTCAAACTCAAAACCAGTATAAACTCAACCTTATCTCTACAAATGGACAAAGTGGAAAAGGCTAATGAAAAGTTGAAAAAGAGGAAAAAGAAGCTAATCAGGGCACTTATCAACTTAAGGTTCAAACTTGTCATCAGAAAACCCAGAAGACCTTTAGCTTCCAGGCAAAGAAGAAGGAGAGGATTAGATGTTCTTGCAGAAGTCTCTGAGTTTATGGAATAAATTGCATGAGGACATGCAAAAAGACAGCAGTGGGGGTATGTTGAGCCCCAAGATTGTGCTTTCTTTCACCTTACTTCACCTCATTTTCCTTTGTCCATTGTTATCCCAGACCCAATTGATCAATGAAATTAGTTAAAATTACTTTTAGAATGATTAACATGGCTAACTTGCTAAGTTTTGTGATTTTTGTCATTGTAATGCATTTTGACCAGAACTAGCTGCAGAATGCAGACATTCCGTAGCTAACCGGCAATTCTGCAGCTGTCTTCACGTTCAGGCATGTTCCAGGTGTCCTCTCAAGAAAAACCACATATGGGTATATTCCACGTCATGTCCACATCATTCGTTGCTCACCATGAAGGAAGAACCGAATTCTGGACGTGGTTTTGGTACATGGGAACTCATTTAAGGAGGCAGACTTCTAATAGGACTGTCTTAGTCCAGATGTCCTTTTTCTCTTTGCGTTGCCATCTTCAGAGTCCTAATGTGATTTTGATAAGGAAAGACAAGGATCCCTGTATTGTTGCAAGTTCTGTTATGTAAATTTGTTATAAAAACACTTGGGAAACCGAGAGATAGGCTAGATTTTTCTTAGATTTCATGCTATATTTCTGAAAACGAAGAATACTCTGTTTCAAGTTATTTCTACTTTAATGAAGAGGACAGCATTTCTTTGAACGCGTTGAGTTGATTTGGAATTAGATTTCTTCTGGTGGTAGAGGGCCCCTGCCTCCTGCACGGCTTTACTTTCGTAATTTAGATAAGTATCTTAGTTGTTTTTACGTTTTTGAAGTTTGAGTTCGTAGTTAATTTCATTAGCCACTATAGTTATACTTGTTCTAAGCACTCTTCCAAAAGAAGAAACTCTTCCAAAAGATCATGATAATGAATGGGAAATGGCTATAGTGTTGTAGGATTTAATTGTAATTTCTTTTGTTCACTATCACAATTGAACTTATACTAAGCAAACTCTTCCAAAAAATCCTTATGATGTCTAAGGCATGACTGTGATACTGAACGTTTCAGTTGTTTGTTTGCACTAAGTAGCATAGCTAATCTTACTCTTAAAACGCCCTTCCAAAATACCATAATGATGGGTAGGAGATAGCTGTGATGTCTTAGTTTTTAAATTGCTTTCAGTCTTTATGTTTGCATTTGCACTAAATTGTACAGCCAGGATTGTTCTAAGAAACTCTTCCAAAATACTAATCATGATGGACAAAACAGGCTGTAGAATCCCATAGATTAATGCATGATAACTTAGTTAGGGTACTCCGGAGTCAAATTGCATTCAATTCATGCTCTGTTATTTTGTTTTAAGTTTGATAATGGCTTGTTAGTTCAACATTGTTTTAGACTAGTGACATCTTAGTTCAGTTTTAGCTTAGCTCATTGTATTTTCATTCCACATTTGTCATCTATTGCATATTAGATTACATTAGTTGTTAAACTTAAACAATACTACTTTCATTATTTACAAAATCTCTTTTGTTCCAAATCCATAATTGACTCATAACCATCTGAACAGAAGACAGTATCATCTCAAGGACTAAAGTACTTTTGCAACTTCTTCATAAACAAAACCTTTCCTCAAAAGACTACTTTAAAAAGAAATCCATAACTTTTGAATAAGGTTTAGTGATGTTAAACTAAGTTGCAGAATAGAATTAGGAGCTAGTCTTAGAGTAGAGATCTTATGATGCTAACAATATTTTTCTCCAAATATGTTTCAACAAATCTTTAATCATGGATAAAATGTTGTATCATTATAAGCTGATTGTTTAATTGTTTAGTTAGGAGAATTTGTATACTTAGCTGACCATTTCTCAAGCTCTTCCAAAATACCTTTAATGAAAGAATTTGACAAGTTAAGTTTATGTTTTGATTCATTTTCTTGAAGTCATTATCAAGCTTTGTATTCTGCTTAGTCATAGTTTAGGTTTGATTCTGTTTCAGTATTTGCATTTTCATTTGTCATTTGTCATCAACCAATTAGGCTTCACTCTGTTTTTAAACCAGTAGCTTCTTTCCACTAGCTTTCTAGTCATTTTCCTTGTGAACATAAAAACCACCAAAATACCAAAAACATCATAAAACACTAAACACAACGCATTAAGAGACAAACACCTAGGCACATACAGTGCACTTCACTTCAGCGGTTTACCAACCCTGGTTGACAATTAAATGAACTCAATTTATGAGACTAGGTTGAGACCAAACAAGCATATTTTATATCTTGGCACTTGGCCAACTTATTTTCCATCTACTACAGTGTAGTATCCCTCTTGGACTGTGTTATTTCAGTGAGCATTTGCAGTGAGGGGTTGTAGTTTTTGATCATAGGGTGAGATCTTCAGTGATTGGATCAGCCTTTCACCTGAAGATTTATTAGAGGAGATCCATTCTTCATATGTGTCATCTGCAGCCATATTCATTCATTTCTTGAGTTGCAACTGCTATTTAGTCCTAGGGCAGCATTCCGGCATTTTTGTATTTTTGCATATTTCAGGAAATCCTTGTCGGGTTGTCTTGAAAATGTATTTGGGAGCTTGTATCTTTACTCCCAGCAATTTTTGAGCCATACATTTGCAGATCTATTCTATTATACATGTCTAGTAGCAGTGCACCATCTAAAACTGCGTTGTACTTTCTTGAGTATTCTGTTATGTAGCAGCATTTTACTTTTGGCATATGTATTCATATGAGGCTTGTTAGCCTTGATTATTTGAGTTGTGCCCACTTCTATTGTACTTATTTGCTGTTGATTTACATAATAAAATGGTTCTATGGTTTTCATACATTTTGGTGTAATGTTATTCACTGTTATTTCCATTTTTATGTTCATATATTATTGTTGCTTCCCCATTTTTGGATATTGCACAAAAGGCCAAGAAAACTTTGGAATCTTGGCTCAAGCTTCTCTACAAGTTTCTCAAGCCCTGTGAGGAAGACATCCACCAATTTTGAAATAATTTTGACAATTTTTGGTTTTTTGCAAATTTTGAGGCCTCTAAGTGTAGCACCCTTGGCGCTACGCTTTCATCTCAAGCATCCTCAGGAGGAAACCTCAGAATTTTTGGAATCCTTGGCTCAAGTACATTATTATCACCAAATTTTAGAGAATTTGGAGCATTATTGACCCCTCCAAAGGCCAAACAACACCTCATTTTTCACCTTTCTGCCTCATTTACAGACCTGGCGCTGTGCCTAGATAATTTTTTGGAAATTTTCCTTTTAGATAGGTTAATGGAGCTCAATTAGAAAAAAAATGGTATATTTGGAAAGTAGACTCGGAAAGATTTCCAACGGGCCATCACGAAGCCAATTTCGACATTGGGAAGGTCATCAAAACTTGGATGCAGGTGGATCCAGTTTTGCCCATGCATGGCGCTACACTTTCAGACCTCACTGTGCGTTTTGGCCAAAAAGTCAACAAAAGACACTCATTAATGGAAAAATGATATTTTAGTGATTTTTGAGGCAAATCACTCCAAAGTTAGGTGCTAGGAGTTATTTTTTCATTTATTTCATGAGATATTTTGTGCCTTGGGCTTTGCATGGTCTCTTAATCATATATGGCATTTATGACTTGTTTTGATATTTTCAAACCTTACTATGGTTTTTTCCCTCCTTTTCTAGATAAACAGAGCATGAGGGCCTTATTGTAAAATGTTGGAATTTGATGACTCTTTGGAGCAATACATAGTTTTTTTTTGGAGATTGGAGAAGAAATTGGTGTTGTGGAGTTTGTGAATGGCTTGTCTTGATTGATGATGGAGAAGGCTGGCTTGCAAGATCCTTGAGCTTGGTTAATGGTGATGTGCTTCTATTCATTTATTGTTTTCTTATGTATCATTTTGTTTCATCCTTCTTTATTGTAGTAGGACAAAGGTTTTAGACTAAGAAATGTTTTCAAAGGCACCTTAGCTTTGTTTGTTCTTCACTGCCTCTATGTTTTCCTCTACTAGGTCATTTTAGATAATTCTTAATTTCTCTCTAGACCACCTAAGCTTGTTTATTTCATGAATGGTTTAATACATTTGGTATCAAAGATGTTTTATGGTTAGCCCTACTTTTTTTGTGTCACTAAAACATTGTTCTTGAGATCTCTCTCTAAAGCACCACTAATTAGGTTTTCCAAAGAGGCTATGTTTCGATCATACCCTTTGTCCATGCTTGAATATTTTTTTTGGAGATCTTTATGGATATGATAAATGATGTTTAGGCATTCCCTCTTCTTTGATTAAATTTATATGTTTATATTAATTGTTTTCTAACCTTGAAGTTGAAATCACGAGAAGTTAAATGAGTTTCTCACCTTCTATATTTCATTGGATTGTTTGTCTGAAATGCTTATTTGCTTAAGTTGAATCAAAGAGTTATTGGTGTGCCCTATCTATTGATTACTTCTTTATGCTAAATAGTGTTGAATTCCCTTCTTGTTTTAAGTACATGACAAAGGATTCTTAATTCCCTTTTCCCTACTTTGTTCATAGACTTTATGTTCATTTCATTTCGCAAAAACCTTGAAAATACATCTGACCATGTTATATTTTCCCTGTGATCCACCCTGATTTATTGTTGAAACTTTCCATGACTTTTATTGACTCCATATCCCAATTATTTGAAGATTCCCTCACTCTATTTATTCTACTTGATCATCTTACCCAACCAAAACAAACAAACAACCCTAGACTTAACAACTAGCCTAAAATCAAACCCTAAAAGAAAAAAAGTTGACATCATTTGCACAAAATAGGGAGAGCCCTCTCTGAGTCCAAGAAGGCTAGGTCCTAGGACTCCAAAGACTGGTCTTATGTTACCCTGTGCATTTGATCTCACCAATCTAACAAATCACGGGAACCATAACATAATGGAAATTATGGTGGGACCTTCTGAGTAAATGATATCTTAGACATCCTTAAGACCTCAAAAAACCACAAACTTCCTTAGATTGGCATCTAGTTGTTGATGGTGGACAACAAGAACATCCTTAAAACAGTAAACATCATCCACCTAGTGACTCCACTAGTCTTCAGTAGCCCTACTGACCCCACTAGTTCTCATAAAATCTCCTAGGAATGCATTAATCATGTTGATGGTTGACAACAAATTTGAAACCCTCCACCTGGCGACTCCACAATTCTCAATAGACTTAAAGACTCCACTAGTAGAAGGCTCTATACTAGTTGAAAAGATGCAGTGATCCTTTTTTATTAAACAAATATGGATCCAAGAATACAACGAAGATATTCCCCAATGGGTAGAGATCATATCCCTAGATTTTCACATAAAATGCCTCAGATAAATTGGATAAAAAACCTGCCTATATTTCAAGATGAAAAATGTGATGACCCCTTGCTACATCTCATCAAATTTCATATACATGTATGGAGGTTAAAGGTTGAATGGCACGAGGACTGCCTCATGAAAATCTTTATGGCAACATTAGAGGGTAAGGCAAGAGAATGGTATGAATAGCTAAAACCTTGTAGCTTGTTTTCCTTAAAATATCTCCACAAGGTATTTTGTGCTCATTATAAAGAAAATTCTCCATCCTTATCCTTGGCTGAAAATTGTTATGATCAATCTCAGGATACCATACAGTACCTTATAGATAGTAATGAAGATTTGGAAAATTTGCATCCTGAAGACCTCTTAGTAGCCATTCATCAATTTCATTCTCAAGGTAGCTATCATGACATCTTAGAGGAGTTAGTTGAGGAAGAACCCAATCAAGAAATAGAATAAAACCCACAGGATCTCTTTGAAGGCACAAGTGATGATTCACCATCCCTTCTAGGTGAGGCTCAAGAAAACATTCAGCCTCAAAATCAGCCTTCACAAGAGAAAGAGAGTTGTTGTACTTCTATCAAAAGAAAGAGAAAAATTCCTCCTCTTTTGACTGAAGAGGAAATAAATCAGATTCCAAACGTGCATCCAACCTCTAAAGCTTCATGTGAACAAAACATTTATGTTCATTCTCCTGCTAATCCCATCTACCATAAGTCGGAAAGTGAACTTGTAGATCAATTCAAAGAAGAACAAACTGATAATCCAATATGTTCGATTGGTGACATTATTTATATTGATGATTTTCCAAATTTTGATCAATATGATGATGATGTTCTCAGAATAAAATCTAATCTTGCAGAGCCATCAACAGTTGGTTTGTGGGAGGAAGATCTACTTCATCAACTTGGAAACAATAGTCAGCCAATACATACCATCTATGACACTAATGAGGAAAGCCTTGAAAGTTTAGAAGTAAGTGAGGGATCTCTCACTCTTTTCTCTACTTCATTTCAGTCCATCAGAAATAAATTTCATGTAATTGGAAATCAGCAGTATTTCAATTTTGATGTTGAGGTTGAGGAGGATGATGAACTTCTTGAGCAAGTTGTCAATGAGAAGCCTTTTCCTGAAATGGTTGAGGAAATCATTTGGGACATGGAATCCTCCTTAACTCCATATTTTCAACCACCAAGTTCCATTGAATTACACATTGCAGATGAAGGCATAGAAATTGATAATCACATAAGAGTTGTTGCACTACCTTCTCGGGAAGATTTATTGTCCAATAGTGCTCCTACTCATCAATATGATGGCCTTCACACAGAATTCAGCCCACTCTATCAAAGCACATCAAGTTTGTTAGAGGATAGCATTGCAATATATGATGAGTCTAACAGTGCAGATGATCATAACGAAGAAGTGGATTTTCATTCCCAAAAGAGTCCCAAGCTTAGCAAAGTGGAGAAAAAAGCAGTCCTGGATCAAGCTTATTTCCTAAATCCTCTAGGCCAAGTATAATTTCAAGATCCCTTTGCTATTTTCTTAGAGGAATTTGAAGAGGGAGTAAAATATGTCAAGAGCAGTTTGATGCAAGGTTTGAAGAAAATTTTAGGCACTACTATTCAAACACAAGTGAGGTGGGAATGGCCTTTTGATTTTTTCAAAACACTCAAAGAGTTGAACCAAGATCCCTCATGAAATCATCTGCTTGATTGGTTGTATTGCAAAAGATAGTTCACTAGCTAAATGTATATCATGTATAGGTTAGATTAGGATAAATAGGCATGAAAATAAGCTTGGCCTTTTGAGCATCCAGTTTTGCTTTCAGATTGTTTTGTCAAAAAAAAAAATGAAAACACAAAACAGAGAAAAGAAGAAAAGAGGGCAGTTTTAAAGAATAGGTACAGCCCCATACCAAAAAAGAGTACTTCTGAAAGTGTGCAAGTCTAAATGCCACTACTTGAGAAAAAATATTCTTGTTCAGTCATCTAGCCTAATCATGGTTGAACATGTTTTTAATTTCTGCTGATAGGTTAGTGAAAGAAGGCTTGTCAAATAATTTAAGCTTGACTTGTCATGTAGGAATAGATTAGGAAGAAAAGATGTTGGTTCTTAATGCGTAAATCTGAATCAAAGATAAAGATAGGAATGTTTAACAAATGATGGATTATAGCCCTCATACTTTCTAGTTTTGTTTGTACAAAAATAATGTCTGTGTGCATCTTGTCCCAATGCCACAGCCCATGGTGAATCAGATTGCTTAATCCTGGTTCAAGTCATGTTTTCAATTTCATGTCAGTATATTAGAGAATGAAGTCTATCAAACTGACAGATGAATAGTCTAGGTATAGAATAAAAGAGCTCACTAGCATAATCTAAACTCTTGGAAGTGATCAGGGTAGAAGTAGATATTTTTTTATGCTTTCAAAAATAAAAGAATGTCAAGGGTTTGCCAGTCCAAGTGCACCCAAGTGAAGAAAAAATGTTAGGCAAAGTATGATGGGTAGGTAGGACTAATGTTGAAGCAATCATGTATTTTCAGATTTCTAAGATCATAGCTTCAAGAGAACATCAACGAATGAAGGAAAGAGATTTGTCAAGTGCAAGTAAGGCACTAATCTTCAAAACACAGAGATCTGAACTCTGAGGTTCTGGACACCTCCTGAAGAGGAGCTGCCCTCCTCAAGTGGAGCCACTGTTAGTCATCAATAATTTTCACTATCCATAGATGACTAAATATTGGTTCTAGATTTCTAAAAACAAAATTCCATGAACATTGTGAGTTTTAGAAATCTCATTGCCTTCATTATCCTTAGAGAAATTTTTTTTACTATCCTACCATTTTTCCATTTCATGATCACCTTGTAACTCCTACAGAATCCAAATGGCTTGTGCTTCTCATTTCCATCCTTTTTCCTACCCATAATCTCATTACTCTGTTTGTCCCTTGCCTATGACTCCATTGTCCATCTAGGGTTTTTTAGGGCATTTTTCTTGGTTTCATGACTTCCATGGTTAGATCATAAACAAGGCTTGTGTCCTAATGCTCTTACACCTCCTCCTATACTTAAAATACCTTCATAAACACTTCTCATCGCTCCTATCCCTCAAAATCATCATTTTTATACAAAACCTAGCCTATTGCTACAATTTGACACTTTTTCGAGACTAGGCTTGTGTTTTTCACTTTTGCACCCCTTCCCCTCACTCAATCCTTCAAATTCCACTTTCCCCTACTCTCTAACATCCATCCCTATCCCCAAAAATTTCCCCAAGAATTTAGACAACCGTTAACCCCTTCATTTCCCTCCTTCTACAAGGCAATCCTAAATCCCTTGTTTTGCCTACACCAACCTCTAATTTCTCCTTCCAACTAAGCCAGGGTTTGCTATGGAAATGAGGCATAGGAGAAAATGATCCATATGATAGATCATATCAGCAAGCATAAATCCATACCAACTCATAAACATCATGCCTCCATCATTTTCCAAGAATTCATTCCAAAGGATAAATCATTTGCCACACCTGGGGCCAATTTTGCTTCAAACTATGTTTCTGAAAAAATAGATATGAATTTGACAAACGTGAAGAGGTTTTTTTCCATAATATGTTAAAGAAGAAAAACCTCCTTCATAATTTACAGAGGTATCATTTTTTTTGAGAAATGGAAAAAATACAAATGTCACGGGAGAATTACTGCACTTCTGAAGTGACCTTGGGAAAATCTGGTTTTCTCATAGCTGGAGTGTCCAAATGACTTGCTTGATGAGTAAAAATACAACTATACTGGAATATATTTCCATTTAGATATCATGGGCTCAATTTGGATTTGAGGAAGGCAACGAAACGTTGTCTGCACCAGCACTCCAAATTTTTGCACCATCATTCAGCACGTCTTGACCAGTCTTGGGAGAATCAACATTTGGCAGGTAAAATCAACTCCAATTAGAGAAAACGAGGTATATTTGGAAATAAGACTGTAATATATTTCCAATGAGCTATCATGAGCTAAATCTAGAGTTAAGGAAGCCCTCCAAAATTTTTCTTCACCAGCACTCTCCATTTCTACACCATCATTCAGCACTTTTTGACCAGTCTTGGGAGAATCAACTTTTGACAGGTAAAATCAACTCCAATAAAAGAAACAATGGTATATTTGGAAGGCATATAGGATAATATTTTCAACAAGCTATCATGGGCCCAATTTCGACATCATGAAAGCCTCCAAATTCCCTCTACAAAAGGCTCTACGCATAGGGAAATTTTAACAAATTTTGGTTTTTTGCTAAGGCCTCTAAGCGCAGCACCCTTGGTGCTACACTTTCATATCAAGAATTATCAGGAGGAAAACTTGGTATTTTTGGAATCCTCAACTCAATTACAGTATGCTCACCAAATTTCAGAGCATTTGGAGCATTTTTTACCCCTTAAAAGGCCAAAAAACATCTCATTTTTCATCTTTCTGCCTCATTTTCAAGCCTAGCATTACGCCTAGAGCAATTTTGAGAGATTTCCCTTTTTGGACAGGTTATTTGAGCTTAGAAAACCAAGGGAATTTTTGAAAATTAGGCTCAACAGGCTCTCCAATGGGCCATCACAGAGCCAATTCTGACAACGGGAAGGTCATCAAAACTTGGTTGCAAGTGGACCCAGTTTCTCCCATGCAGACGTTGCGCATAGGGCAGAAAAAGCACTCAAAGAGGAAAAAGGCCAAGAAAAACTTGGAATATTGGTTCAAGATTCTATACAGGTTTCTCAAACCCCATGAGGAAGACATCCACCAATTTTGAAATAATTTTGACAAATTTTGGTTTTTTGCAAATTTTGAGGCCTCTAAGAGTAGCACCCTTGGCGCTACGCTTTCATCTCAGGCATCCTCAGGAGTAAAACTCAGAATTTTTTGAATCCTTGGCTCAATTATAGTATTCTCACCAAATTTCAGAGCATTTGGAGCATTTTGACCCCTCAAAAGGCCAAAAAACACCTCATTTTCACCTTTCTGCCTCATTTGCAGACCTGGCACTACACCTAGAGCAGTTTGGGAAATTTTCCTTTTGGATAGGTTAATTGAGCTCAATCAGAAAACCAAGGGTGTATTGGAAATTATACTTAGAAATATTTCCAACGGGCCATCACGGAGCCAATTTCGACATTGGTAAGGTCATCAAAATTTGGCTGCAAGTGGACCCAATTTTGCCCATGCATGGTGCTATGCTTTCAGACCTCACTGTGCATTTTTGGCCAAAAAGTCAACAAAAGACACTCATTAATGGAAAATTGATATTTTAGTGTTTTTTGAGGAAAATCACTCCAAATTTAGGTGCTATTAGTTATTTTTGCATTTATTTCATGAGATATTTTGTGCCTCGGGCCTTGCATGGTCTCTTAGGCATAAATGGCATTTATGACTAGTTTTGATATTTTCAAACCCTAGTTATGGTTTTTGCCCTCCTTTGCTAGATAAATAGAGCATGAGGGCCTTATTGTAAAATGTTGGAATTTGATGACTCTTTGGAGCAATACATAGTTCTTTTTTGGAGATTGGAGAAGAAATTGGTGTTGTGGAGTTTGTGAATGGCTTGTCTTGATTGATGATGGAAAAGGCTTGCTTGCAGGATCCCTGAGCTTGGTTAATGGTGATGTGATTCTATTCAATTATTTTTTTCTTATGTATCCTTGTGTTTCATCCTTCTTTATTGCATCAGGACAAAGGTTTTAGACTCGGAAATTTTTTCAAAGGCACCTTAGCTCTTTTGTTCTTCACTGGCTCTATGTTTTCCTATGCTAGATCATTTTAGAGAATTCTTAATTGCTCTCCAGACCACCTAATATTGTTTATTTAATGAATGGTTTAATACAGTTGGTATCAAATATTTTTTATTGTTAGCCCTGCTTGTTTGATGTCACTAAAACATTGTTCTTTAGATCTCTCTCTAAAGTACCACTAATTAGGTTTGCCAAAGAGGCTATGTTTCAATCATACCCTTTGTCCATGCTTGAATATTTGTTTTGGAGATCTTTATGGCTATGATCAATGATGTTTAGGCATTCCCTCTTATTTGATTAAAGTTATATGTTTATCTTAATTTTTTTATAACCTTGAATATGAAATCACTAGAAGTTAAATGAGTTTCTCGCCTTCTATATTTCATTGGATTGTTTGTCTGAAATGCTTATTTGCTTAAGTTGATTCAAAGAGTTATTGGTGTGCCCTGTCTATTGATTACTCATTTATGCTAAATAGTTTTGAATTCCCTTCTTGTTTTAAGTACATGACAAAGGATTCTTAATTGCCATTTTCCCTACTTTGTTCACAAACTTGATCTTCATTTCATTTCGCAAAAACCTTGAAATTCCATCTGACCATGCTATATTTTCCTTGTGATCCACCCTGATTTATTGTTGAAACTTTCCATGACTTTTATTGACTCCATAGCCCAATGATTTGAATATTCCCTCTCTCTATCTATTCTACTAGATCATCTTACCCAACAAAAACAAACAAACAAACCCTAGACTTAACAACTAGCCTAAAATCAAACAAGTTCACATCCTTTGCACAAAATAGAGAAAGCCCTCTTTGAGTCCAAGAAGGCTAGGTCCTAGGACTCCAAAGACTGGTCTGATGTTACCCTGTGCATTTGATCTCACCAATCTAACAATTCATGGGAACCATAACAAAACCTAAAAGGTTTTCTAGTTATGCAGTTATTATGACTAACCTTATTAATGCAAAACATTCCACTTATGAAGAAGTAGCTAGCTATCAAGTGTGGAAGGAGGTCGTGGATGAAGAATACCAATTCATCATGAAGAATGATGTTTGGGAGATTGTGCTGAGATGGAAAGGGAAGTTAGTGGTGACTTCCAAGTGGATATACAAGATCAAGAATGTTGCAAAATGTTTCGTGTGTCAGTATTGAAAAATACAAGGCATGATTTGTGGCTAAAGGTTTCTCCTAGAAAGAGAGAGAATATTATGATGAGACTTTGGCTCCAGTTTGTAGGTACACCTCCATTATATCTATTATATATCTTTTGGATTTATTGGGATGTAATTTACATAATATGGATGTGAATACTGGTTTCCTCAATTGTGTAATTGAGGAATAGGTGTACATAGAGAAGCCTCAAGGTTTTGAGGTGCATGGAAAGGAATTTCATGTTTGCAGGTTGAAGAAGGCCTTGTATGGACTCAAGCAAGCTCTAAGAGCTTAGTATGATCAAAATAATAGCTACCTAATGAGACTTCGATTTACTGAGAGTGATGATTATCCAAAAATCTATTTCAAGGTTGTGAAGAATGCACCTGTGATTCTATTGGTATATGTTGATGATATGTTTCTGATAGGTTCTAATCCTCTCATCATATAGTGTAAGATGAAATTGGAATTTGATTTTGATATTAAGGATATTGGCTTAATGCATTATTATATGGGACTAGAACTATGGCATAAGCCTGGAAAATTATTTCTTGGTCAAGGAAAGTATGGTTTCGAGATCCTTTAGAGATTTGGAAAAATGGACTATAAATCCATGGCAACTCCCATGGAAATTGACTTAAATAAGTTGAGAGGTTATGAGTCCAACTTGGTAGATCCATCTATATATTTTCATCTAATTGGCTCGCTAATGTATTTGGTTAACACCAAGGTAGAAATTTTCTTTGCAATGAACATGTTGAGCCAGTTCCCAGTGGAACTGAGACATGAACATTGGATTGTAGCAAAGCACATTTTGAGGTATCTACTTAGTGTTGTGAACTATGATTTGAGATATGTCTCAAACAATGATATATACTTGCAGGGATATATATAGTCTAACTGGAAAGGGAGTGTAGAGGATAGGAATATTACTTCAAGGGTATGGTTCAGTTTGGGCTATGTTATGATTTCTTGGATGAGTAAGAAGCAGAGATCTGTCACACTCAACACTGCAGAAGTAGAGTGTACCATAGCTAATGAAGCATGTACCAAAGCAGTGTGCCTTAAAAAAATATTTTCAGTATTTTTCAACCAGGAGTTGGAACCGACAATGATATATTGTGGCAATCAAAGTTGTGTGAAGCTTTCAAAGAATCATGTGTTCCATGAAAAGTTGAAGCATATTGAGATTAATTACCACTACATCTATGACATGGTGCAGAGGAGAGTAGTAAGGTTTGAATACATCTATGTTGATGAGCATAAAGTTGATATTTTGATGAAGTTATTATCCAGAAAGAAGTTTGTGTACTTCAAGGACAAGTTAGGGCTTTTCGTGACTACCCCTCTTGTTGACAGAGAGTGTTGATGAGACAACAATATGGATGCACATTTTACCTATAGTGAGAATGTTCCAAGATACCCAAAGAACTCCCCAAATAGGGTTGAGTGAGTTCCTCTAAGTAAACAGACCCAGATTACTCCCCAGATGGGGTTGAGTGTGGTCTCTCAACATCAAAGCCCAAATTACTCCCTAGATAGGGTTGAGTTTTGTTTCTCGATATCAGGATCTAGATTACTCCCCAGATAGGGTTGAGTGAGGTATATACCTATATTACTCTCCAGGTATGGTTGAGTGATGTATTTAACCAATGAGGCCCATAGTGCTCCCCAATAGGGTTGACTGAGTGCCTAATACTCCCTATGTAATATTCTGTTTTTTGGTGTCACCTATGACAGGGCTAGGATGGACTTCAAGAGTTAGGAGAAAACCAGTCATAGGTACAAGTTGGTGTCATCAACGGGCCCAGGGGATTTTTGGAGGAGTTTTGAGGATTTTCTATGTGGTCAGGTGGCATTCGCTTGATATATTCCATCATTTGAGCAGTTTGGCTTTCGTTCCTATGCATTCCGACAACTTTCGGAAATTTGAGTTATCTATGGGCTTAGCTCAGCTAATTACGCTCATGGTGGCATTTTGGGAGGAATACATGACAAAACACCTTAGCGTAATAGCTCATTGGAACCGAGACAAGGATACTTCCATGATGGGATAGTTGGACATGAGTTTTAGTGACCGGAGGAGACGTGGTAGCCGATTTACTCTTTTCTGCATTAAAAAGGAATATTTTAATAAGAGGGAAAAGTGCACCATGAATAAAATAATAATAAAATAATGCTCTAGAAGGCTCCCAAAGATCTATAAAATAAAGGGAGGAGGCCATTGAGGGATATCTTTGGAGTAGATCATTGTCTTTTGTATAAGAGGTTTGAGAATGTGGTTCTCTACTTCAGTCGTAGCCCCAACACGAAATCCCTCGGGTGATTTGTGAGTGTTGGAAGAAAAACCAACTCTCTTGAGGAGACTTCACTCAGAAGTTTCACAGAGCTTCAGAGATATTGGAGTGAGGATCATTCGGATCTTCAACAGGTGCTTCAGTGGATTCAGTGGTAGCTGTTGCCGGAGGGAGAGTGCAGCAGTTCAGTTTTGGAGGTCATCGTAGTGTAGCAGTGCAGCAGATTATCTTGGTGACCAATTTTCCATCTCAACTCTTTTTGGGTCAGATCTATATGTAACCCTCATTATTATTTATAATAAAAGCTGAGATTCTTCCTATTTGATGTGTTGATAGATTGCAATGCTTATGTTTTTATTTTACATGGCAATCTTCTATTGAGTAAATGTTGATTCTATGGCATTAAGTTATTTATTTCATTTTTAGTTAAAATATCCCATCCAGGATATTACAATGGTATCATAGCTTCAATCTTGGATCAGCCTGCGGGTTTCCAGTTTTCAGTTGTAGCTATTTTGGTTAGAAGGGCCTACGCAATCATTGGAGGCTCATTTGTGGGAGCTGCATTGGTGGGATTTTAGAGTTGGGGTGTTGGGAAATTGATAGGAGAGCCATCTGAGGAGGTTTTCTAGGATTTTGGAGAGAAATAATTAACAGTAGTAGCTGCAGTGCCAAAAAACAAAATTGGAAGAGGACCAAACTACAAAGGGTCAGATTTTGAAGGTCGGAATTAGAATAAACCCTTTCTGGATTTTTCTGGGTTTTTCTGCGTTTTGGGCAAGGATAACCTTCCCAAATTCCTAGAATTTTCTGAGTAGTGTTCAGTGGGTAAATTAGAGGCCGAAGTCAGGCAACAGTGTAGTCTTGGAGCATCAGTGTAGTTTCTGGAGGAGCTTGCTGGAGCGATTTCCAGCAGTATGCATTTGAACTGGTTGACAAAAATTACACCTACATCACTATAAAAACTCATAAAAACAATGACCACATCATTGTTTGAACCAAAGAGGGATTCCTAAACAGCTTGAGAAGAATAAAAGTTGGTTCCTTGAACCACCATGCAGTAGAAGACCAGAAAACAAAACAGAACAGCAGACCCTTCTCCAAGAAGGTACATAAGTTGCTCCAACAAAGGCATCCTAGGAATTTACATAAGGAGGAAGAAGTGGGAAATTGGCTTTATGCACTTAATATGGACTTAAAGAGCAAAAGATCAGAAAATGACTTTCCCATGTTGGAGAAACTAGAATCTTGCCTTTCAAAGGTAGAGAAATCTGATTGGAGTTTAAATTGGGCTTTGGAGCCATCTATGCTTGCATTGGTACAAGCTATATTCTTGGAACATCCAAGTGAGAGAGTCAAGCTTATAGTTTCCTCTTGTTTCAGTGATATTTTGAGGATAATAGCACCCTTCCCTCCCTAAAATGATGACATTATGAAAATAATTTTCAGACTAATAGTAGGAACCTTTCGATATTTGGACAACTGTGCAGGCTCTACATTTTGGAGGAAGCTTAAGGTTTTAGAAGTCATGTCCATGACCCGGACTCATGAGATCATGTTTGACTTTGAGTGTGAAGGCTTGATTCTGCAGATGTTCCAATGCTTCTTCAACATTAGTAGACATCATTTTGACACAGTCATAACACACATGCGGTCCATCCTTTCGTCATTTATGGGAGTCCGTGACGCCATTTGTTGGGAGATGCAGACTAGGTTGTTGAGCATTTGGAGGAGAGAGCAATTGGTCTCACCTGCTACTTATGAACTAGCCCAAGGGTTGGTTGAGCAGAACATTGAGCTTTTCAGGAGATAGTTGACCAGGGAGGAGCTGCTCCAGCTTGGTGGGTCAAGAAGCAGAAATGAGCTGAGGAGGAAGGGACTTTGCTTCATTTGCAAAGAACTTTGGGGGCTTGATCACTCATGTTTGAGAGATGCAGATGAGGTGGAAGAGGTAGAGCAGGTAGGCGGTCCTTCAGTATGCCAAGATGAGGACTCTTCTTCATATGAGTCCATGGGATAAGCTCAAGATGTTTCTGCGGAGCGAGAGCAGTCATGCAGAGATGATGATAGTAGGCTAGAGCTATATTCCAATGTGCAGGGTGAGCAGTCAGGGGACTCTACAGGAGATACTCTGGGTGATGAGTCACTTGTGACGATTCAGCCAGAGCAGCATATGATGGAGCCTGAGTCAGCAGAGGAGGATACTATGCACATCATACATGATAGTCCTTTGAGGGAGAGCCAGATGGAGGCTCACATTGAGTCTATGGTGGATATGCAGCTAAACTTGGGGTCAGCCACTGAGGAGGAGTAGTTAGATGCACAGACCCTGAGCACGGTGACAGCAGTTGCAGATCCATATCCTATAAAGATGATGGAGGTTGACAGGATAGTTTTGTAGGGGGCTAGGGGACAGCAAGAGCATTACATTCCCAATGAGAGGGATGAGTTGTTGGAGATGGTGGAGCATCCATCTTTGGGCCGACACCTTGATGAGGTGCAGATAGATGTACATGTAGTTGGCAGAGCTACAGTACTTTCAATGAGTAGCACTCTCCAGGAGTACATCGATGGGGCTTGCAGCATATCTTGCCCACTTTGGCCCATTATAGAGTGAGGGGATTTCTTCTATAGGCAGCTTTTATTGGCAGATAGGGAAAATCATTGTGAGTTGATGATAGGCTAGCGACAACACTCCAGGTGTGTTCCATATGCAGTTGTTGCTACATTGGATTCTTCTTCCAGGTTGGATTGGTGGGAGATCATGAGTTGGTACCCTCTTGATGGTATGATATTCTTCGTAGGGAGCACAAGGAAGAAGGGACCCTTAGACATGACATATGATACAGATTCCAGTTGGCATTGGGGCATAGAGCGACATTTCTTCAGCATCCCATCCTGATTTCAGGAGAGCAGGATCAGCATTGGATTTAGTCAGGGATTGGATTGGAGAGAGGTGATGAGTTGGTACACAATTGGTGGGGCACTTTACACTCTCATAGATACAGTGCAGTAGGAAATTTGGTCTTCACCTTTTAGAGCATTAGTTATAGCCAGAGGCAGTGCGTAGTCCGAGTCGTGGGACTTGTGCAATGATTGGCCATCGTGGCGTGCGGATCTGGGAGGATTGTTGGTTGACTGGTACAGGGAGAGATCAGTTTGGGATCTCGGCATTTAGGGGTCTATTCCGAGTGGTTTGACACAGGTGCATAGCAGCACCCAAAGGTTCGTATGGGATCTAGGCATTGGATCTCAGTTGCGGCGGGCCAACAGAGTGGCCCACATATTTTGATTGCTTGAGGGCAAGCAATCTTGGGGCGAAAGGTTTGTAATATTCCCTTTTTTGGTGTCACCTATGACATGGCTGGGATGGACTTCCAGAGTTAGGAGCAGACTGGTCATAGGTACAGGTTGGTGTCATCAACAGGCCCAGGGGATTTTTGGAGGAGTTTTGAGGATTTTCTAAGTGGACGGGTGGAATTCTCTTGATATACTCCATCATCTTATCAGTTTGGCTTTCGTTCCGGTGCATTTCGACAAATTTCAGAAATTTGAGTTATTTATGGACTTAACTCAACTAATTACGCTCACAGTGGAATTTCAGGAGGAATACATGACAAAAAACCTTAGTGTAATAGCTCATTGGAAGTGAGATGAAGATACTTACATGATGGGATAATTGGACATGAGTTTCAGTGACCAGAGGAGATGTGGTAGCCGATTTACTCTTTTTTGCATTAAAAAGGAATATTTTAATAAGAGGGAAAAGTGCACCATGAATAAAATAATAATAAAATAATGCTCTAGAAGGCTCCAAGAGATCTATAAAAGAAAGGGAGGAGGCCATTGAGGGATATCTTTGGAGTAGATCATTTTCTTGTGTATGAAAGGTTTGAGAACATGGTTCTCTACTTCAGCCGTAGCCCCAGGATGGAAACCCTCGAGTGATTTGTGAGTGTTGGACGAAAACCCAACTCTCTTAAGGAGAATTTACTCAAAAGTTTCACAGAGCTTCAAATATATTGGAATGAGGATCATTCAGATCTTCAACAGGTGCTTCAGTGGATTCAGTGGTAGTTGTTTCCGGAGGGAGAGTGCAGAAGTTCAGTTTTGAAGGTCATCGCAGTGTAGCAATGCAGCAGATTATCTTGGTGACCAATTTTCCATCTTAGCTCTTTTTGGGTCAGATCTATATGTAGCCCTCATTATTATTTATAATAAAAGCTAAGATTCTTCCTATTTGATGTGTTGATATAATGCAGTGCTTATGTTTTTATTTTACATGGCAATCTTCTGTTGAGTAAATGTTGATTCTATGGCATTAAGTTATTTTTTGCATTTTTAGTTAAAATATCATATCCGAGATATTACAGTGGTATTAGAGCTTCAATCTTGGAGCAGCCTGCGGGTTTCTAGTTTTCAGTTGTAGCTATTTTGGTTAGAAGGGCCTACGCAATCATTGGAGGCTCATTTGTGTGAGCTGCATTGGTGGGATTTTAGAGCTGGGGTGTTGGGAAATTGATAGGAGAGCCATATGAGGAGGTTTTCTGGGATTTTGGAGAGCAATAATTGACAGTAGTAGTTGCAGTGCTAGAAAACAAAATTGGAAGAGGGCCAAACTACAAAGGGTTAGATTTTGAAGGTCGGAATTAGAAGAAACCCTTTCTAGGTTTTCTAGGTTTTGGGCAAGGATCACCTTCCCAAATTCCTAGAATTTTCTGAGTAGCGTTCAGTGGGTAAATTAGAGGCCGAATTCAGGCAGCAGTGTAGTCTTGGAGCAACAGTGTAGTTTTTGGAGGAGCTTGCTGGAGCGATTTCCAGCAGTATGTATTTGAACTGGTTGAAAAAAACTACACTTGCATCACTATAAAAACTCATAAAAATAGTGACCACATCATTGGTTGAACCATGGAGGGATTCCTAAACAGCTTGAGAAGAATAAAAGTTGGTTCCTTAAACCACCATGTAGCAGAAGACTAGAAAACAAAACAAAACAGCAAACCCTTCTCCAAGAAGGTACATAAGTTGCTCCAACAAAGGCATCCTAGGAATTTACATATGGAGGAAGAAGTGGGAAATTGGATTTATGCACTTGATATGGACTTAAAGAGCGGAAGATCAAAAAATGACTTTCCCATGTTGGAGAAATTGTAATCCTGCCTTTCAGAGGTAGAGCAATCTGATTGGAGTTTAAATTGGGCTTTCGAGTCATCTATGCTTGCATTGGTACAAGCTAGATTCTTGGAACATCCAAGTGAGAGAGTCAAGCTTATAGTTGCCTCTTGTTTCAGTGATATTTTGAGGATAACGGCACCCTTCCCTCCCTAAAATGATGACATTATGAAAATAATTTTCAGACTAATAGTAGGAACCTTTCGAGATTTGGACAATTGTGCAGACTCTACATTTTGGAGGAAGCTTAAGGTTTTAGAAGTCATGTTCATGACCCGGACTCATGAGATCATGTTTGACTTTGAGTGTGAAGGCTTGATTCTGCAGATGTTCCAATGCTTCTTCAACATTAGGAGACATCATTCTAACATAGTCATAACACACATGCGGTCCATCCTTTCGTCATGTATGGGAGTCCGTGAGGCCATTTGCTGGGAGTTGCAGACTAGGTTTTTGAGCATTTGGAGGAGAAAGAAATTGGTATCACTTGCTACTTATGAACTAGCCCAAGGGCTGGTTGAGAAGAACATTGATCTTTTCAAGAGACAGTTGACCAGGGAAGAGTTGCTCTAGCTTGGTGGGTCAGGAAGCAGAAATGACCTAACGAGGAAGGGACTTTGCTTCATTTGAAAAGAACTTTGGGGGCTTGATCACTCATGTTTGAGAGATGCAGATGAGGTGGTAGAGGTAGAGCAGGTAGACGGTCCTTCGGTATGCCAGGATGAGGACTCTTCTTCAGATGAGTCTATGGGATCAGCTGAGGATTTTTATGGGGAGTGAGAGCATTCATGCAGAGATGATGACAGTAGGCTGGAGCTCTATTCCAGTGTGCAGGGTGAGCAGTCAGGGGACTCTACAAGAGATACTCTGGGTGATGAGTCACTTGTGACAATTCAGCGAGAGTAGCATATGATGGAGCCTGAGTCAGCAGAGGAGGATACTATGCACATCATACATGATATTCCTTTGAGGGAGAGCTAGATGGAGGCTCACATTGAGTCTATGGTGGATATGCGGCTAAACTTGGGGTTAGCCACTGAGGAGGAGCAGTCAGATGCACAGACACTAAGCACGGTGACAGAAGTTGCAGATCCATATCCTATAAATATGTTGGAGGTTGACGGGATATTTTTGTATGGGGCTAGGGGACAGCAAGAGCATTACATTCCCAATGAGATGGACGAGCTGTTGGAGATGGTGGAGCATCCATCTTTGGGCCGACACCTTGATGAGGTGTAGATAGATGTACATGGAGTCGGAAAAGCTATAGTACTTTCAATGAGTAGCACTCTCCAGGAGTACATCGATGGGGCTTGCAGCATATCTTCCCCACTTTGGCCCGTTATAGAGAGAGGAGCTTTCTTCTACAGGCAGCTTTTATTGGTAGACAGGGCAGAGCAGTGTGAGTTGATGACGGGCTAGCGACAACACTCCAGGCGTGTTCCGTATGCAGTTGTTGCTACATTGGATTCTTCTTCCAGGTTGGATTGGTGGGAGATCATGAGTTGGTACCCTCTTCATAGTACGATATTCTTCGTAGGGTGCACAACGAAGCAGGGACCCTTAGACATGACATATGATACAGATTCCAGTTGGCAGTGGGGCATAGATCGACATTTATTCAGCATCCCATCTCGGTTTCAGGAGAGCAGGATCAGCATTGGATTTAGTCAAGGATTGGATTGGAGAGAGGTGATGAGTTGGTACATAGTTGGTGGGGCAGCTTACACCGTCATAGATACAGTGCAGCAAAAAACATGGTCTTCACCTTTTATAGCATCAGTTATAGCCAGAGGTAGTACGCAGTCTGAGCTGTGGGACTTGGGTGATGATTGGCCATCGTGGCATGGGGATTCGGGAGGATTTTTTGTTGACTGGTACAGGGAGAGATCAGTTTGGGATCTCGGCATTGAGGGGTCTATTCTAAGAAGTTTGACACAGGTGCATAGCAGCACCCAGAGGTTTGTATGGGATCCAGGAATTGGATCTCAGTTGTGGCAGGCCAAAAAAGTGGCCCACATATTTTGATTGCTTGAGGGCAAGCAATCTTGGGGCGGAAGGTTTGTAATATTCCCTTTTTTGGTGCCACATATGACAGGGCTAGGATGGACTTCCAGAGTTAGGAGCAGACCGGTCATAGGTACAAGTTGGTGTCATGAGCAAGCCCAGGGGATTTTTGGAGGAGTTTTGAGGATTTTCTATGTGGTCGGGTGGAATTCGCTTAATATATTCCATCATCTGAGTAGTTTGGCTTTCGTTCCAGTGCATTCTGACAAATTTCAGAAATTTGAGTTATTTATGGGCTTAACTCAGCTAATTACGCTCACGATGGAATTTCGAGAGGAATACATGACAAAACACCTTAGTGTAATAGCTCATTGGAAGTGAGATGAAGATACTTCCATGATGGGACAGTTGGACATGAGTTTCAGTGACTGGAGGAGACGTGGTAGCCGATTTACTCTTTTCTGCATTAAAAAGGAATATTTTAATAAGAGGGAAAAGTGCACCATGAATAAAATAATAATAAAATAATGCTCTAGAAGGCTCCAATAGATCTATAAAAGAAAGGGAGGAGGCCATTGAGGGATATCTTTGGAGTAGATCATTTTCTTGTGTATGAGAGGTTTGAGAACGTGGTTTTCTACTTCAGCCGTAGCCCCAAGACAGAAACCCTCGAGTGATTTGTGAGTGTTGGACGAAAACCCAACTCTTTTGAGGAGTCTTCACTCAGAAGTTTCACAGAGCTTCAGAGATATTGGAGTGAGGATCATTCAGATCTTCAACAGGTGCTTCAGTGGATTCTGTGGTAGCTGTTGCCGGAGGGAGAGTGCAGCAGTTCAGTTTTGGAGGTCATCGCAGTGTAGCAGTGCAGCAGATTATCTTGGTGACCAATTTTCCATCTCAGCTCTTTTTGGGTCAGATCTATATGTAACCCTCATTATTATTTATAATAAAAGCTGAGATTCTTCCTATTTTATGTGTTGATAGATTGCAGTGCTTATGTTTTTATTTTACATGGCAATCTTCTGTTGAGTAAATGTTGATTCTATGGCATTAAGTTATTTTTTGCATTTTTAGTTAAAATATCCCATCCAGGATATTACAGTGGTATCAGAGCTTCAATCTTGGATTAGCTTGCGGGTTTCCAGTTTTCAGTTGTAGCTATTTTGGTTAGAAGGGCCTACGCAATCATTGGAGGCTCATTTGTGGGAGCTGCATTGGTGGGATTTTAGAGCTGGGGTGTTGGGAAATTGATAGGAGAGCCATATGAGGAGGTTTTCTGGGATTTTGGAGAGCAATAATTGACAGTAGCAGCTGCAGTGCTAGAAAACAAAATTGGAAGAGGGCCAAACTACAAAGGGTCAGATTTTGAAGGTCGGAATTAGAAGAAACCCTTTCTAGGTTTTTCTGGGTTTTGGGCAAGGATCACATTCCCAAATTCCTAGAATTTTCTGAGTAGTGTTCATTGGGTAAATTAGAGGCCGAAGTCAGGCAGCAGTGTAGTCTTGGAGTAGCAGTGTAGTTTCTGGATGAGCTTGCTGGAGCGATTTCCAGCAGTATGTATTTGAACTGGTTGACAAAAACTACACCTGCATCACTATAAAAACTCATAAAAATAGTGACCACATCATTGGTTGAACCATGGAGGGATTCCTAAACAGCTTGAGAAGAATAAAAGTTGGTTCCTTGAACCACCATGCAGCAGAAGACCAGAAAACAAAACAGAACAGCAGACCCTTCTCCAAGAAGGTACATAAGTTCCTCCAACAAAGGCATCCTAGGAATTTACATAAGGAGGAAGAAGTGGGAAATTGGCTTTATGCACTTGGTATGGACTTAAAGAGTAGAAGATCATAAAATGACTTTCCCATGTTAGAGAAACTGGAATCCTACCTTTCAAAGGTAGAGCAATCTGATTGGAGTTTAAATTGGGCTTTCGAGCCATCTATGCTTGCATTGGTACAAGCTAGATTCTTGGAACATCCAAGTGAGAGAGTCAAGCTTATAGTTGCCTCTTGTTTGAGTGATATTTTGAGGATAATAGCACCCTTCCCTCCCTACAATGATGACATTATGAAAAGAATTTTCAGACTAATAGTAGGAACCTTTCGAGATTTGGACAACTATGCAAGCTCTACATTTTGGGGGAAGCTTAAGGTTTTAGAAGTCATGTCCATGACCCAGACTCATGAGATCATGTTTGACTTTGAGTGTGAAGGCTTGATTCTGCAGATGTTCCAATGCTTCTTCAGCATTAGGCGACATCATTCTGACACAGTCATAACACACATGTGGTCCATCCTTTCATCATGTATGGGAGTCCATGAGGCCATTTTCTGGGAGTTGCAGACTAGGTTGTTGAGCATTTGGAGGAGAGAGCAGTTGGTCTCACCTGCTACTTATGAACTAGCCCAAGGGTTGGTTGAGCAGAACATTGAGCTTTTCAGGAGAAAGTTGACCAGGGAGGAGTTGCTCCAGCTTGGTGGGTTAGGAAGCAGAAATGAGCTGAGGAGGAAGGGACTTTGCTTCATTTGAAAAGAACTTTGGGGGCTTGATCACTCATGTTTGAGAGATGCAGATGAGGTGGCAGAGGTAGAGCAGGTAGACGGTCCTTCGGTATGCCAGGATGAGGACTCTTCTTCAGATGAGTCCATGGGATCAGCTGAGGATGTTTATAGGGAGTGAGAGCAGTCATGCAGAGATGATGACAGTAGGCTGAAGCTATATTCTAGTGTGCAGGGTGATAAGTTAGGGGACTCTACAGGAGATACTCTGGGTGATGAGTCACTTGTGACGATTCAGCCAGAGCAGCATATGATGGAACCTGAGTTAGCAGAGGAGGATACTATGCACATCATACATGATAGTCCTTTAAGGGAGAGCCAGATGGAGGCTCACATTGATTCTATGGTGGATATGCAGCTAAACTTGGGGTCAGCCACTGAGGAGAAGCAGTCAGATGCACAGACACTGAGCACGGTGACAGCAGTTGCAGATCCATATCCTATAAAGATGATGGAGGTTGATGGGATAGTTTTGTATGGGGCTAGGGGATAGCAAGAGCATTACATTCCCAATGAGAGGGATAAACTGTTGGAGATGGTGGAGCATCCATCTTTGGGTCAACACCTTGATGAGGTGCAGATAGATGTACATACAGTTGGCAGAGCTACAGTACTTTCAATGAGTAGCACTCTCCAGGAGTACATTGATGGGGCTTGCAGCATATCTTGCCCACTTTGGCCCATTATAGAGAGAGGGGCTTTCTTCTATAGGCAGCTTTTATTGGTAGACAGGGCAGAGCAGTGTAAGTTGATGGCGAGCTAGCAACAACACTCCAAGCGTGTTTCGTATGCAGTTGTTGCTACATTGGATTCTTCTTCCAAGTTGGATTGGCGGGAGATCATGAGTTGGTACCCTCTTTATGGTATGATATTCTTTGTAGGGAGCACAATGAAGCAGGGACCCTTAGACATGACATATGAGACAGATTCCAGTTGGCAGTGGGGCACAGTTCGACATTTCTTCAGCATCCCATCCTGGTTTCAGGAGAGCAGGATCAGCATTGGATTTATTCAGGGATTGGATTGGAGAGAGGTGATGAGTTGGAACACAGTTGGTAGGGCAGCTTACACCGTCATAGATACAGTGCAGCAAGAAACGTGGTCTTCACCTTTTAGAGCATCAATTATAGCTAGAGGCAGTGTGTAGTCTGAGCCTTGGGACTTGGGCGATGATTGGCCATCATGGCATGAAGATCCGGGAGGATTGTTTGTTGACTGGTACAGGGAGAGATCATTTTGGGATCTCAGCATTGAGGGGTCTATTCCGAGCGGTTTGACACAAGTGCATAGCAGCACCCAGACGTTTGTATGGGATCCGGCATTGCATCTCAATTGCGGTGGGCCAACAGAGTGGCCCACATGTCTTTATTGCTTGAGGGCAAGCAATCTTGAGGCGGAAGGTTTGTAATATTCCCTTTTTTGGTGTCACCTATGACAGGGCTAGGATGGACTTCCAGAGTTAGGAGCAGACCGGTCATAGGTACAGGTTGGTGTCATCAGTAGGCCCAGGGAATTTTTGGAGGGGTTTTGAGGATTTTCTATGTGGTCGGGTGGAATTCGCTTGATATATTCCATCATCTAAGCAGTTTGGCTTTCGTTCCGATGCATTCCAACAAATTTCAGAAATTTGAGTTATTTATGGGCTTAACTGAGCTAATTATGCTCACGGTGGAATTTCGGGAGGAATACATGACAAAACACCTTAGTGTAATAGCTCATTAGAAGTGAGATGAAGATACTTCCATGATGGGACAGTTGGACATGAGTTTCAGTGACCGGAGGAGATGTGGTAGCCGATTTACTCTTTTCTTAATTAAAAAGGAATAGTTTAATAAGAGGGAAAAGTGCACCATGAATAAAATAATAATAAAATAATGCTCTAGAAGGCTCCAAGAGATCTATAAAAGAAAGGAAGGAGGCCATTGAGGGATATATTTGGAGTAGATCATTTTCTTTTGTATGAGAGGTTTGAGAATGTGGTTCTCTACTTCAGCCGTAGCCCCAGGACGGAAACCCTCGAGTGATTTGTGAGCGTTGGATGAAAACCCAACTCTCTTGAGGAGACTTCACTCAGAAGTTTCACAGAGCTTCAGAGATATTGGAGTGAGGATCAGTCAAATCTTCAACAGGTGCTTTAGTGGATTTAGTGGTAGCTGTTGCCGGAGGGAGAGTGCAGCAGTTCTGTTTTGGAGGTCATCGCAGTGTAGCAGTGCAGCAGATTATATTGGTGACAAGTTTTCCATCTCAGCTATTTTTGGGTCAGATCTATATGTAACCCTCATTATTATTTATAATAAAAGCTAAGATTCCTCCTATTTGATGTGTGTATAGATTGTAACGCTTATGTTTTTATTTTACATGGAAATATTCTGTTGAGTAAATGTTGATTCTATGGCATTAAGTTATTTTCTTCATTTTTAGTTAAAATATCTCATCCGGGATATTACACCCTAGGAGGGTTTAGTTAGTATCTTAGCATCTTGGACTAGTGAAGAGGCATTTGGATTTGAGAACCAGATTACTATGAGGGACTTTTTCTTGATGGTCTCATCACAAGTTAGAGAGACTAACGAGGATGGTGGTGAACCCGAATAGCTTGTATAGCATGTGTCAGTGTGACTAGATTTTGGTGATTATTAGATGTTTATGATATTCCATGAGTTAGGTACCAATTATAATATGGAAACTAGCATATGTTGATGATTAGATGACGATTCTAATTATGATGATGCATTTATATCACCTTTTCTTAGAGGAATTTGTTAACAATGAGTACACCTATGATATTCATTATGAATACCTCTCTAGTTAAGAGGGAGTCACTTGAATTTTGTAACTATGGTTAGTCTTCATAATGTATATTTTTCCCTTGAAGTGTTTATATTGATTATTTTAAGGCATATTTAAATGATAGAGTCAAAAGAAAATTATATTTTGAGTCAAATCCCATTTGGACTTTTAAAATAATAAAAAAAGAATTTTTAATATTGAAATTTTTGGCTCCTAGTTTATGGATTCAATCTCCCTCCAAGTTAATTTGGTCAAGGAATAGTCACACCCATGATACCCATCCAGTTAACTACATAAAGGAAACTCGAACTCCTCCTCAAGGCACCAATTCACACTCTCTCAAGCAAGAAAATTTATGGGCATCCTAGTGAAGGACAATAACTTGGACAAGGAGGACGAAAAGAAGGATGAAATCCATGTCTTTCTCTCTTCTGAAGCTCACACATGAGGAAAGACTCTCTCTCTCTCTCTCATTCACATAATTTATTATTATTTTTTTGTAGGGGCCGAAATTTCTGGGAAATTGCAGGGAGGGAAAAATTATAGTATTCTAGGAGTTACAGGAGGGTCAAAATTTTAAGGCAGATTAGTAGAGCGAAGTGTTGGATCAAATTGGAAAGCTTGACTTGGAGAGTTTGACCTAGTTTGACCATAGATTTTTTGAAGTTAATTTTTACCTAGTTGATGACTAGAAGCTATAATTTCTTAATGATATACTAGAGAAATTAAAATAAGATAAACATCATTAGAACTAATTATTAGTATTCAGAAAGATTGTGTTAGTATCTATTGTACTTGAAAAAACAATAATATCCTCACTAATGAAAAATTGACATTATTGGACACCTAATCCATTAGGGTTGGTATGGAGGAATTCCAATAGTCATTTAGGTCCAAGAAACCTCTTAGAAGATGAAAACCAAGGGTCATAAAATTATGTATTATGTACATCTTGTGAATAGAATGCAATCACACAATTTATCTACACTTTCCTATCAATTTTGTGTGTGTTTAACATGGTATCAAAGTATGGATATACCTACCCTATTTAATAGCTTAAGCCATTATTTTTGTATCCTGGCCTAAGAATCTCACTGTTCAAAAACAAATACTATTCTCTATCAATTTGAGCTATACTCCCAAATAGTTATGCATTGTGTTCAAAATTTTTCCATGTTGTTTCTTTATATTTTGAAACATGGGACCTAATATTATGATTTTTCTCTATCTATGATTGTTTGATATTAGCATTGTCTCTACTTGGAATGTAAAAAAAATTCCTCTACTCACTCTACTTCAAGTAGAAACACCTCTAAGATTTGGCTTTCCCTCTCCCTGACAACATAAAATTTTGTATCTTATTTCTTTCCTCTATAGATAGAGAATATAAAGACATTGAGCATGTTATAAATAAAGCTTATTTTTAGTGGAAGATTGATTGTGGGTTTTCAATGCTAAAAAAGATAAATTAATGGATATCTGTAGATTTAAATCCATGAGAGAGAATACCTAAATGGGTTCATTTGCACTAAAGCATTTATCGAGAATCGAACTCTAGATCATCATCGGTGCCTCTACTGCATTGTTTATTCTATTCCTTTGCATGCATGTTAGTGAGATCCATCAACTTTACATTTATTCTTGGAACCATCAACCATAAGGAGATTCAAATTTGGTTTCTCTTCTCTGAGGCCAAATTTTTTTTTTTGAACAATGGTATAGAAACTCCATGTCTCTAGCTACCTCGCTCCCTTGTAATGGAAGCTTCAAAAGGTCCAATTGAATAATGTGTGTTGGAGCTCTCCCACAATTTGATGTATTATTGGTTATGTCTTGGGCCTAAGTTACCTTGAGAGGGGCACTTCAAAGTTATATTTTAGCCTTCTTATTTTTTGGATTGACACAATTAGACATATTAATTAGCTCTTATGATCTCTAAATGTATGCAATAGTGAAATTTAATAGGTATTGGTTCGCCCCAAATACAACATGTGTAGAAAACCCTTTTATATGCATTTCTTATTTCTTTCTTTGACTCTTCAATGGACCTACATTACCCTTGGGCACCCTTTTTTTGTTTCCAAGTGAAATAGTAGGATGCAAAATTTCACCAGGTCACTTACATATTGCTCATAAATCTTGTCTGGTTTGAAATCTAGAGAATTTTCATAGTGTTCAAAGTGTGTGGGATTTCCTCTTCTGCCTTCTTTTGTGCAAGCGATAATTTGAGAAATTTTATATTGGAGGTTTTGGGGAGGGATGATGCTACATTTTCTACAACAATATCCACATTTTATATGCACATTTCATATTATCGCTGTGGACAAAGTTTAACTGCTTTTGGTTGAAGCGAAAGGCTAATTGTAAAAGGGATAGCATGTTTAGATAGATTTTTCTTTGGACTGAATAGGACCATTGATTCTACTCACTTATATACCAATATGAAACTGCCTCCCTAGCTAAGTGCTTGAGGGAAAATATAGTTGGTCCCATCCTTTGTGAAACATGTGTTGGTTTGTTCGTTGGAGTTGGATCACTCACCATAATTATTATTGGCATTCTATTGGACTACTAGCCACCACCATTTAATGGTGATAGCCTCCCCTGGTATTATTCACTTTAATTGTGTTTTTCTTCTTAATATCTCTATCTATACTTTTCATAACTACCTGTTTGAATAACTATCAGTCATACTTCTAAATTTGTAGAGGTGATCTTTTTCCATTGGAAATAACACTTATCTAAAGGAATATATTGTTGGAGGTTATGTTTGAACTAGTTTCATATATTTTGTTGTTCATAATTAGTTTTATAAGCATTAGTTCTATTACAATGTAATGAATTTTGCTTCATATATGCACCCTTGAGGTAAACCAAAAAACCCTATAATTGCATCAATGTTAATGATGTTATAACTATAAGAACTTAGTTATTTGGTAGTGGGAGATATCTATATATTTGTAAGTTCACTTGTACTTTTGTGTTGTAAATGGGTGCTTTTTTAGTAGAAGCTAACACCCCTCATTTATTGAGCTTGATATATGAACAAAATGGCAAGAATTTATGGATTATCAAAGTTCTTGAGCACTCTAGTCCTATCTATTACTGACAAGATAGTAAAAATAAAAAAATCCACTCTTTTTTATATTAAAATATGTCTACAACATGCACATGACAACATTGAGTTTCTCCAACTTGAGTCACAGTTATAGCAAGATGAGCTACAATAGAAGAGTCATCATTCTGAACTACTTTTTGTTCAAATCAATTCTTTGTTTGAATCTAACTCTCATCAAGAACTAGACATTCATCAGATCAATGAGGTCATTTCAAGAGCATATTTTCCTGAAGATACAGAAGTTTATCCTACATTTCCCATTCTCATCATCATACCTTGGGAAGAACTTATCATCAACAAGAACATAACTGCTCTTTGATATGACAAGGACGTATCCTTTCACATTATATACTATTATAAACACATCAAATTTTAGAGTGTTTGGTTTTTACAAGAAAACTCAACTTCACTTTCTACTTTTCCACAACCACATCAGAGTGTAAAATTCCAACATTGTCATTGGGTTGTCCATGTGAAATATCAATGTTTTCATATTAACCATTATAATTACTGTGGAAAAAACACTCATCATTCAGACAAATTCTCTAGACATGAGACTCTTACAAGAGAATAAATTTACCTTGGATGCATTTCTTCTTGGAAATTATCTTCAATAGCCAAGAATATATATCAGGCATACCTCAGATTTTAGTCCTGATTATTGATATGTCCTATAGTGGAGAGTTTTCCATCTTCACACCTTGTATCTGTTGTGAAACCAGCTCCAAAAATAGAAGAAAAGAGATATCAATGCCTTAGAAATAAGCCACTTCGAGGGGGCAACCTCCAATACATTACACGAATGAAAAATTCTTGGATGATACAAATTACAAAACCTCCTTTCTATATATAGGAGTCCATGGGACCACAATGTAATCCTAGTGGGCCACAATGTAATCCTATCCGACCTAACAATAATAATTTAAGGGCACAATAATAACAATATGGGGGTTACAGGGGTACAATAATAACAATAAGTGGGTTACACTAACAATAATAAGGGACTATACTAGTAATATAGGGATCTAACATGCCCCTCTCCTTCAAAAAAGTGTTGTCCTCAACGCTTGAGTAGCTCTCGGTGCTTCTGTATAAAATTCTCATCCTCCCATGTATAATCTTCAGTTGGTAAGTTCTTCCACTTGATGAGATACTCTAAAATTGATCGATTTCATAGTTGTCGATTTCTTGTTTCCATGACCGCTTCAGGTTCCAATATGATTTTCCCTTCCTCATCAAGTTCAGGAAATATTGTTTGAACTGGAATATTTTCACCTATAACCTTCTTTAAGCATGAAACATGGAAAATTGGATGCACTCATGAACAAGCAGGAAGCACCAATTTGTATGCCATAGTACCAATCTTTTGCAACACCTTGTAAGGACCATAGTACTTTGGTGATAATTTATTATCCTTCTTAGCTTGCTTGAGGGACATTTGTTTGTATGATTGTAGCCATAAAAATACCCAGTCTCCTACATCAAAACTTCTCTCGCTGCGATGTTGATCTGCTTGTTGTTTCATTCGATTTTGTGCCAAATTCAGGTTATCCTTTAAGAGTTGGAGAACTTCTTGTTGATGCTCGATGTGATCTTCCACTGCTTTAACCTTCGAATTTTCTCTTAAAGATGATGTGATGGACGGTGGATGATATCCATAAAGTGCCATAAATGGGGTAATTTTTGTTGCAGTATGGAAGGAAGTGTTATACCACCATTCAGCGAGAGGTAACCACTTGACCCATTGTGTTTGTTTATCGGATACAAAACAACGAAGATATCCTTCCAAACATTTATTTACTATCTCAGTTTGACCATCAGATTGAGGATGATAAGATGAGCTATGAGCTAATTGAGTACCCAAACAAGAAAATAACTTCGTCAAAAAATTTCCAGTAAAAATGGGATCTCTGTCGCTCACAATAACCCTTGGGCTTCCATGTAGCTTTTGAATTGTTTCCATAAATATAGTAGCAACTATACTTGCTTTAAATGGATGAGATAATGCACAAAAGTGTGCATACTTGGTAAGTCTATCAACTACCACCATGATGACACTCTTTCCTTCGGACTTAGGTAAACCTGTGATAAAATCCATTGAAATCTCCTCCCAGCGTTGACTTGGAATGGATAAAGGTTGTAGAAGTCCCGGGGTCTTAATTGTCTCCACTTTATTCTGCTGGCAAACCAAACATTCCGCCACAAACTTTTGAATATCAGATTTAAGGCCATCCCAAAAAAATTCTTTCTTCACCCTGTGGTAAGTTTTTAAAAATCCTGAGTGTCCTCCTAAAGGAGAAGTATGCAATTCCAAAAGAATCTTTTGTTTTAGTTGGGAATTCTTACAAAGATATAAGTGATCTTTGTACCATAAGGAATCATTTTTCCAACTAAATGTATCAGATGTACTAGGATCTTGTTGTAACTTTTGAATGAGTGTCCACACTTCTGCATCCTTCTTCCATTCATCCCTCGCTTCGGTTATCCAATCTAGTTGGATAATAGAAATGGCACAAAGCAATGCTTCCACCTCTTCATTCTTTCTTAAGAGTGCATCTGCAACAACATTTAGCTTCCCTTTTTTGTAGATTATTTCAAAGTCATAACCCAACATCTTTGTGACCCATTTTTGCTGCTCTTCTAAAGATATTCTTTTCTCCAAAAAGTGTTTAAGACTATCATGATCAGTTTTTACCTTGAAGTGTCTTCCCATTAGGTAAGGTCGCCATTTCTTTAGTGCATGCAGTATTGCTAACATTTCCTTCTCATAAATAGATTTCTGTAAAAACTTTCCTTTGATTGGACGACTTTCAAAAGCAATGGGTCTTCCTTCTTGCATTAAAATGGCACCAATTCCATTTCCTGAGGCATCACATTCCACAATAAAGGTTTTTGTGAAGTCTGGCGTAGCTAAGACTGGTGCTAGGCACATTGCCTCTTTAAGATGTTCAAAGGCCTTAGTTGCTTCCGGAGTCTATGAAAATGCATCTTTATTCAATAATGTTGTTATAGGTGCTGCTATTCTCCCATAATTTTTAACAAACTTGTGATAATACCCTGTTAACCCGAGAAATCCTTGCAACTGCTTAATGGTTGTGGGGACTTTCCATTCCTTAATGGCTTTAATTTTTTTAGGGTCTACCTTAACACCCTCATGAGATACAATATGACCCAGATATTCCACCTCTTGTACTCCAAAGAAACATTTGGATGTTTTTGCATACAATTTTTTCTCCTGCAATAGTTTGAGCACCCTGCCAACATGTTGAACATGATCCTTCCAAGACCTGCTATAGATTAGTATATCATCAAAAAATACTAGCACAAATTTTCTAAGGAAGGGTTTGAAAATGGAGTTCATCAATCCTTGAAATGTAGAAGGTGCATTAGTAAGGCCAAAAGGCATGACCAAAAATTCATAATGACCCTCATGAGTTCGAAATGTTGTTTTTGGAATATCTTCAGTCTTCATTCTAATTTGATGATATCCTGAACGGAGATCCAACTTGGTAAAATAAATTGCTCCATGTAATTCATCCAATAATTAATCAATCACGGGAATGGGAAATTTATCTTTAATGGTGAGCTGATTGAGCTCCCTATAATCTAGACACATGCGCCATGATCCATCCTTCTTATGTACCAATGCTACAGGAGCAGAGAAAGAACTTTGACTAGGTTGAATTATACCAACCTCTAACATTTCTGCAATCATACGTTCAATTTCGCTCTTTTGGACATATGGATATCTATAAGACCTAATTTTTGGAGGAACACTTCCGGGAACCAAATGAATAGCATGATCATGATCACAAATAGGTGGGAGTCCTTTGGGAGTTTCAAACACCTTGGAATGATTGTCCAAGACTTTTTGGAGATCTGCAAAAATAGATGATTTTGATGTTGGAACTTCTAGTGAGCATAATTGTGCAATTACGCGTCGTTGTTCTTTATTTAGAAGCTTTGTCATGACATTAGAGCTTATTATATTTCCTGGCTTCCCTACAATACCCTGTAATTCGACTTCCTTTCCTTCTAAAAAAAATTTCAAGAAAATTTCTTGAAAATTAAAAGCTACCGTCCCCAAAGATTGTAACCATTGTACTCCTAGTACAACATCAGCACCTCCCATAGGAATGGAAAGCATTGGACTAGTCAATACATATTCCCCCATGGTTAGCTTGATATTATGACATTTTCCCGAGCAATTTATAGTTCCTCCATTTGCAACCATCACTTGACATTCTGGTGCTGGGTATAGGAAACAATTCAATTCCTTGGCTACCTTACAATGAATAAAATTATGGGTACTACCTGAATCAATCAACACTATTACCTCTTTATTCTTGATATGTCCTTCTATATTAAGATTTTGAGGAGTGGTAATTCCTGCCAATGCATTACATGATATGGTCAGACTCATTTCTTCCTCTTCTAGGGTTGGTTCCTGGTGTATACCCTCTTCTTTTGAAAATTCTTGTTCATTTTCTTCTTCCTCTTCACAATCTATGTAAAATAATTTCTTCTTAGCACACTTATGACCTTTAGTGTATTCTCTATCACAACTGTAGCAAAGCCCTTTTTCTCTTTTTTCTTCCAATTGTTGTGTTGTCAACCTTGTAGGTTGTGGAAATCTAGGAGTAGCAATGCTTCACTCTTTATAGAAGTGAGTGGTAGGCTTCCTTGTTGCCATAATTTTACATTCAATTTTTCTTGCCAACCTGAATGCCTTCTCCAATGAATCAGGTTCCAAAACATGAACTTCATGTTAGATGTTATCCTTTAAAGTACCTATGAAGAGATCAATCATGTGTTCCTCTGAAATATTAGTTACCCTTATATTCAATTTTTGGAAGTCCTCAATGTGCTCCCCCATTGAACACTTTTGTTTGAGATTTATCTATTGGCTAAAGAAGGTGTTGCTCTTTGTATCCTCGTAATTTACTAACATTTCCTTCATAAAAATTGACCAAGTGATAATTTTTTTATGGGAGAAAAGCCATCAATACCATAAAAATGTATTTTGTTCTAAATTTAAAGTTGTGATGTGTACCTTTTGTGTGTTTTGCACATTATTGAGATCAAAATATTGCTCCATCTGTAGTATCCATGTTACAGGATCCTTTCCATCAAATTTCCTCATATCCATTTTTGGAATATGGTGGTTCTTCCTTCCAACATTAGAGTTTATGAAATCATGATTAAAATTTATTTTATTCTCATCATGAGTTTCATCTACTATCTTTTCACCATTAGGAAACATTTCTTGTATCAACTTTGTCAAACCTTCCATGTCTGCTTTTAGATCCTTCTTCATGTTTTCCATTTTTTCATCGATCTTAGCTTCCATGTCGTCAATCTTAGATTCCATGCCAGCTTCTATGCCATCCATCTTAGCTTCCATGCCATCCATGCCATTCTTAAAACCATCCATCTTAGATTCCACGCCTTTCTTCAAACCATCCATCTTAGTTTCCACGCATTTCTTCAAAACTTCCATGTCATTTTTTGTTGCTCTTTGCGAGAGCAAAATTTGTTGCACTTGCTCTTGTAATTTTGATATGTCATGTTGCCATTCTTCATCTTCATGAGTCATAGTACAGCCTTCTAAGTGTTTAATGGGTGTTGAATTCTTTTTAGGGGCCATTTTAGAATCCAATATTGATATATATTCTACAATATGCCCTTGGAACCAATTCAACTTGATTCTTAAAACAAGACTTATGCAATTCGGAAAAAACATACACACCTTTTACTTGCTTTTGAGGAGCTCGATATTGCAATTGAATTATCTCTATAATTACAGATTCTCAATATCTAAAATTTGGCCCTGTAGTAGCCCTCTGAAGCTTCTTTCAAATGCCACAAGTCTGATCTGATTTGGATTCTTCAAGACAAATTTATGTCCAATCTCCCCCAATGACCCAACTATGGACTGGTTCAATAGAGTGAACTTGTATGACTTTCCACGTGTCACTGTTTCCTCCTTTGGCTCTAAAATTGATAGAAAAAAAACTACATTTTGTGTACTTGCGGTCACTTTTTACAACATTCCAATCTGATGCTCAGAGAGAGAGTTATGAATATTTTCCCATGATCACCTCTTTGAGATGAAATTCAGAAGCCTGAAAAATCCCTAACTTCCACAGATCATATCTCTGCCAATATTGCGAACCAAGAGCTAAAACTTTTCAACGATGTTCCTTAGGATTTCGGCTTCGCACTCTAAAAATTTCAGCTTCTGAACCTTCGTAGAAACCAATTTATAGCAAAAATTCCACGACGACATGTTTAGGTTAAACTCAGGAGCCTGAAAAATGACCTAACTTCCACAAATCATATCTCCGAAAATATTGCGAACCAAGATCTGAAATTTTGTGATGATGTTCCTCAAGATTTTGGCTTCGCACTCTAAAAATTTCAACTTCTGAACCTTCGTAGAAAAAAAGTTATAACAAAAATTCCACAATGATCTGTTTGGAGCAGTGAAACCCTAGAATCCCAAAGCTCTGATACCCAATGTTGTGAAACCAGCTCCAAAAATAGAAGAAAAGAGATATCAACACCTTAGAAATAAGCCACTTCGAGGGGGAAACCTCCAATACATTACATGAATGAACAATTCTTGGATGATACAAATTACAAAACCTCCTTTCTATATATAGGAGTCCATGGGGCCCAATGTAATCCTAGTGGGGCCACAATGTAATCCTAACCAACCTAACAATAATAATTTAAGGGCACAATAATAACAATATGGGGGTTACAGGGGTACAATAATAACAATAAGGGGGTTACACTAACAACAATAAGGGACTATACTAGTAATATAGGGACCTAATAGTATTTAACAGAGGGGGAATCAATGATTAACTACTAACTTTGAAGAAATATCGAGTGAGCCTGAGCCATATCTTAAACTAGAACTATCTACGAGAGACTAGAGCCAGAGTCAATCATTGCCAAATTCAGAGTTTTATCCAGAGACATAATCATGGTCCATGAGCATATTTTGGTTGGTGGCTAGACTTAAACCACCACCTTTAGAAGAATTTGGTTTCTACTACATCATCTTGTGGTCATCTTCAAACCACCATCACAGAGCACTTCCACTTCATAGAAGACTTCAACTTCTAGCTAGATTCAAAAAATTTCTAGGAACTACTTTGAGCCTTGTTCTAAAGCTGGTGGTCAACCTTAAACCACCACCAGTAGAAAATTCATTTTCTTCTACCTCATTAAATGGTTTGTATTCTTCCTTAAATCAACATTTCAAATAACACATCCATCCATTGGTAGTTATCAACTTTTTTATTTCAGCTCTCTGCTTGGACTCATATACACCCCTTTGGATTAAAGGGGGCAGTGTTGGAAACCTGATCCATTACGGTTGGTAAAGAAGAATTCCAACAATAATTGAAGTCCAAGAAACCTCTTGGAAGGTAAAAGCCAAGGTTTAGAAAACTATGTATCAATATGTATTGTGAATAGAATGAAATCGCACAAGTTATCTAATCTTTCTTATCATTTTTTTGCGTGTTTAATATACATAAATGTTGCATTAGAAGATTAAGGATCTATAACAAGGAAAGTGTCAAGACTATCTCATAGGCTCTCAACAGTTATAAAATCTTCAAATATCCTTATTCTATCCAGAACCATAATGTGGTTTACTTCAACCTATATAATCCATCTTGTAGGATGCAGGTCATACTTTGAAGATATTTCAAATAAACCAACACCATCTATCCTTATGTCATTCTAGGTTATAATGGAATTGGATCTACCCTTTATAACTAGAAAATCGAGGGGTGGGGGGTAATTTCATTTATTGTTTTTTCTCCAAGAAAATTATAAAGGTTGTGAGAATAAATTTCAAATGCATTTGGAGTGTTATCCCAAAAATTCAATATAATATGGAATTTATTTTCACAACCTTTGATAGGTATCTCTATTGTGAAATCTATGTACATAGTGCTTTGTAGATCATATTGAACTATGAGTTGTGTTTCGTAATCCCCACAATGACCTTGTATCACTTTTATCATAATGTATTCAATCATTTTCTTAGTTTTATTGAGGTTGACAATAACAATTAGAAGCATTATTTGTATTAATTGTCTTAAATTTGATTTTCTCTCCAAAACATGTAATTGAAGGGATGAAAAAAAATTTATTGCATATCATAAAGCTGTGAAGGAAATAACATTTATGCTCTTCTAAGACTCAAGCCTCATTGGTCTAATGCAAATAGCACCCATGTTATCTATGTTATATACAGGTTAAACATTCTCACCAAATGAACCATAAACTGATTTCAACTTTTTTAACCATGTGGTGTGGAATTTTATCACCTAATTGCGCGTAGATCCTTTCACACACTATTTTTATCTAGCCAATAATCTCATTAGAAAATTTATAAAAAAAAAACACAAGATATCCATGTCACATATATGGTGATATTGATCTTGTTTATAGTATTTTGATTATCATCTTTTAGTGTTGATTTGTAAGAAATGATTGATGTAGCATTGATGAATCGATGAATTTGACCCTCACTATGATATATGCTTCTATATGACATCTAGATTAATATAAAATATCACATATATTTAGCCACTCACGCATGTTGAGATTAGCCTAATCAAACCCATGTAAGTTGGAGTGATGATACTTGCCTAAACACCACCTGAACTACTAGCTAATATAAATCTTGTAGCATATGCCATCAATCCATGGCTAAAAAGTTCATCCAGCTTGTTATTAAAAGATGCAAATGATTCTACAATTAGATTCAAGCACATAGAGGCATGCCCTAATACCTTATAATTATGATAATGAAAAATATTTATGAGCAAGTGTACAACTTCCATAACAAAATTAGTTGCATAGGAAGGTAATTTGTTGCATATATTTGCGGAAGTGGATAATGTGACCCTGTGAACACCAGGGGAGAAAAATTCTAGGTATGAAAACATTGCCATAAGAGTCCCTACATGAATACGTCCAATTGGGTGTTCGTGAGAAATATTATTTAGTGCTTGCAAGGACCATTTTTTGAGATCCATGTAATAAATAGTCATCAAATGGGTATATAAACAAGGAACTACACCATAATGCACAATTGTGGCACATGGAAATGTTAAAGCACATCACATAAATGAGTCAAGGTATGCACTACAAGAAACATTATATCTACATTACTCCCACGGTTGAGAATACTTCCAACTAGTGGCCCAAAATAATCCAAAGAAAAACTACTTGGAAATTGGTCTATTTCAATGAAAAAAAGTTCATACAACTACTTAAGCACCTCCACCTACCAACCTTATTTCCCATTATCTTGAAGCCCCAATATAATTCTTCTTAATCAATTTCTCAGGTGTGAATACAAAATAGAAGAGGGAAATAGAAGATTGAGATCTATACCTGATTTTATAAGAAGACCCTGCAGTGCACTACTAGTAGAGGTCAAGTTCTGATGGAGTATGCTCACACCCTCACTATCATTATTATCATCTCGAGCTAACCTATAAGACTCTATGAAAATACTCTTTACAATGGAAGTCAATGTCTGACTTAAATTAAACATGATAGCTAGAGAATGGATCTAATGGCCTTCTCTTGGAGCTATTTCATCATAAAAATTCTATAGAATGACGACAAAGGTCGGATGGTTTGGCCTACCTATGCAAATAACATTTTGCAAAAGAGATTAAGAGTCTCCTTAACCTGCTCATTTGAGAATAACCCATCAGCATCACAATCCACAAGATTTATATTTTAACCTACATTTTTTCAAGAAATATGCATGCTTTCTTTATCTTAATCACTTTGGATCAAGTCAATAACCATTATAGTCCACATAATTACATCTTTGTCAAATGTTCCTTCAAACAAATGGTGTGCATCTTCTATCATCACATTTTATAAATACCCTTCAACCATATATATCCATAGAATATATCTCTCTCGGGAATTAAATTAAAACGATAGGCGTACATCTCCTTCAAAAATTGTTATTTTACTACATGCCTTGGCAATGCTTCCAAATATAAATTGGTTTGGCCTCATTCCCGACACTAGTATTTGGCAAAAAAATTCCATCACATGCTCACTACATCCATTTATGCACTTCCTATTTCCATATATTGGTTCTTGTAATAGACCAACCATATTGGATTGTGCATTTATTTTACCATGGTTTTTATCACTTAACTTCCTTGGATTGCATACTTGAGTGAAGTCTCAAGTGCCCAATCAGTAACCCTTCTCATGGGTAACCTTAACATCACACATGAAATAATAACTTTATTTATAAATGTTGTCTCCTTTGTTATTCTATTTTTTACTCCATTCTTCCCCCCCCCCCCCCCCCCCTCCATTGGAGAAGAAAACAAACCCTTAGCTATTACCAATATATTGATTCATACATGGCCAATTGAACTGAAACCATTAATCATTATATTCCAAGACAAATCATTTTAGCTTTGGTATTTTTTCAAACAATTTGCGAGCATACTTTGCAATTTTCACTTTTATACTTTATATTTTGCCTCGATTCCATTTTTTTTACCGTGCAAACCCAATGTTGCAACATGAGCTCTAATACCACTTGTAGCATACTAATACCACAAACATATTGATACCATAAACCAAGAAGATGCTACCCACAAACATTTTGATACTACAAAGCATAAAAACATGTATATATAACCAAAAATAACATAATAGGAATGATAATTATAAACCATAAACAACATAAGGATGTTAGCCACTTATTTGATAAAATATTCCAACTATCCACAAGCCTTAGACAAACCACCTAATTATACACCATGTTGTTGCAACTCTCCCAACACCCAATTACCCCCAAGCTAAGGCCATGAGTCCATTAGCAATGGATTTACAAGCCAGGTACATATCCAATACTAAATTAAACAAGTACAAGGTTCCAAACCCCAAAAACTTCCAACCAATAGGCCTACATTCCCCATCATTCCCCACACCCAAGTAGTGCACCCCTTCTCTACACTTATAGCCCCTCGAGTTGTGCCATTATCTATAGGGTGTCCAACTCAATCCAATCAAGGATGACTCAGGGCCCTATGGATTCTAGGAGTTTCATCTACCCTAAGGGGTCTCTAGGCTCTCACACAAGTGTTGTCATTTTTTTGTTGGCATTGATGTCAACAAGAGTCGTGGTCATGATCATGTGTGATGGACGTTGACTTGGTGTTCCTATTGGTTCACTTTGATGTATTAACAATGCGATTGTTGTGTCGGAATTGATGTCAACTCTTGAGTTCATGCACTTATGAAAACCTTGTGATAATTTTATACATTGGGCTTGGAGAGGATCTACATTTTTTTTTCGATGCTTGATTTGGATGTGGTGAGGTGTTTGGCTTTATATGGTTATGCATATGATTGTTTGGTTATACAACGTTACCAAGGATGTTTCCCATTGTATATGGTATGGTAGCTAAATCGTTTACCTTGGTATTTGATTGAGCATAAGTAGAGTATTACCATGGTACATGTACTCTTGGTATTGGCATTATCATGGTATTGGTACATGTGTGGAGCAAGTTGGCATGTGATATTACCTTGGTACAGATAGTCTTAGTATTGACATAACCAAGGTATTTACACATGGTATTGAGTTGTATATTACCATGGTACATGTTTCAATGGTATTGGGACAACCATGGTGTTTTACTTAGGTGTTTATTGTTGAGAATAATTTTAATTAACCATTTCAGAAAATTAAATAATAGAGGAAAAGAAGAAAAATTGGGTTGGTTCTCTTATGTGAGGAAATTGTCAAACATGCCAATTCAGAAATTTGTTGGCTAATAAGTTACAGTTTTACAGATGATTTTCTAGGAAAATGGGGATGAATCTAAAAAATTTGAGACACAATTTTTGTATAGAATGGACCAAATCAGTTTTCCAAGTATCAATTTTTCAAAATTCGGTGTAGATTGAGATAAACGGAAGGTTCTTCTAAGGTAATTTTTGCATCTTTTTCATAAATTTGTTGGATAAATAAGTGATAGTTTTGTGAGAAATTTTTTTGGTAAATAACGATGGATATAAAAATTCTTAGACATGGGTTTTACGCAAAACAAACCAAATTCGTTTTCTTATAAACAGTTTTACAAAATTCAGTCTAGATTAAGAGAAACGAAAAGTTCTTCGAAGGAAATTTTTGCATATTTTTTGTTGTGGACATTTTCCAAATTGACCCAGTTGTAATTCAAGATTCAGTTTGCCTCCGGAAAGTGGTCAAGTTTGAAATTATCAAAAAGGATAGTGGAAGGAGTGGTTGATTGGGTCAATGAGCTGAATCTGGAACTATTATAGCATATGAACATGATTGTTGAGCTCACTAGTTCTGAGTAATTATTGAGTTGAGCATTTGAGTTCACCTTTATATTGGAGATAGCTCATTGTGAGATAGCTAATTTTTCAATTGAGTTGTGTGAGTGATAGCTTGGAGAAGATCCTGCAAGCTGCATGTTTCTCTAGTGAAAAATTTCTGAAGCAGTTTGCATATGTAGCAGCATATATCTAAAGCATATTTTAGTCATTATGATTATGCGGTGAGTGAGTTGTCGGTGTGTGATTGAAGTAGAGTTTGAGGAGATTGTATTGTTGCTTGTGTGGAGTTTTGTGTGGAGTTTTGTGTAGAGGTTTTGATGGCATTTGTTGCTGCAAATTTATTTTATCTTTGATGTTATGTTGCTGCAGTGCTCATACTGAGAAATTTTTCAGAGTCCAGTTTGAAAATATATGAAACGAGGCTTGCATGGATGTAGTGAAGGCATGGAGGCTTTGAGTAGATAGTGACATGGTGGATTCAGTAGAGGGAATAATTTTCTCAATTCAATAGGAGTTGGATAGTCTAATGGAAGTTGGGCGAGGATCATTGATCATGGTGGATTTCAGCAAATGGTAGTCCGTAGATCTGAAAGAGAAATAGGTTCCTATCTGAAAGGACCAAAATACTGTGAAATAATTAGATTCTTCAAGGCTCATGGGTGTGATTTGATCCATGTATAATTTGTTCAAAGATTAATAAAATAATTGAGCAGCGCAATACCAATAGGGTGGTTTTTTTGCCAAGGATGGGTTTTCCACCAGAAACAAGTGTGTCCATGCGTTTATTAATTTTGTGATTTCACATTTATTATTGATGCTATAATTAATGGTTGTGTGTTTTATTTAATGCATGGCTACTCAGTCACTGATTCACCCCCCCCACCCTCAATAGTGATCTAGTTTCCAACAACAGGGACACTTGTCCCTTACTAATCCCTTTCCCCCAACTGAAGGGGGAACCACATTTTTATAGCCATGGTGCCCCTTACTTTATATTTCAATAACATATTATAATATTTTAATATATTTTAATATCAAGGTAATTTCCCTTAAAATTATAATATATTAAGGGAAATATAATATTATAATATTAAAATTAAATATCTTAATATCAAGGTCATGTCCCTTTTATGGAGTCCCAACCCCCCCATGATTTTTTTGTTTCCTGATCCATAACCATGGTGTTAGTATTAATATCAATTATTTACATATTACATCTACTAGGCTCACTAGCCTTTTACCACACAGGCTCTCTAGCCTAACCACATAGGAACTCTAGACTTAAAACTCATAAGTACTCTAGTCCACTGACCTAACACATTTTATACGCATAGGAAGGTATACGCCAATAGAATCTAGGGTAGTAGTATATTTCACATGCATCAACTCATAAGCCTAAATATAATATATATACACATTCATTACATTTTAGTGATTAATCCAGGGGTATTACATGTGATGTTAATAAATGAACCCCAGAATGAATAGACAAGTTCATTCCCTTGACTGGGTGCACTCTTCCCTAATGCACCTACAAAACAAAGAAAATGTAGCACACACCTTTCATTACCCAGAGCCCATACTAAGGGTATAAGGGTGCATTACTATCATAAACCTGACCTCCATAGTCTTGTCGTGGAAATGGGGTCTGTTATCCATGATAACCATTAGGTTTGTCTTGAGTTAATTAGGGTAGGTTAGTTAGGGTTTAATAGGGTTATCAAGTCTTTTGATTTTCAAAATAATTACATGTATAAAGGTATTTAAGTTATTTTGTAAGGTCATTATGGGTCTTATTATGAATCATCATAAAGACAAAATCCAAAGTTTCATGTCCCATGAGATGATCTAGTCATAATTATGAGTTTGACAGTTTTACACACTTTCACAGCAACTCCAGTTATAAAAAAAAGTATTTGCTACAAAAGTTCCTGAAACTTCCATAGAAAATCTACGGTTGTTAGTAATGGTCCAATTTTAAAAAAACACGGGTCAGATTCATGGTGGGTCATAATTATGCCTTCTTTGTCGTTATCTACCATTCCCAAAACACATACACCATATAGCATCATACCAATTTCGTTTTCTTTCCACTTTTAAATGGCTTTGTTGTCATAAGCTCGGTTTCATTTCATTTTGAGTTGTTCTTGCTATCCATAAGATCAATCATGTTGTCTTGTGGGTTTATTTAGTTTTATTTAGGAAAGGTTTGTTAGTGTCATATTTGGTCCACTATCTTTAGGATATTTGCAGTTGTCAAAGAAGTAGCCCACTAAAGAAAAATTGCCTGAGGTGCCTAAAGCAAAAGACAAATCAGTGAAGAGAAGGAAAGGTAAAGAACAGGTACAAGAAAAGACTGATATGGAGCTTCTATAAGAGTAGTTGAGGGAAGCTAGGACAGAGGGTCTAGAAACAAAGTTGGAGATGGAAGATTTCAGAAAGGAAGTAAGCAAGAAATTGGATTTCTATGATAAGGTTGGGGATGAGCCTAGGAGGATGCTAAAAAGGACTCTACCTCTACACAGGATGATGAAGCATCTATGCAGAAGGAATAGGTGGTTACAAGTAGAAAGGAGGAAGCTACAATGTCAGGTCAAATATTTAGAAGAACAAATGGAAATGATACAAGCTGAAATTTTGAAGAGAGGCCTAAAATTCATTAATGTTAATGATGATGTCGCTCCATAAACAGGGTAATATTACACATTTTTGGGATATATTATGTCTTATGATAATACACATGCATGTATAGGATTTTACAAGATTTTTGGAGATGATATAAGTGTTTTGGAGGTGAAAGAAGGAAGAAAGTGAAAAATCTCAAGTTCTAGGCACTTTCGTAGCAACTCCCAGGCTTGAAGGCAGAAATTTGCTACGAAAGTTGTTGTAGCTTTCCATGGAGGTAAACACCCACTAAAAATTCAGAAAAAAGATGGCTTAAGGAATTTTTTTGTCCCATCAACCTCAAAGAAGACCCTATAATAGTCAAAAAAATCAAATAACCTGCAAAATGGTGTTTTTTGAAATTTGCTACTAAAGTTTGCTATGAAAGTTCTAGAAATGATTGTTTTAGTAGTCAACTTCAAGCTCACTTTTCGACCAAATGGGAAGGAATTTTGGAAATTTGAAGGATTTTTTTGTTCAACATGAGCCCATAGACAAAAAATTCTCTTAGTTTTTTCACAGCCATCAGGGTTTTGAAAATACGCACTCATCTTTGAGGCCTATTTTACAGAATTTTTCCTAGCCAGATTTGTGTAGAAATTTTAAAATTTGACTTGGTGGAGGTCCAACTCAACATCCACATGGCATGATGGCACATCAACAGTCCGACACATTCAAAAAAATAGTTGGTTTCATTTGATAAGGGTTATTAAAAGAATTTTTTGAGCTATTTAATGAAAGAAGAGTCATTTTTGTATTCAAACTCTGCCAAATAGAAAATATCCCTAGGAAGTCTCCAAGTGATGTAATTATATTAGGAATAGGTCTCTTAAGTAGAAATTCGAGGTTGGCCCAAGTGGAAGACCATTGTTTGAGACCTCACTCTATAAATGAGGGATTTTTTGAGTTCGAAAGGGTTGATGAATGTTATGAGCAAGCTACTATGTAAATTTTCTCTATCAAGCTAATACACAATTTACAGCAGTTGCCTTCAAAACCTGATATTCTTCTTGGATTATGTTTTGCCTCTTCAGTTTATATACTGTCATCAGCCTCATGGTATTATGATTACTTGGAATTCATAGCGTTATGCCTTCATGCACTATGTTTTGTTGTAAAAGTTATGTTTTAAGTCATTTGCCTCAGCTTCCATGAATGAATTTGCTAGTAATTGAATTTCTTTAGCTGACTCCATGCCCAATGGTAGCCATCATACATCTTCCACCTAAAAAATCACATAAAACACAAAAATATTTAGCCATCTACAATAGAGATCTTATCTTGAGTATCCATTTTCTTTCTTTGAGATAGCGCTCTCTGATTGGAAGGGCTAACTTCCAGTCCAAAGTGGTTTGGAATAGTTGTGCTAGGTTGATGGTTGACACAACCCAACTGCTCTAGCCTAGTGATAATATTTTGGTGCATCTATCAGGAAGACTGAAGCTGCATTATCCAGGGAAATTGATTCCAATCAAAATAACTGAGCTCTTGAAAGTAGCAGGAGATCAGAAATATTCAAGGTTGTACTTCTACCTTGGCGACTCCAATCAGTTTCAAGCATATTCGAAGCACTTCATTTTTCACTGGAGTGGCAAATTCACTAGTTCAATATGGATTCGTGATCTTCAAGGTATGCTCCTATGAATCATGCTCACATTCCAAGTATTCCAAATCACATACCTTGTGTAGATTCGCAAACATATTTTCCCATATTTAGAGATCACGGAGGAAATGATGCTTCTCTTCACTTGGTCAAGTTTCACATGCATGTACATAGGTTGAAAATTCATTTTCCTGAAGACTGACTGATGAAGATGTTCATGGAAACTTTGGAGGGAAAAGCAAGATCCTGGTATGAAAGTTTTCCACATAGGAATTTGTATTCCCTTGAAGATTTTCATATGGTGTTTTTTGAAAATTTCAAAGAATCTTATCCATCTTTATTGTTGGTTAAAGATTGTTGTGAACATTTTGGGTGTTTCATTCAAAGACTGGAAGGTTTGTATGGAATTGAGGAGTAAATGGATGATGAAATTCAAGAGGTTTTGCTTGAAATTCCTTTCCAACAGCATGAAGAAAAATCAAAACATGGCTGCCATCCAATTCAGGAAAATTTCTAGAAAAAAATGTTTTCCTTGACAGAAGATAATAATGATCAACAATCAATTGATGAAGATCAGGTTCATTCCCCTATATCATATGAAGATATTAAAAAATGTTCAAGGTACGAGGACATTGATAAGCAGTTTCATTCAGTTTTTTCTTCAAATATTTCATTTATTGAATTTTTGTTTCAAGATGAAACTTGTCCATCTATATGTTCAGAATTTTTTGAAGACCAAGACCACACTCTTGTTGAAATTCATCATGAAGAAGAACCAGTTGAAATAAAAGAATGTTTCGTGTTTCCTCCAAAACAACAAGAGCTAATTTTTCATGATTTTCAGGATCCTATGGAAAATTTGTTACAACCAGTAATGAAGGTCGATGTTGTAGCATTCAATGATGATTGAGGTTAATTTTAGAAGTGGTTTTGGATGTCAACAGTAAAAATTCGGTTTATTCCTAGAGAAGTTGGTTGTAACAATCAATCAAGCAAAAATTATCTTGATTCGTTATATTGGCACTTCAATTTCACTTGATTTAGAAATTATTATTTTTCACTTGTTAGGATAGATTGGTGTGCAAATAAGCTCATTATTCTGAGCATTTATTTTTCAGCATGTACAGATTTAGTTTTCAACTTGGATTTCAGTTTGTTTTGGTTGCAAACAGTTCAAAGTTGTGGGTTTGGATGATCTCTTCAATAGGTTTGAGCCCGAAGTAAAGGCCATAATAATTTGGAGAAGACTTCATCAAAGTTGTAATTTTCATTTTTCAATAAGGTGATGGAGTTGTTGGTTCTTTGTTGCACCACAGGGGCGCAACATCCCTATTTGAGCCACTGTTATCCATTATAACCATTAGGTTTGTCTTGAGTTAATTAGGGTAGGTTAGTTAGGGTTTACTATGGTTTTCAAGTCTTTTGATTTTCAAAATAATTACATGTATCAAGGTTTTTAAGTTATTTTGAAAGGTTATTATGGGTCTTAGTATGAGTCATCATAAAGATAAATCCAAATTTTTATGTCCCATGAGCTGATCTGGTCATAATTATGAGTTTGGAATTTTTACACACTTTCGCAGCAACTCCAGTTATAAAAACAGAGTGTTTTCTACAAAAGTTCCTAAAACTTCCATAGAAAATATGTGGTTGTTATTAATGGTCCAATTTTATAAAAAAAACATGAGTCAGATTCATGGTGGTTCATAATTACGTCCTCTTTTTTATTATCTATCATTCCCAAAACACATACACCATATAGCATCATACCAATTTCATTTTCTTTCCACTTTTAAATAGCTTTGTTGTCATAAGCTCAGTTTCATTTCCTTTCAAGTTGTTCTTGTTGTCCATAAGATTAGTCATGTTGTCTTGTGGGTTTATTTAGTTTTATTTAGGAAAGGTATTTAAGTGTCAGATTTTTTCCACTATATTTAGGATATTTTCAGTTGTCAAAGAAGCAGCCCATTAAAGAACAAATGTCTGAGGTGCTGAAAGCAAGAGTAGAATCGGTGATTAGAATTAAATGTAAAGAACTAGTACAAGGAAAGTCTTAGATGGAGCTTATACAAGAGAAGTTGAGGGAATATAGGACAAAGGGTCTAGAAACAAAGTTGGAGACAGAAGATTTTAGAAAGAAAGTAAGCAAGCAAATGGATTTCTATGATAAGTTTGGGGATGATTCTAGGAGGATGCTAAAGAGGACTCTGCCTCTACACAGGATGATGAAGCATCTACGCAGAAGCAATAGGTGGTTGCAAGCATAAAGGAGGAAGCTACAACGTTAGTTCAAAGGTTTAGAAGCACAAATGGAAATGATACAAGCTGAACTTTTGAAGAGAGGCCTAAAATTCATCAATGTTAATGATGATGTTTCTCCATAAACAGCATAAGATTACACATTTTTGGGCTATTTTATGTCTTATCATATTACACAGACATGTATATGCTTTTACAAGTTTTTTGGATATGATATAAGTGTTTTGGAGGTGAAAGAAGGAAAAAATTGTAAAATCTCAAGTTTTAGGCACTTTCATAGCAACTCTCAAGCTTGAATGCAAAATTTTGCTACGAAAGTTGTTGTAGCTTTCCATGGAGGTACACACCCACTAAATTTTCAGAAAAAATATGGCTTAAGGCATGTGTTTATCACATTAACCGTGGAGAATACCTTGGAATAGACAAAAAAATCAAATAACTTGCAGAAGGGTGTTTTTTGAAATTTCTTACTAAAGTTTGCTACGAAAGTTCTAGAAATGACTGTTTTAATAGTAAACTTCAAGTTCACTTTATAACCAAATGGAAAGGAATTTTGGAATTATGAAGGACATTTTTGTTCAAAGCAATCCCATCTACAAAAACCTCACTCAATTTTTACACATCTATTAGGGTTTTGAAAATACGCACTCATCTTTGAGGCCTATTTTACAGAATTTTTCCTAGCCAGATTTGTGTAGAAATTTTAAAATTTGACTTGGTGGAGGTCTAGCTCAACATCCACATGGCATGATGACACATCAGCAGTCCAGCACATTCAAAAAATCAGTTGGCTGCATTTGATAAGGGTTATTAAAATAATTTGTTGAGCTATTTAATGAAAGAAGAGTCCTTTTTGTATTCAAACTCTTCCAAACAGCAAATATCCCTAGGAAGTCTCCAAGTGGTGTAATTATATTAGGAATAGTTATCTTAAGTAGGAATTTGAGGCTCGCCCGAGTGGAAGACAATTGTATGAGACCTCACTCTATAAATGAGGGATTTTTTGAGTTTGAAAGGGTTGATGAATGTTTATGAACAAGCTACTATGTAAATTTGCTCCATCAAGCTAATACAAATTTTACAATTGTTTCCTTCAAAACCTGAGATTATTCTTGTCTTATGTTTTTTCTCTTCAATTTATATATTTTCATCATCCTCGTGGTATTATGATTACTTTGAATTCATAACTTTATGCTCCAATTTGCTTCATTTACTATGTTTTGTTGTAAAATTTATGTTTTAAGTCATTTGCCTCAGCTTCCATGAATGCATTTGCTAGTAATTGAATTTCTTTAGTTGAAACCATGCCCAATGGTAGCCATCATACACTCTTCCACCTGAAAAATCACATAAAACACAAAAATATTTATCCATCTACAATAGAGATCTGCTATTGAGCATTCATTTTTTTTCTTTGAGAGAGACCTCTCTGATTGGAAGGGCTAACTTCTAGTCCAAAGTGGTTTGAAATAGTTACGTTAGGTTGATTTTTTACACAACCCAACTACTCCATTTTGGTGATAACAGGGTCATTAAATTTCCTCATTTTTCAACTACCTTAAAACTAGGAACAAATGATGACATAACGTTCGTCTCATCGATACCTTCACAAAAATATAAATTTTACCATGATCTAAATTACGGATAAAAATATATGGCCATTTAAAGTTAGGAACACTAAACTCGCCACATCAGCAACGACCCCTGATGTGTCACCCACATTTCCTCCTGTGTGGCGCCTACATGGCTACTCTACCACCATGGATGATCCACGTGGAACAAGCGCATTTGTGTATAGTCGGTAGTCAACCCATTCCTCGAAAACATGAGGCATGACATTGACATTAGTCCCGACCCTAACTTGGTTAATTAGCTAATGGGCCTAACTAAGCTACTAGCCTGACCTTCTCCCAGGGTCAACCAACCCAACCCCAACTAGAAGACCCACCCAAATAGTCGACGAGTTTGGTTTACTTCCAGACTCAGCCTTCTTTTCCTCGCTAACTAGCTCAACCCCTAACCTGAAAAGTCCCACAGGGGATTATCAACATGTTTGCAAGGAATTTTACTTAGAAAAGAAAATTATGGATTTTTTCCTGGATTTACATATGCCCGAATCATTCTTACTTCTCTACTCCACTTGAGAAAATGAATACTCTATTTTCACAAACCTTTTTTTTCAATATTTGCCTCTCATTGTGGTTCTAACTCACTGAGGATGTTTTCTCTTCATCCTTTTAACAGCCAAAACCATCTCTCCCTTTGTGGTTTATGCATACCCCCTTTCTTGGACAACACAATCCAGCCTCTCATTTAATTTTTGTCCCTTTTTTTTCTTGTATTTGTTTCCCAACAGAAACATGGACACTTCCTTGTTCTCAACTGAATTAATAACACATCTAGCTCCATTAAACACAACACTCAATTTCCCTAACTAGCATTTAAAATAACTATGTTTTTCAAGCAATCTCCTTCCCCAAGATCATAAAATCATTGTCTCTTTCTCTCATCTGGTTAATTGTGGCTAAATAATTATAAGGAATATTTACAATGTTTACAAAATGGAATTTACAAAACGGTTATGTCACAGATCCCACCCCCTTAAAGGAACATCATCCTTGATTTTATATATCTAAACACATTTACAACAATGATTTAACCCAGTACAGACAACAATGAGCTTTATATGCATAGTTTTGTACAATCATACACACACACGCACACCTTTTCTTAACCAACAAACAAAATTGGATATTTCATCCGCATTTGATCCACCATATCCCATGTGGATTCCTTGAGCCCAAAGTGCCTCGACTACACCTTGACTTCCTCGATAACTTGATTCCAAAGTGCAATCTTCCTCTGATCTAGGATGCATATATTTTCTGGCTAGAAATCTCCTTCCAATTCCACCTATATCATTGACCAATCATTTGACACATGATTAGCATCCTGTATATACTTTTTAAGCAAATAAACATGGAAAAAAATCATGAAATTTTACAGTAGGAGGTATTTCGAGTCTATATGCCACCACTCCCACTCTCTATAAAGTATAAAATGGACAGAAAATCTTGGTGCCAACTTGGCACAAGACCCAATTTTTAGGGAACTCCTATTGGGTTTAAATCATAGGTATACATGCTCTCCCACTCTAAATTCTTTATAAATTCTATGTCAGCATGAATATATTTTATGTTTGTCTTGAGGCACTCTTAAATTCTTCTCGATGGTTGTCATTTCTTGTTACCCACTATTGTAGGAAAACTCCACCAGTGGAAGGTATTTTGCCCACTTCTTTGGTCGGTGAATTACATACATTCTCAACATATGTTCAAGGATTCTATTTTTCCTATTTGTTTTCACATCATTATGTGGATGATATGTTGTGCTAAAGGCCAAATCTTTCCCTAGACTAGCAAACAATTCTTTCTAAAATTTATAAGTGAATTTTTCATCTCTATCTGAGATAATTCTCTTAAGTACTCCATGCAACCTTACCACCCACTTCATGAAAATTTTGGACACTTCACTAGCCGTATAAGTTTATTTATAAACTACAAAGTGAGAAAATTTTCTTAACATATCCACCACAACCATGATGGCATCATCTTGCTTGGTTGTTCATGGCAGTCTTATGATAAAATCCATTGAGTTCATTTCCCACTTCCATGCTAGAATAGGAATAGGTTGTAATAAACCAACTAGGTGCTTGCACTCAACCTTTACTTTTTTTCACTCAATACATTTTGAAATTAAACCATCCTCCTCATTTTTCAAATCGGGCCAATAACAAAATTTCCTAATGGTTGTTAATGTCTTTTGGTAGCCTAGGTGGCCTAAATATGGATTTCCATGAAAATATTTCAATATGAGCCTTCTCAGCCACTTTCATTTGGTGCTTAAATTCTATTCTTAAATCCAATCAGTCCATCTTCTGTGAGATTAAATATTTTGTCTTTCTCACCTTTAGGATCTTGCTATAGCCTTTCCTTTAACTATTGATACTTTTCATCTTGTTGTCCAGCACTTTTTATTTTTTCCCTAAGATTAGTTTCAAAGGAACTAATGGTTAGTATATGAGCCAATTGAAATCATCTGCTAAGCATGTCAAAAACTCAATTTTCCTTCCCTTTGATGTATTTAATTTCAAAATAAAACTCTCTTATTAAAGCTAGCCATCAAGCATACCTAGCATTCAATTTAGGTTGGTCAAACTAGTATTTCAAACATGTGGTTTGTCATTAATACAAACATTCTTCCTAGGAGATAGTGTCCCCACAATTTTAAGGCATGAATAATGGAAACAAGCTCCAAATCATGAGTCGCATAGTTTTTCTCATGTTCATTTAATTTATGAATTTAAATAAAATAACCTACCCTTTTTGCATAAGAACAACCCCCAACCCTTCCTTACACACATCTATGTACACCACAATTATTTTTCCAGATCACAATTTCGAGGAATGCATGGGTGAGTAAATGCTTTAGCTGCTGAAAGATAGTAGCACACTTAGCTATCCATAGAAAAAAAATTATCTTTCTCTACGATGTTCCGATTGGGTGACCAATATTGGAGAAATTTATTATAAAATTCCTATAATACTTTCCAAACCAATGAATGATCTAACCTCAGCTATGATATTTGGTGTCGGTCATTCCATAATGGCTTTAATATTTTCTGGATTAATTTCTACTCCCTCCTTTGAGATAATATGTCCTGAATAATGGATTTGTGACTGTAAGAACTCACATTTTTTTATCTTTGAATATAGCTTATGCTCTCCCATCAATTGTAACACCATAGCTAAGTGCTTCTCCTACTCCTTATTGGTCTTAGAGTATACCAATATATCATCAACAAATAATACCAAAAACCTATCTAAGTAAGTACATAATACAATTTTCATCAGCCACATAAATGTCACTACCACAAATTTGTAGTGGCCATACCTCATTCAGAACTTGTATTATGGATATCTTCAGCCTTGATACACACTTGGTGATAGCTGGATCTCAAATTAATTTTTGAGAACAACGTTTCTCCTTGTAATTGGTCGAATAAGTCATCAATTCATGGTAATGGGTATATGTTCTGCATGGTGGATTTATTCAATTTCCTATAATCTATGCACAGTCTGGGTGTTCCATATTGCTTTTTCACAAATAAAATTGGTGCACTCGCTGGTGACAAATTTGGCCTTATGTATCCCTTATCCAATATTTATTTTAGTTGTAGCTTCAGTTCCATGAGTTATGTTGTACTCATCCAGTGCAAAACTTTAGATGCTAGTGAAATTCTTGGCAACAATTCTATGAACAAATCCACTTCCCTATGTGGAGGCAATCTAGGGATCTCTTTTGGAAAGACATCAACATATTATTTTATAACTTGGGGTTCTATCCAGTTATTGCTACTAGCATTATCATAATTGTTGGTTATTCACAAAACAAATAATTTACATCATTTTTGGAAACTTCATTTGGCTTTCATCATTGTGATTTTCCTTATTTATATGGGCTTCATTTTCCATGCAACACCCTTCATTCTCCATTCACACCAATCCACTCTGCTTTCTTTTCATAACAGTCCACTTTAGTGTGATGCAGGGATAACCAGTCCATCCCTATTAGTGCATCATATGCACCCAATGGAAACAAGTTAAAATTAGTTGTTGTAGCCACATCCTTCACCATAAAAGAACATGATATGATGATATACTCCACTCTTCTTTTGGTCCTGATGGTTAGCTGAAATAGCTGTCAGGGTCCTATAATTTATAGGATCTCGAGGTGATTGTATATTTTATCTCAATCATATGAAATTGTAAATAATATTTCAATTTGAAAATGATTTCCAATATATATATATAAGAAAATGAAAAAAGGGTATTTAAAAAAAAATAGAATAAAAATACAAAATAAAAAGGAAAGAAAAACAGAGAAAGAATAAAAAAATAAAGATGATAACCCCATAAAAGAAAAAGAAAAAAATAAATAGTACTCAAAGTGTTGCAAATCTAAATTCCATTACTTGGTAGATAGTTTCATTTTGTTAAATAAAATGAAGGATGTGTGTAGCTTGTTTGAAATGCCACAATCCTTACTCGTTGTTTGATCATACAACTTAATCGCGGTCAAACAAGTTTAAATTTTTGTTAATTAGATTAAAGAATAAGGTTAGCCAAATTGTTTAATCTTGGCTAATGTTAGTTAGATAGATAAATAATATTGATTCAAATGTTTAAGCTGAATAAATGGAGTAATAATTGGATAGGATAGAGTAGGTTTTTTGTTTTTCAAAAGAAGTAAAATAAGGGTCTGCAAGTCCAAATGGACCCTTAGGAATGAATAAAAAAATTATTCTTAAATTAGGAGAAAATTTGAATTCAAAAGGATAAATGTGGTTAATTCTACTTTAGAAGGCTTACTAGTGCATTTTTAGCCTAAGTTTCAAAAATGTTATGTAATATGTGCTATAGGCCTAATGTTTGAATTCATTAATATTTTAACCAAAGTTTCGCCATGTAATAAAGTTGGCAATACTAAAAAAAGCGTTTGTCGCTTTCGGTTAAGTCAATCGCTCAAATCAATTGTTTAATTTTCACTTCGCTAGATCTACGACTGACATTGTTTTTCAACCCCCACTTGTCATCCTGCCTTTACCGCAGGGGTAGTCTGAAAAGATGGTTTTACCCCTGCCAGCCCCACGCGACGTGTCACCTCTACGGAATTTTGCACACCCCCCTCATGATACCAATTACCACTCTTACCCCCCTTTGAAAACTACCAACCACCCTTCTTTCCAACTCTCATTTCCCACGCACTCCCCTCCACTCACATCTCGCTGCGTGGCTATAGTCGTTAGCCAATCAAAACTTTTCCCAGAATAACTATTAATCTATTAATGTCTTCCTGGGTAACCGATTGAATTTCCAACGAATCCGCGCCCCCAACGGAAAAAACCCCAAAGCCATATAACTCTATCGCACCACCATTTTTCCTTTTCTGCTGTAGATTGTCTCAATTCGCCCTAATTTCTAGGTTTCAATTGCACAGTTACATTCTCCCATCAATCAAGCATTCTATCAAGCACGAAAAGCCCCAATTCCACTTCTCAGTCTGCGGCAAACATGTAAAATTTCTAGTAAACATTAATTTTTCCCCAATATTTCTTCAAAATTTCCATTGACAGTATGCCTCCAAAGAAGAAAAACTCTGAGGAATCTGTCAACCCTCTCATGAATCCCCTTGTAGACCTTGACCATATTCCCCTCGCAGACCAAGATTATAAGATCTTCAAGACTCAGTGTGAGTTTGATATTTTCGAACTCTATTTTTGGCTTGAGGATAAATTCGTAGATAAGACTGATGAAATTGGACTCTGGGAGTATAATCTCCATCATTATATCTTTCCCCAAACCTTTCACTCCCTTGACTTTGTTAGAAAATGTCAAGTCTGCTATGTCCTAAACCAGAGAGCCATCATAGCCCATATTGGTGAAATTATACTCACCATTACCTCTAAAAACATTAACAAGATGATGCAAGCCCCTCCTGTAGAAACCAACACTCCTTTTTCCATAGAAGCCTTAACTAAACTATATCAAAATATGAATTTTGCTAAAAGAGCACATATTTTTGACCTCTTCTTGCCTAAAAACACCTAATTTCCTAGAAAAAATCAACCTTACCCATCTTCTATGTTCCCGGATCAAGCCAAGAAAATAATATATGTGTTATCCTGCATTTTGGGCTATTATTTTGATCAATGTGCAGATGAACCTCTGTTAGGCTTCCTATCAATATTTTCTACAGATCACAAACCTTCAATCATTTTCAATTTTAATCAATTTTTGGTTGATAGTATACATGAACAAATCCTTAAGTTACCAATTGAAGGAGTGTTCATGCATACTTCTATTTTGGTTTATATGTTTATCTATTATCAGGCAGACAAATTCAAATTTGCAATGCAAAAACTAGATGAGGAAGGGAATCAACAATTTGTAATATTTTGGACTTCCATGGTAATGAAATATTTAGAGGAATTCACATTCAAACAGTATATTGAGCAGTTTTAAAACCCAATAATGAGAATGTTGACCATTTCACCAAAAGTTACTGAGAATCAGTGAGGAAATAAAGAAAATTTCTACATCTGACAAAGCAAGCAAAAACTGAATATTGGTGCTTGTACCAAAACTATACTGAGATTAGGGTGTATGAGTGTGAATTGCCATCATACAAGTTGCCCAAATATATCCCAATGAGATTATTTGCATTAGAGTACATAAGATAGATGATCAATTCAAATGAAATCTATTTTGTTTCAGCTAAGAAGAAATCCAAACTCATGATTAAAACTCAAGTTGGCTCTTTTGTTTGTAACAGCATGACAGCAAGAGAAGAAGCAAAAAAGCTTCTCAAAGAAATGAAGTTCAATTTGAGTTTTACATGGTCCTATGATCCTCTGGGCATAATTTCTAAGTTAATGGTGGAACACAAAACCACTCCTTAAACTCATACTCAAAGGCCAGATATTGAAAGATATGTAAACCAATTGACTTGGATAGAGAATACTTTGCAGGAAGTTGAAGAACAGTTGTTGTCTACTTCAACTTCACAGACTCCTATTCCTTAGGAGAAAGCAGGCAAGAGGTAGAGAGAGGAAGAGTCGCCTTCAGTGACAGGTATTGCAGGTAAAGAATTCAAGATTATGTACAGAATGAGGTACCAAGATGAGTCCTAAAATAGATTTAGAAAAGAATGTAGAACAAGGAGTTTCCATTATTATCAAAGAAACGCCATCGTCATCACAGTCAAACATTAAATTTTCTACATCTCCAACAGTGTCATCAATGTGACAAGGTCAGTAAGACATAGATCAGACTTCAAAGGTTATTCAAGGAGAAAAGGAGAAGAGTATATTTGATAGATACAGAGAAATCAAGCTTAAGTATGAAATTATCAAGAACAACACCTACACACAGTTTTGGAAGCATATTTCTAGTTCACAGAGCAAGATTTTATCATATTTTTTATTCAGAAAAAGGGAGGATGAAGATGGCCTTCCTTGAGGCTCAAATCCCACAGCCCAAAAATAACAACAGATTACAAAAAGACAGCATTTGATTTTGACACCAAGGACATCCATTCCATTGATCAAATGGAGATGCACAAGAAAACTAGTGAGATTATTTGTTCTACTTTAACCAATACAACCATGACTGTGTCAAAATTGTAGATGTCACTTTCAAAAATTCAGTCTCAGTTGAAGATGGAGAATATCTCTTCTCTGGCCAAAGGCACCAAGATCAAATTATTGGAAGATTTGGTTGTTAAGATGGGCTATGATCCAAAAAATGTGAAGTTTGTAGAAGAACTGATCAAGAAGAAGAATGTTGACATTGCAGCATTGAGGAAACAACTGAAGTTGCCAGCTACAGAAGATCCACTGACCAAATATATAGAAGAATCTAAAAAACAGAAAGGAGACATGTTGAAGTTAATCATGGAGCAGAATGCCCAAATTAGGAAAATGGAGACAGAGATGGAAAAGATGATTAAAGAGAAAGAGTAGAATCCACAGGTGGCCATGGTTCCTCTAGATGTTGTGCCCCTCACAAAAATCCCCACTATAGGAACTGCAACATCAACAATACCTTTAGCCCAATCTACAGATGTTGCTAAACAGTTGGCAAAGGCCATAGAAAACATGTCTATAAAGATAGAGGAGATAAATAAATTTCATGGGAAATTCAAATCTTTGTAAGAACAAAAAACCAGGAGTGAAGCATCACATTTGGCTGAAGCATAGAAATCCCAAAGGCTGTTAAAAAGGATACAAAAAGCAGAAAGAGAGACAATTATTTTCTAGACCTTCTTAATTCCATGAATGAGATTTGGTCATGTATCCAATTTTGAACAAAAGGACCTGATAAAGAAAGCCACAGAAGCAATTACAAAAATCAAAGAGAAGTTGGGTGACAAGCCTATTGAACCAGCTAACATCATCAAATTTCTAAATTCAAAGAATAAATATGAGTTAGAGGACTTAGAAATTGATGATAGGTCTGAAACCATTTTGGAAGTAAAGAAGGTTCAGACTAAAAGGAATCTCATTACTCAATTAGAAGAAAAGTGTGAATGATTGAGATATCAGTTAATATGTTTTTCAGCAGAATTGAAGCATTGAACCAAAAAGGATTACCCAGTGTATTTGTAATTAATGATAAAATAATTGCTCTAGAATATTACAATAAGAAGCTGAAGGAAGTGGCCAGAGATAGTTCCAAATTCGCTAACATAAATGGCAGCGTGATAGGCAAAGCATTCCTAGAAGCAATGGGAAACTATTTTTACATTCAACATGAATTAAATCAAATCTTTGTAGTAAAACCAAATTTTGCAAAATATACTGAGGTAGATGAGATTTACAATAAGCTAACCAAGCTGACCATTCCAGATAAAGACATGCAGGATAATTTTTGTGAGTCGCTGGATTAATTGGTAACTCCAAATGTAGTTACATAATCAACCAGCGTAGCAAAGACAGAGAGGCCAGCTTGCCAACAGATTCCACCAAATCAGAGCCAACTCTCAACGCAGTTTCCACCTATCTTATTAGTCTTAAGAGTAGATAATTTATTTAGATTATTGCTAAATATACCCTGTCAGTTGAGACAGGAATTTTGTAAATATTGTTATAAATACTTCACAGTTCGAAGTATTATGGGTTGGTTGTTGAATAATATTTTCTCAAAACTATTGTACTTTTTTCCAGTTGATGGAATAATAATTAATACTAGGACTTCTTCACGGGATTCATGTGTTGGAAAAATTGGTGATGTGCTTCTTTCGTTTATGTGTTTTTTCATTGTTTTCCTTTATTGTTCTTTCTTAAAGCTTAATTACATTACAAAAACTGTGATGGCCAGGATTTGTTGAAATATGCACCTTGTTCTGGTTGTAAGTAATTTTTATGTTTTCTTCTGAAGTCAAGCTAAATAATTCTTAATTTCTCTTTAGTTTCAATTGAATCTTTCTGTTTCTTCTGTTCCGTATCATTTTGAATCTAAAATATCTAACTAGTTCACCTATCTTGCCCTGTGAAACTCCTTTAAAATTTGATGCAGATCCAGTTAGTTTTATCGAATCCATAGCCCAATGGAAGTTTAAAAATTCAATCAACCAAAACAATCAAATCAATTACAAACAAGCAAATGCACAGTCATAACTAACTTCAAATTTACAAAAAAACAAAGATAAATTTTACAGAGAGGTCCCTCTCTGAGTTTAGAAGGGTTAGCTTCTAGACTTAAAAGTGGTTTTGATGTTATTTTTTGTGTTTACTCTCACAATCCCAAAAATTATAGAACGATAACATTAACCACGACTCTTAGTGTGCTTCTTTGTTCAAATTTCATTTTTTGCATCATCGTCAGACTGATATAACTATAATTTGAACTAGTGTCAATTAAACTAGAAATGTTTTGATCACATATCATACCTTCCATTTCAATAATCGTGGCCTGGTGGTATGATTGGTGATTATCCACGACTACATAAATTATTGGCACATTCTAAGCCATGTCTCTAATTATTTCTACCCCTTTAGCATTGTACAGCCTTGGGCCAACATTTTTTCATTGTGGGAAATATTTCCTTGGGTGCCTCTCCTCACATGTCCAACATTTATAGGGTCCTTCCCTATGGCCTCTGGCCTCTTCTCATGCAGTCTGGGTTTTCAACCTTCTTTGTTGGAAGTGTCGAAGCTCTGTTGATTTTCTCAGTTAATAGGGACCGAGCTTATTCCCTTAAGTACTTTGTGGTCCTTTCCTTTAAATTTTTCATCGCTCTTTGATTTCCAATCCACTCAATAGTCATTTCTGCTCTTAGACTACTCATAATAGTGCTTCAATTTCCCGATTGCATCTTCAAGAGTTTTTGGCTCGTCAAACTCAATTTGATCCTTAAACACATGTGATATCCCACTAACGTACCTCTAATTTTTTTCCTTTTCATCCTTGAGATATGGAACATATAACAACTCCAAACATTTAGTGGTATATTCTTCATCTGACATTTTCCCCATCTTGAGTTCAAAGAAATATTTAGATTTGTTGCCAAAATACCTTTCAGATAAATACTTTCCTATGAAATAATTCTCAAACTACTTCCACGACAACTCCTCTTCCTTTACGTTCTTCATATTCTTTAAATATTCCCACCCAATATCGGTTGTGCCTTTCAAACTGAAGGTAACCACCTTTTCATTCATGTTCTTGTTAGGGTCCCGTGATTTGCCTAATTGGCAAGCCAAATGACAGTTTAACATCAAACCAATCTTTGGAGCCCAAGGACCTAGCCTTCCTAGACTCAGAGAGGGCTCTCTCTATTTGTGTAAGAGATATCTATGTGTTTGCTTATTGTGTTCTGATTTTAGGCTAGTTATGAAGTAGGTTTTTGGTTTTGGTTTTTAGGTTGTGAGGGATGAAGCTGAACAAAGATATAAGATAGGTAAAAAGATGTCAGATCAACTGGGCTATGGGGTCGAAAAGGTCAAGAAAGCTATCAGATGGTGATACAAGGCTGTTGAAGGGCCGATTTGATTCGAGGTAGAAAGGATCTTCGGGCAAAATGGAATAAAATGAACATCAAGTTTGAGAACAACAAAGGATTTCAAGCATAACTAGTTTAATAGCTGACATAAACATGGCAGGGCAAACCATTAATCATGAGAAATGTAACTATAAGCTAATCAATACATAGAAATAAACATTCAAGCCATGCATAGAGACATATAACACTCTAACTTTGAGAAATGGCTATCAGAATTTGGGGAAATACACTTAAGACAGACAAACAACTTAAATCACTATGTCGAAACGCGTAAACACAGTACTTCAAGTTATTGGGCACTTTGAAAACAAGATTGCATAGTATTAGACAAATGGCAAGATCAGAACAAGACCTCCTTGGTTCAACAAATGACAATCTAATCAGTCAAAGAGAAATTTCATGGATGGAGCTATGGCTAGCCATGAGTAAGCAGGGCATACCGTAAATCATACTTAGCATGCATAAAACCATGAATGAAATAAGCAACTATATCCTTAAGTTATTAAAGAGCAATCAATAATTCTTTAATGTGACTAAGGATGAAGAAAACATAGAAGCTATGAAGAAACAGGAAATTTGAGTTGCCTCCAAGGGCATGTCTCAAATTTGTTCTCTATTGTTCTATAGCAAGCAAGAAACATGGATTCATGAATGAAAACTAGGAAACAAAACAAAGAGAAAGACACTATACCATTCTACCAAGTCATAGAATCCAACAACGATCCTCTTTCATCATCCAAGAACATCCAAGAGACTATCCAAAAGCATGAGACAAGTATTTCTTCCAAAGCTTATATGACCATATATTGCTTCTATCATCAAGTTCAGCCTTGTTTACAATGAAAGCCTTTAGAATAAATAGGCTCAAGTGAGGAAAACCTCTTAGTTCAATTTGCACTCTCATTGGCCTATCCAAAATATCTAATCTTGTCCTTGAGGCTTTGCAAAGCCCAAGGCACAAAATATCTCATAAAATATCTAAAAAATGATAAAAGAGAGAAATAAATTGACTTTTCATAACTTCTCATGTGCAAAAATAGCTAAACGCACATGAGGAAAAAGCAGTTTTTAAAGGTTCAATATTTACAAAAATACTCAAAAAATACATCAGCAAAAGGTCCCCTGACTTTCCGACAACTTGTGGCAGCCTTCCCGATGTTGAAACAAGGCTTATGATAGCTCGTTGGAAAGCTCTGAGTGTCTAATTTCTGGAACAACTTGAATATTCTCAATCTGATGCCTAGAAGTCCTCCAAAAACAAGCCTGTGTGTAAAAAACTAGAAAATAAGCTTTGCTAATAGACCGGGCATAGTGTAGAAAAAGCGGGCATTTTTCGCCATTTCGGGGGAGAAAATGATCTTCAAATATCATGAAAATCACTGAGTGTGTGCTCCTGAAATTATGGCATCCAATGATACCATTCTCCTCCTTTGATGATCCTCCAAACTGAAATGGCGAAGCCCATGAGTTTTGCCCAAAAACCCAAAAATGCCAAAAAACCAAAATATGTCAAAATTTGCCCAAAATTGGTGAGTATGATCCTCAAGGGTTCTTAGCAACATGTTGTGAAGCAGAAGCCAAAATCTGAATTCCTGATGTGTCTTTCCTCACTTTCTGTGCCGGGCGCTTCCCTTTAACCTCCTTGAGCTTTTCTTGAGCAGCCTTCAATTTGTGCCGGGCAAACTGATTTAACTTTTTATAATGCCCTGTCATTCTCCTTTGAAGGTCTAAATCCCTGTTTGCCTTCTCCAATTTATTCTCCAAGTGGTCATTGACTCTCTTAAGCCATGCCTCCCTATTGTTTTCTATCTCCTGTTCGAACAATGCAGTGAGAGGGGTAGATTGGAGAAGGGCATTTTCTTCTTCTTTTTGCTTCTCAAGGGCCTTTTTAAGCCCCATGGTTCTTGGCCTCTTTCGCCTAGGCTGATCTTCGCCTTCACTTTCATCGAACTCACCCATGAGTTCTTCCAACCTTGCTTGGGCTTTGGAGGCCTCCTTCTTGTACTTGGTCACCCGTGTCTCATAAATAGCCATATGGACACTCATTTGCCTATTTTGGATTTGCAAAAATTGATTGAAATTCCTAGCTCTATGAAGATCATCCTTCAAAGCATGAATTTGGCCTTCTCTATGGATTAAGAGGTTTTCTAGAATCCGGGCCTCATTATCACTATCATCATTTTGGATTGGGATGATGTCGAATGCACTCTCTTATTCATGACTTCCTTCTTCCTTACCCTTCCCTTTGCTTTGGGTGGCTATTCTAGTGCTCTTCCTCCTAGGCAAATCAACCATGGGCTTTTTTGGCAATTTTCCTTTACTTCGGAGGGCCCTTGTCACATTTGGAGTGAAAACCCTAGGCACTCTCTTCTTTGCTATCCGGGGCTTGCCCTTTTTAGGAGAAGAGGGCATGGCCCCTTTACCTTTGTCGCCTTGCTTCTCTTCTTTTTGAGTTTGTTGTTCTTCTTGAAGAGGCTATTGTTCCTAAGGAGGCTGTTGTGTATCGTCTTTTGGATGCCCTTGCTCATCACTGTCATGCCCTTGTTCATCATCTTCATGCTGCTGCTCTGTCTCATAAGGTTGTTGTGTGTCCTCTTTTGACTGTTCTTCCTCATCACTATCATGCTGCCCTTATTGCTCTGTCTCACCCTCACTGTGTTGTTATTCCTCATCCCCTTGCTATTGTTCATCATCACTGTGATGTTGTTGTGTGTCATCATAACGCTGTTGTTCACCCTCATCACTGTCATGCTATTGTTCAGCACTTTCTTCTTTCTGCTCATCTCCTTCTTCCTCTTGCTGGTCACTTTCTTCACCTTCTTCATGCTCCTTTGTTTGTTATGTAGTAAACTTGAGCCTTTTAGGAATAGGTCTGCTAGAAGAAGGTGAGGGATGATGAGTAGGAGGTGTAGGGGATGTATGGACTGGAGGGACAGTGGAGAAATTCGGATGAGTGATGAAAACATCCCAAGAGACCTCTCTCTTTTCAAGCTGATGAAGGATGATGATTTTGATGAGAGAGTGATGGAAGAGACAGGCTATTTGTTGTGAAGGAGGCTTCTTTTGGACAGTGGAGGCCATTTTCTCAATGCTCTTGTGTAAGAATAAGGAATATTTAGCAATCTGGCCCTAGTGAAATGCATGAGCAGTCGAATGTGATATACATAAATTCGGGAGAATCTTCCCTCACAAGTGAAGTACTTCATGATAATCTTTATGAGAGGGGTGTATCTGGCTAAAAGATATGAGAAAGGGAAAATAGAAGCACACGATTCTCTATGCTCAGGCTTTAGGAAGGGCTTGTAATCATCTGAGTCCAAATGGCTTTGTTTAAACCATTTCTCACCAATATAGGGGATTTTAGTGGCCTTGGAGATGGATCTTGGGGAGAACTTTAAGTCAAGGCCTGCCAACTAGAAATGCTTGTCTTGAAACCTCAAAGCGCAAAGGTGTGTCAAAAGAGAAAAACTCTTCACCTCTTGCACCCTATGAAAAAAATCTAAACACCTGACCTCATGGAAATTGAACAAGACTGATGGGTGTGCATTCACTTCTTCAGTGGAAATAGGTTCATATCTCTTATGCAATCCACTCCTACTATCCTGCCTGGGAGGCATCTTGTTATGGATGCTCTCTGCAAAACCAAACTGCCTCAAGAGGATTTCAAGAATGTTTTTTCAAACAAAACTCTGTCTTCTTTGTAAATCACTATTTTGAACAAGGCAAATTTGTTTCAAAGCTGTGTAAAATGTTTTCTTTGCTATTAGGTCCCTGCTCCTCTCAGAACACTGCTCTTTCCCCTTTGTATGCCAATCAACAAGTAAATTTAATAATAAACACACAGTGAACAAAATATACACAGTCAAGTGATTTCTGTGTTTGTGTAAGGTCACATGGCTCTAGGTGTTTTGAGGACAACAGGCAACGTTGTATTTTAGACAAAGGCAAAAAAAAACTCCTCCAATCAAAACACCCTCCTTGTCTTCACTGTTTTCTCACACAGATTTTGACAAACACCTCCAAATGGCAATGACAGCTTTACACACTAAGGTATGTTTATGGTCAAAGAGGCAGCCCTGAATTTGCTCTTTACCACACCGAGGAAAACTTTGAAATGACAAAACACTTGTAGAATGAGTACTGCTGTTTGAAAATAGGCCCACTATTTTACTTTTGAAAACCTATCTTTCCTCCCTTTAAACAGTACCTCCACCTTTAAACATTGTTTTGAGGGCAGTTAATTGGGTCCTTTGTCATCCATCAAAATACACTACTTTTACTATGGCAGTGTTAGGCAAACAAAACCATGGCAATTCCGAGTTTCAAACATAAAACACAGCTCCTTATGTTCACTATCTCCTACCCACAGTGAGACAGAAAACCTCTTCAGACTGATTTAACAGCTTCATTGACTAAGGTTTGTTTCATAGAACAAAAGAGAAAACAGTGGTTTTTTTCTTTTTACCCCACAGAGATGACTTTTGAAACAGCAAGGCACTTATACAAGGATCAGTACTACTGAAGTTAGTTTCACTGCTTTGTTCTTCAAACCTTGTTTTTTCTCCCTTCAAACACTGCCTTTACCTTTCCACTTGTTTTGAGCGTATCTGTTAGGTTTTTTTATAGCAGTAAGAAATCCACTACTTTACTATGACAGTGTTGGGCAAACAAACCATAGAAATTTCGAGCTTTAAATAGAAAACACCACTCTCCCTAACAAACTCAACACTGTGATTTACACCGTGAGTTTCATCCCTTTTTCCACCACTTAACAGTTTCGAATATACCAAGGGGGCACATAAATACCTTGAAGATTGATGGTGGCATTTTGCTTGAGGAAATGAGCGGCTTCAAAGCTTGTTGGAGGCATTTGGATCGTGTAAAATGTGCGCGGCACGTTCAACTGGGAGAACGTCGTGCAAAGAAAGGGTTGTCGGGTCACTGTCGGGCGGTCGTGACCGGCGCCTACAGGCGCATTGCGCACCGCGCAGCAGTGGAGTCCTATGGAAAAATTTCACCTGAACACGCCGCGCAATGCTACAGGCGCGCCGCGCAGTCTTCAAACCCAAAAACTTTGTGGATTTCGCTCAAAAAATCTTTCCTCGACCCAGTTGACAACAAGAGGAGTGTTGCTTTGCGTTTTGAGAAATTCAAAAGTGTTTGCAACGATCTCTAACCTTTGTATTTGAAAAATATCAAAACCCTTTGGTGTGTTCAATGATGGTTTTGAAAACGTTGAAAAGGCCTTTGGTTTAAAACCAAAGTATGAAGCTCACATCTTTTTTGAAAACGTAACTAAGACTTATTTTTGTTCAAACAAAAACATAATGGCAATGATTATTTCCTTTATAAGCCTGACCTCTTTTTTTGAAATGAAACGACCCTTTTGAGAATTTAAAACTTTGATTGTTTCTTATTTAAGGAATGAAAAATTTTCCTCCTTTTTGATATCTGCACTGTGGAAGGAAAAATTGCTTTGAGCCACATGAAGGATTGTAGCGGTGCCTTTTGAGTGCAACTACCTTTTTGTTGGGCGAAGAAGCTTAACTGCAATTTCAAAAACCCTTTCCACCTCTTGTCTTTGTATGGCTCATCTGTTGTTACTTTTGATCAGTTGAAAAAGGTTTTATAAAATAGAAAAAGCAGCATCTTTAAATATCAACATCACTTGGTGTTTTTCCTATTGAAAAAGGATTCTTGTAGAGAGACCTGGCGTTATGTGAGGTTTTCTTTGACACTATGAGGGAGAGAGCTTCACCCTTTTGAAACCTACATTGACCATGTCTGCTCCTAATGCTTTGGATATGGTCATGCTCATTGTGAAAACTAAATGAGATGGCAGGTGCTGTTGGAGCTTCTTTTTTATTGTGGGTAGAAATAAACATGGGATGATGCACTAGAGTTGAAAAGTGAATAAGGGAAGCTGCCCCTTTGTTTTTCTGTGAAGGAGGTCTGCAAGAAACTTGGGCTTCACTGTCATCTGTCCATCAAAAGGGCACTTCTTCAAAAAACTTCTTCTCTATTCCAATTGCAACAGCAAGGTACCTTTGACCTATTTTCATAAGGAGGATGCCTTCATTTGTAACAGTGGCCTACCTCATTGGTTTTGAAAGTTTTTCCAGCATCTGAAATACATACCATAAACCTTCTTGCATATTTATGAGCTTGTATGTTCAGTTGTACTTCCTTTTTGGGAGAATTAAACCCAAATTGCCTTCTGTCCACTATGATGAGTAATTTTGAAAGAAATTTTACATGAACAGGAAGAACAGGATCCTTTGAAAAACAATCATCATTCTTAGGCATGTGTCATGACCCATCTCTCAACCATTTATCAACTCTGTTTTGTTAAAGGAATAGAGACTAAATTTTAAGCCTGTTCATCAAGGAGATGAGTTTTTGTAACTTTTAAGGACTTTATACCCCTCGGCCAGGTTTGTTCATTTCTTGGCTTCAGACTGTCTTTGAAAAAGAATCTATAATAAGAGATGAGTCAGCTTCTTTGATACCTTATAGTGCTCATGCTTTTCCTTTGTTTTTTACATGATTTCCCTGTTCAGAAGCTTTCAACTGTCTTCTGCTACTCTTACCATTTGTCTATTAATCAGTCAAACCCTGAAATCAATCATTGTTCTGGCCCTCTGCTTATAGATGAAGGAGGCCTATTTTGACCAAATGCCTGATGTCCTTTCAAACTCTGTCTCAATCAAATGAAGAATGTTTGATGAATTATACTGATAGTGGCTTCTCTTATACATGATGGCAGAAGTTAGTTTGAGCCCAAGACAATTTGACTCTTTTGGCCATCTGTTTAACAATATTTCTTCAATGATTATGAACCTATTAGCTTCACATTGTAACTCAAATAATAGTGAACTCATGCAAATCATTTTTAAAGCCCACTGCTTTGCCTCTGCCTTTAATCATCATTTTACTTCAGAAACCCTTAGTTGTTGTCTTACTGTAACCAAAATTTGTCTTTATAGTTAGTGAAAAACTTCAAAACAGACTTTACCTTTGGCCTTCTGCTTATAGATGAAGGAGGCGATTTTAGTCTTCAACCCTCTACTTATGAAATGAAGGAGGTTCTTCAATCTTCAAACCCTCTGCTTATAGATGAAGGAGGTTTTTTCAGTCATGTCATATCATCAGCCTTTTGACAGTGTTATTTTTCCTTTCACTGTCCTTTCAGGTTTTCACTGTGATCGCAAGAGCTTAATGAAAAACTTTCTGCTCTGTAGCTGCATCCCAGGCTCAAGATCACATTGAGAAGCAGTTGTCTTCTCATGTGGAGCCAAATATTGTCTTCTGGGATGATGGTATGCCTCTGTCCTTGAAAGATCCATTAAAACACTATAAAAACACCTAAAATCAGTTTGACCTATGGTACATGTATTGCTGAGACTTGAGGGTGTATTAGTGGCGCGACCTAGGGCTGTAACCAACTTTGTTTGCAAAATGGGAAAGTCTGTTATGACTGGTCTATAGCAGGTAGAGGTTCTTTGGCTTTAGAGTGGTTTTCCAAGGGAGAAATGCCTAAAGCGCCACTACCTAACTTAGGGGAGACTTTTTGGACAGATTTGGATTATTTCTTTGGAGCTGATGGGCAAACTAGTATGGCTGAGGCTAGATAGGACTTGATAATGAGGTTTCATCTCGTTATGGGCGGACTGAAAGGTAAGAGGGCAAAAAAATCTTATGGGTGTTTTCCAACTGGCAAATTTGACAATTTTTTAGATCAGCTGCTAGAAAACTTGGCTATTACAACTAGTCATCACCAACAAGTGAAAAATACTGATGACTAACAGTTCTCATAGTAGTTGTGGACGCTAAAAAACTTCATCATCTCAAGAAACCACGCCTCAGTGTCTTATGCTCTCTTTAACACACCATCAAATGTAGGAGGTTTGGCCTTCTTGAATTCTTCTGGTACATATTCATTTTCCCTCCTTTTTCCATGATGATGATGGTAATATCTTCTATGATTATCACCAAATCACTGCTCATGAGTGTTGGTTCTTCTTTCTAGAGTGCTCAATGGAGTACCTCCCTTTAATATGTCTTCACTTAATAGTTTGTGCCTTTTTGTGGATATACTTCCATATTTTCCATTACTTCTTTCCTCTTGCTTCCTTTGTTTGAATTAGTTTTTCCTAATATTGTGGCTAGCTCCCAACTCATGTTTCCTTTGCCTATGCGAAATATGAGTGACTCTGTAGTATAACTACATTCACTTTAGCTTTCTCTCCTTGTGATTTGACTAGCATTTCTTGTGCCTTGAAAATCTTCTCATTGTCATCTTTGCAGCTCCTTATCTAGGCCCTTAAACTTCTCAAGGTTTCCCTTAAGTTAGGATAGTCTACTTCTCCTCTCTTCTCAACTGATTTTTCCTCATGTCCATATGGAGACTTGTTAGTGATGTATTGCACCATCTTTTTGTTCATCCCTTTTTATTCCTTAATGTCTTCTAATGTGTTGTCAAACACACACATAAATGTTGAATTAAACAAAATATATATGCACTATGTAAATCATCACCTTATCTTATTATTGTGAGTCTATTGGTGCAAGGCTAGTTGAAACATTACACCTCAAGTTAGCACATTCATAGCAATGAAATCATATCAAATCCACACCAACATGTTATAAGCATATATCACAATAAATACATCGTGCAGCACAAACATCCTTCATAATAGGTTGAAACCTCGTGTTCTGTCAATTCTATAGCAAAACTCCACTTTTATTCTCAAAGGTCTAGCGTATGAACATTTGCTCTAACATTTTGTAATAGGACTTCAATTTCCATTCCCAAAGGTCTAGTGTTTAAACCATTACTCTGATAGCACATTGTAACACACCCCTTTCACTACCCAGATCCCATATTAAGGGTATAAGAATGCATTACTCTCATAGACGCAACCTCCATAGCATTGTCATGGAAATGGAGTCATAAAATTTCCCCCTTTTCAACTACCTTGAAACTACGAACAAATGATTCCATAGAGTCCATCTTGTCGAGAACTTCCAACATACGGATCAAAATGTATGTCCATTTAAAGTTAAGCTCATTAAAATTGCCACATCAACAATGGCTGCTTGCATGTCACCCATATGGCATATTTTGTGGCGCCTGCATGGTTTCTCTACCACTATGGACGGATCCACGTCAAACAGGCATGCTTATGTATACTTTATATTCATCCCATTCACTAAAGACATAATGTGTGACATTGGTTAAAGCCCTAACCAAGACTTGGTCGACTTGCTGACTGGCCCAACTAAGATACTAGTCTAACCTACTCCCAGGGCCGACCAACCAGACCTCGACTAGCAAACCCCACCTGATTGATCGATGGGTACAGTTTATTTCCGGTCCCAACCTACCCAGCCTAATTGACTAACTCGATCCCCGACCTGGTTGGTCCCACAAGAAATTATCAACTTATTTATAAGGAATTTTACTTCTTTTTTTTTGGATTTTGTCTTGGATTTACACAAGGTCAAATCATTCCGACTCTTTTTCCTAAGAAAACATGAACTACATGATTTCACAATGATTCCCAATGCACCGAGACCATGAAATCCATGAATTCAATGCATTCAAGCTTCAATTTAACTTCATTGAAATATAGACGCATCTTACTCCCACAATTTGTTGGGACAAAAGTAAAACTCAAGTCATTAACTTGCCCAGTAAAATACACAAAGAACATGTATCTAAATTCACTTCTCAGCATCACAGGGAATTCAATCCAACTTCCCAACCACAACATGATCATGCATTTCTTTGCATTCAACACAACTCACCTACACAAAGTAAATAATGGAATAAAAAAAATACGTGCTAGCAACTTAGTCAACAGGTTTAATGAATTAAACACAGAGATTCACCATCTCCTCATGATTGAAAGTCACTAAGATTCAAACTCTCAACATATACAAGAATTCAACCATTCCTCATAATTTTATATAATGAACCAACATTCCTCCTTTAGACATGAATTCCACATTGCTCATTAACAACATAAGCATGCAACCAATGCAATAAACTTGTACATATCATTCAAATGAAAGACGTATAGTAAATACCTATCTTATACAACCAAATAAACTGGAAAATGAGAGTGGAACTTCAACTCTCCACCCAACCATAGACAAAATGCAGCCAGTTCTTTCATACATAGGTCACCGCTGAGCCATATTTTAGACCTTGAGGATGAGTTCCTTCAAAGAAACAATTGATAATATTAGCTTAAACAAGGTGTCCCAAGGCTACACCACCTTCACCCACGAACTATACAAATGATCATGCCAAAGATAGGGAACATCTTCATTTACACATAATAGACATCAACATTGGAAACAACCATTCATATTATAGATAAAACAAGGTGTCTCAAGGCTACACCACCTTCACCCACTAACTATTCAAGTAGTTTAGAATACAACCAACATCAGTATAGGGATCCTAACAAAGTTTTTAAACTTAATTTTAGGAGAATAAATTACACTTTAATATGGGAAGATTCATCAACTAGATAAACTACCATGAGAGTACAGAGATTGCCTTTTCCAATCAATTCATTAGTGAGTCAAACAATACTTCAACCCCAAGGCAAAATCTAGTGTTTCATCAGCCCTCACAAATACCTAAGTGTCTTTGTCTCTTGGCTAGTAGATTCATCAATCCACAAGCTTCCCAATGGTTGCCTCAAACTTATGCAAGCCACTTCTCTGTGATATTCACCCAGCAAACCCTCTTAGTTTCCTTAGTTGGCTATCAACAAAGTGTTCTCCTTTGAATAATATTTTCACAACCAATCCTCTCAATCCCGCGATGCTTTGTTTCTTACTACTCCACTTCGCTTGACCGAATGAATACTCTATGTTTTCATAGACCTTTTTGTTTATCTCCACCGCTCATCATGGTTCTAACTTGTTGAGGATATTTTCTCCTTGTCCTTTCAACAGACAATATCGTCTCTCCCTTCGTGGTATACATGAACCTCCTTTCTTGGAAAATGCAACCCATCTTCATTTAATTTTTGTCCTTTTTGTTTTTCTTGTAGTTTTTACCTAACATAAACATGGGCATGTCCTTGTTGTCAATTAAATTTAATAACATGGACAACTCCATTAAACACAACAATAAATTTCCCTAACTAGCATTTCAAACAATTAGATTTCTCAAGCAAACTCCTTCCCCAAGCTCCTGAAATTCGTGTCCCTTTCTTTCACCCAGTGACTTGTGGCTAAATAATTACAAGGAATATTTACAATGTTTACAAGAGGGATTTTTCAAAATGGGTGTCATTGAATACTTTCATATTTGTTGTATAAATTAATTGTTGCACATACTTCACATGCACCTATCCACAAGCCTAAATATCATATGTACACATTCTTTACAACTCAGTTATTAATCCAAGGGTGTTACATGTGATGTTAATAAATAAACCCTATAATGAACAAGCAAGTTCATTCCCTTGAGTGGGCACTCTTTCCTGGGGCACCTCAAAAACAAACAATACTTTCATCTTTATTGTATAAATTTATTGCTACACATCCTTGGCATGATATTGACAATGGATTTTCCTCGATGGGGGTGAGAACTTCGGCGCATGTGGAAACCAAGCCCCATGAATGACAATAGTTGGTTCAATGGCAAGGGACTGGCGTCCTAGTTTTTTCAGCTCAACAGGTGTAATGGGAAGTGTAGTGGCAAAATTTATGGTGAATGTGCGAGACTTTGTTCTGTCTTGGAGAACGTGGGTGGTGTAAGGTTAACGGGTGGGATGGCGAGGAAGCTTGGCATTTGTAAATGTGTCTTGGTCTGGTGTTGGGCTCCTAGGTGGATTCCTGCACATAAGCGCAAGCGATGACGGGGTTCTTTCAACATCGGTGGGTGGAATTAGGCATTCTTATCTGTCTTTTGGTATGGTGAATTCAATCGCATTTCTTCCCTAAGATACCCCGGGCTTTCCTATGCTCGCATTGTGCGGATGCTGCTAAACGAAGGAACTTGTTATTTCAGTTTTCTATGGATTATAACAAGTTTGAGTGGTTGGGTTGATAGAGGTGCCTGGTAGTGGCATTGTAGGAGGTATAGTTGGGAGTGGATGTGCCTCTGGGCGGAATTCCCCTTCTCTGGAGCCTAGCCTAGGTATTGGTGCAACTGGTGGTTCAGTGGGAGGTTCTTGGTGGTTGGCATCCTGGTGTGGGTTGTGCGGAGTATTCGAGGTAGTGTCGGCCTAGGGCATTCTCTCCTCTGCTTTTCCGTCTCCAACTGCTTGTGTTCACGATAGGGTTCTAATCTGGTGGCAAGGCGGAAGGTGGAGTCTTGTGGGTGACCTTCCGAGGCATTTCAAGTGTGCAAGGAGACTTGGCTCTTGGGGGTGGTGGTTGTGGCAAAGCACAGCGGGCCGAAGTTGGATATTTTCTAGTGTTGGGCCTCTTGATTTGACCCAAATGAAACCTTTAATGTGTCGTGGGCACTTTTCCCTTCCATCCATGCCTGGATTTGTGGCCTCGGTTGAATTCACTGTAGTGTCGGTCGATGCTCGCCAAGATGGCAAGACGGTCAATCACTCTCGGCTTGCTGGTGTGGGAACGCGTGGCAGTTGTGCTGGAAGCAAGCGGGACTCCAATGTGGCAGTAGTGTGTGGGCACAACAAACTCAGTGTCGAGGTGGCAGATGGCGAGGTGACACATCCAATCGAGGATCTGGACATTGTGCTGCTCATGGCCAGCAGGAAACTCAACATTTTTCTTGGACAATTGTCGAGAGATAATTCAAACTCTCAAAGATCAGGTGGACGCAATGGAACGGGTTTGTTGGGAGGATCATGTTGTGACAATGGCTACGCTAGATAATATGAACTACTTCTCGTGTCGGGTTAGAGAGTGAGTTGTGGTGGTCTGGCAAGGCCAAAACCACCATGTAGAAAAAGTGGAAACGCTAGAGACTTGGATGGCGCACTTCGAAAGGCATGTCCAGTGCAACTTCCATCCCCTACCACCTCCAGGAATAGCCCCGGACAACCCAGCGTCCATCACTTTGGATGACTAGTATGATCTAAGGTGTCTTTTTATGTATTTTCTGTCTTTTGGAGCCTTTGGCCCTCTCATTTGTGGACGCTATCTTTAACCTCCTTTTTTTATTTTTTTTACTTGTTGCAAACATTGGTCCAACAAACCTAGTCGAGGTGAGACCACCTGATTTTTGCTCTGTTGGTTGTACATCTTTTTCTCCATATGAATAGAATATTGAATGATAAAAAAATAAAAAAAAAGATATGAACAATGGAGTTGGAGCTCTTTGAGAGAAAAGTCAAATCAAAGATGAAGTAGATGAGGAGGTCCTTCTATGACTAGGTCCATTATGTGAATCCAATCAAACTACAATTAATTATCTAGTGTGATCTTCCATGCAATGTGATGGATAAGGGATTTACCAGAAAAAGGTCATTGTCGCAATATAAGTGGATCAATGCCACTCTTATGGAATTTTCCTCCCTGCTTCTCGCAAAATTCTTGCAATGATTGAGGCTAATTTTCATTAGATTGTTTTTATCTTTGCCTTATCCTGTGATTTTTTGTTATGATAAGCATTTATATTCTCTCATGGATCACTACCATGGAGCTAGAATTCCACATTTTCAATGGAAAGCTACCATGTCATCATCAAGCCCTTAAAACTAAAGAGCCATAATACCATATTAGGAAATAAAACACCCAATAAGACACGAGATTAGACATAAGTGAAACCACCTATTTTACTCGCATATTATGGCTTAGGTGCACATGCAAAAGGACTTTCCAGACTTTAATGGACAAGTGGTGATAGGTCAATATGATAATCATACATGCAAATGAGGATAGAGGGATGAGGGCCACTACTCATTTATCCTATCTAGAGTTCACTACTCCACCCTCCCTAAGAAATCATCCATATATTTAGCAAATGATGAAGATGTATGAGAAACGTCCTGAAAATGCCATGCAAACAATTCATAAGCGAGAGTAAGAGCTTACTAGATTTCATGAGAAACACTAGAGGTTAGTTCCTTCTATGTTTTCTATGTTTCTTCTTCCTTTCTTAGTTAGGCTTGAACCTCCTCAAGGCCAAGGGGGCTGATAAGTGGAAATTATCCTTAGACAAGCCCATATGTTCCTAGAAAAACCTTGAATTATCTTGGATATCATGCTCATTCACCTCTTCTTGTTAGCACTAAGTTTGTACCTTTCCAAGAGGTCCAAATGTTTTGATGCTCAGTTGGCAACTTCATTTAGAAATAGAGAAGGGTTAGGTATTGAGCTATGTTAAAAAAAAATATATGGAAGGGTGACATAAAGCTTAGAAATGTTTCAAAAGAATTTATTTAAGTATATCTAAACTTTCCCTAATTTTTGCAACAAATCGGAGCCTATCAAATGCCTACAGATGGCGCTACAAAATATTTTCGTAGTGCCTATAGAAAGGTTGAAAATACAAAGTTTTACACGGCCTTTTCTATCATTTCACGCATCCAAACCATTTTTCAAGAAGTTTAACCTGTGTTCAAGCTTGAAGTGACATTTGGTGGGATTTCCAAGCCTTAGAGAAGGTTTTAAAATTAAACAAACTGTAGTTTTTTGTAAAAAGGTCATTTTCAGCAACTAGCAAAAATATTCATGAGAGTGGAAAAAAGGTTACAAGGTAAAAAGAAATTCAAGACAGGTTGAGCATGCTTGCTCAAGCTACAACCACCATGGAAGAATGACCAAGTCTACCTTTTTGACAAAGCTATACATGAATCTAGAAAACATGGTAATTTAATTTTGCAGTAAAGCCCTAGTTTGAACTAAGTTACTACATTAGGCTTCGTTGGATCCTTTTCACAGTGGAGTTAGTATATTCCAAGGCCAAATGCATATATCATTAAGGAATTTGTTTTTATTGCAGGCACACACATCAAGTTCCTATGGTTTTGGTCAAATAGTCAACAAGGAGAAATTGTAGCACTATGTTTTTCCTTGTTTTAGTCACCTCCTTCCAACATAGTTTTCGATCAGTGGAAAATAAACTTTAAAAATCCAAAAGAGGTTCTTTTAGTAACTGGATGACTTAAAAAACTTCTTTTGGGTTTTACCCATCTACCATGGTTTGAAAAATAAAAGAATTTTTGAGGTTTCTTTTTCCATATTTTGTAATTTTGTTTTTTTCATGTTTTAGTTGTTTTAAAAAATAATTTCCAAATAGATGGGGATGAATTTTGGAAAACAAAAAGAGGTTTTTTTGAAGGAATAGGCCAAATAACAAAAAACCCCTTAGTTTTCTAAAATCTATCATGGTTTGAGAAATTCAGATGTATCTTTGAAGCCTCATTTTCTAAATTTTCGAAATTTTGTTTACTATAAAAATGTCAAATCAATAGCTAAAGGTATAGCCTGATTTTCTAAATTTTTGAAATTTTGTTACCTATAAAAATGTCAAATCAATAGCTAAAGGTAACCTCGTCAATTCGACTTTGGGATCAAATATTATATCCTCCTAAATTATTTCAAATAGTTAAATAAAGATGGATGAAGAGTTTTTCAGATCCATTCTTTTGGATTTTGAAATTTATTGTAATTAATACTTTCCACAAATTGTGGATCTAAAATCTACTTAGTATTTCTGTAAATTAAATGTAAAAGAAAGATAAAAGGTTGTACTTTGAAACAAAGTAGTATTTTTTTGTTGTGTGATCAAATTATTTATCTTTTCAAGTGCCAAGAGGAATAGGATATTATGTTCATAATACAAAGATTCCTGTAATGGTATACTCAGACAATTTTCTTCTGTGATAGTTTCATTTCTATGTAATATCATTCATCTTTTATCTTCTGATGTCTAAATGAGATTGTGATAATTGGTTAATGTTTTGGTTCATATGGTTTGGACATTTGAACTCTTTCTTCTAAAGCTTTCAAAATTCATGTTTCATGCCCTGCTATAATGGATTGTTATCTCCTACTACCATTAAGATGATGTTTGATATGTCTATAGTTTGTCATCTATCATGTCTTTGTTCCTCTTAGTTCATACAATCGATATCTTGGTAACTGCATCTAAAAAAAATTATTTGTTGACTCCATTGTCTTAAAAAATGATTTGTTGACTCCATTGTCCAATGAATTAATTGTTTCATCCCAACTAGACCCTATTTCCGGTGCAACTCTACTAAAGATCTAGTCATAACTAAGCTTAGTGATTAAGTTGTCAAAGAGAACCCTCTCTGGATTGGGGGGGCTAGCCTTCAATCTGCAAGATTGGCTTGAAAATGTTATCTTAGAAAGCTTTTTATTACAACCAAGAAACTATATGTGTGCTAACACTTTTTATCTTGGATATTATTTGCCTCAAGTAGCCAAAGGTAAGAGGAAGCCCACAATAAGTAAGACATGTAATGTAAGGGTAAAGGCCTAAACTTGCAAACCCAAATCAAATTGGAAGTCATGGATGCAATAGAAAGATATACACATCATTAGAAGCACCCATATTTAACCAATCATAATTATAATTAATGATAATTATTGGACTACTTCCAATTTAAAAATATTACTTTAAAAGAAAACCATGAAAACCATTACATTAGAAAAATAACACTGAAAGAGATACACATCATTACAAGTATACAAGCACTCATATTTAGCCAATCATAATTATAATTAATGATAATTATTGGACTACTTCCTATTCAAAAAAATTACTTTAAAAGAAAACTATGAAAACCATTACATTAGAAAAATAACACTGAACCAAAGAACTTACAAATATAATAAAAAGAAAACCATGAAAACCATTACATTAAAAAAACCAAAAAGCTTACTAGTATAATAAGAATGAACCAAAAACCTTACAAGTATAATAAGAATCATACTTGAAACCGGTAACAAGGAAACCTACAAAGAATCATATTTAGCAAATGAAAAAATACAACATGAAACGCAGAAAACAGAAAATAACCATTTATAATTGACTACCTTCGATTAAATAAAAAGCAAACATTACTCGATTTGCCAAAAACATAAACTTCTCCTGTCACTAATTAAAAAAGAAGACAAGTCAACTCCTAACAATAAAATAAAGCATAGAGTCGTCCTCACAAATAATAAAATAGAGAGTAAAGATAAACACTTACAACTCCCACATATGTGTATTCAATAAGATAAAAAAGGACATGTGGCTTCAATATTTTAGGATGAAAGATTAATTTTAATATAGTTACCAAATCCTTTAACGAGAAAGGAAAAGACTCAGACAACTCCAACATATATCTGATTCTAATATTCTTATTAGAATCAGTTGCAAATATGAAAAGACTACAATTCCAACATAATATATCTGATTCTAATAAGAATCCATTTCAAAAAGGATCATACACACAACATATATCTGATTCTAATAAGAATCATGTTTTAGAATCCCTTTGAAAAAAGGGGCAATGTTTTACGATAGAAGATTAGATTCCAAAAAGGAAAACACACGAGAACTCACAACATATATCTGATTCTAATAAGAATCAAACCGAGGCTGTTTGAGAAAAAGGGGAAATGTTTTAGAATCAGTTTGAGAAAAAGGGGCAATGTTTTAGGATAGAAGATTAGATTCATTTAATTTTAGCGTTGAAAATTTGCATTTTTTTAAAGATATGTATGACATTTAATCTTCCCAACTTTATCATTAACTTAAAACCATTCTAAAATAAATTATTTGTCAATGTACATTTTTAATTTAATTTCTTTGTTTTAATATTTATAACATTTAATCTTTACTAAAAGAGTCGATTCCAAAAAATCCGCTGAGACCTTGCCGCTCTGCAGCTCTCCTCTGCCTCTGAGGCCTGGTCTCAGCGCTGTGGCCGCTTCGAAGGTTCTTGCTCTCCTCTTGGACCCTGGGCTTTCTCGTCCTGTGCTGCTTCTGCGCTTCGCGGTGCTTTCACTGGTTTGGCGCAACGCATTTTGTCGGCCGACCAGTGCCTTGTCTGTGCGCGGCGCTTTCATTCTGCGCGGCGTTCTGAACCTTGTGCGCGGCGCTTCCTTTTCCGCCTTGTTCTTCTTTTGATTGGGAGCGGCGCTTTGTTTCAGAGTGGTGTCTTTTTGCGGTGCTTTTGCCCTTTGCGCTTTCCTTGGATTCTTTGGGCCTCTTCCTCCGCTGTGTTGATTTGAAGATCCATGTCTTGGTCGCTGGGTATGGTGTGAGCTCGTTTTGTTGATCTTGGGCGACGCTGCTCCAATGGATCCCCCTCCGCCTCCTATTTCTGATGTTGATGCCTTCCTCAACCTTGTGACATCCCTCCCTAAAAAGAAAGCTTCCGAGGCTTCGAAATTTGTGAAACGCTTAGATGACATCCCTGAGATTGCTCTCCCCCCAGAGGGCCCAATCCAGGTTGCCCTTTCTCTGGCTGAACGAGCTCTGGTGGGTCAGTTCACTGGGCTCTGGCCCTCCCCCAAAACTACGGAGAGCTGGGTCTCTAGGAATTGGGCGCCGCTGATAAAAGGCAGAGTCACTTCATACTTTTTAGGTAAGGGTTTCTTTCTGTTTGAATTCACTGAAAAGGATGATAAGCATCTGATATTCCGTAACGGTCCCTATTTCATGGGACCTCAGGGGCTGTACCTCAATAAGTGGACAACCGATTTTGACCCAGAAGTGGATGTTCTTACAGCCGTTCCTGTATGGGTTACGCTGCCCAACCTGCCAGTGCACTGCTGGAACGACGAGTCTCTAAAGCACATCGGAAATACCTTTGGCAAATACATTGATCGAGCAAATAGTAAAGATCAATTCGACTGTGCTAGAATTTGCGTTGAAGTCGACCTTGAGGTTGGTTTCCCTGAGGCAATAAAGATCAGAGTTGGATGTTGGACACACGTGCAAAAGATGGACTATGAACAGTTTCCGTTCAAATGCCGGAAATGTCATGTCTACGGAGATTTTGCTAGAGGATGTCCCAAGCACAGTGAAGTGGAAAAAGGCAAAGAGGATGGTTGGACTCAGGTCAAAAGGACCAAAACTGCCCACAAACCCTCTAGAACTGGTAACATGAATGGTAAAGGGCCTCAGGTTGGCTCTGGGATCCTAACCCCTCTCATGGAAGATCAAGGAAATAAATTTACCCAGTTAAGCTCAGCAATAGAAGACACCCAAGAATTAGAGATGCAGAAAGAAGGATCGCCTCAAAAAAAGTCCCCCTCGGGACCAAAGCAAACCATCAGTAATGCAGACAGGTCAAAAGAGACACCCACAGAGGAGGTTGAGGAAGTGCAAGGCTCGGAGGATTCAGAAGAAGAAGGGGAAATAGGGGACTCCCAAACCTCGGCTAGAAGATCAACTAGAGGCCGAAAATCTGCTCGGGAAAAAAGAGAGCAAGAGACTTACAAAGACAAGCTCCAGGGAAGCCAACCTGCCCTTGAGAAACTCCTGGCAAATACTCTGAAGAAGAATCGAAATCGGTCTCAGAGCTCCAGAGGAGCTCATCATCCAAAAAACAAGTGATGAAGATCGTCTCCTGGAACTGTAGGGGCATGGGGAGCAGAATAAAAGAAGAAGCCTTAAGAAGTTTGATTAGATCAGAATCTCCCGATCTGCTCCTTATCCAGGAGACCAAAATGGAAGACTATGCCTTCCTCCAGATAGGTAAGAAATTATGGAAGAAAAGCGAAGGGCATGCAGTTTCAGCTCGAGGCGCTTCAAGTGGACTGGGCACTATTTGGGACGCTAACAAATTCATAAAGATCAAAGAACTTAATAACACCCATTGGCTGTTCTCAAAGCTGCAGCACGTAGAAACAGATGTGACCCTCTCCCTCTTTAATGTGTACACTCCTGTCAGCATAGGAGAGAAAAAGAATTGTTGGGACTCTATCAAAGGTCTGGCAGAAGCTGAAGATTTGGCAAATATAATAATAGTTGGGGATCTAAATCTCACCTTATCTTTGTCAAAAAAACGTGGAGGAAGCATTGTTAGGGACCCAACGCGGGAATGGGTTGATGAGCTGCTCCAAGACTGGGACATGATAGATATTAAGCCTCTGTCAGGGAAATACACTTGGTCAAACAAAAGAATCGGCCCGGGACATATCGCTGCAAGGTTAGACAGATTCCTTGTTCAAAGTTCTTTTCTTCTTCTTGTTCTAGAGATTAGAATGCATATTATTCCTTGTAGTGTTTCCGACCATCGACCCATTAAACTTGATCTGCTGGCTCATTTGAATCAAGGTCCCATTCCTTTTAAATTCAACTCTCATTGGATCAAGGAACAGTGTTTCTTGCCTCTGATAAAAGAACGCTGGAAGATCCCAATCAAAGGCTCCGCCTTCTTTGTATGGGAGGAGAAACTTAGGAGAGTCAAAGCTGCTCTTAAAGCCTGGGTCAAAACCTTACCTAATCATGTTGTGGAAAGGAAATTGTTACAGCAACCTCTGGAGGTGCATCATCTGGTTTCGGAAAACGTAGAGATCACTAAAGAAATTCTTGACAAAGAGGCTAATCTTCAGCAAATGCTCCTTAAAGCTAGCTTGGTTGAGGAAGAATATTGGACACTGAAATCCCGCAGTCTCTGGCTCAAGGCGGGAGATAGAAACTCATCCTTTTTTCATAAGCAAGCTCAGGCTCGAATTTGCCGCAACTCTCTCTCTGAAATTCAATTTGAGAACTCTACGTATAGAGAAATCCCTACCTTCTCCCATTTCAAAACACTCTACAGTGAAGAGGAGGATTTGGGTCATGGTTCTATCCTTGTGAATGAGGTGCCCACCCTCATTTCAGCCAGAAACAACCAACTCCTGGATGTCGAGATCACTAACAACGAAATAAAAAGCGCCCTCTTCGCAATGGAACCGGATAAGGCCCCAGGTCCTGACGGTTTTACTGCCAGATTCCTTCAGTTCTGTTGGCAGATTGTGGAGAAAGATTTATGCAGAATGATTCGGAAATCTCAAGTGTCAGAGGATTGGGGGAAGCACAAATTCGGCCTTTCTGGCCCTCATTCCCAAGGAGAAAGGCGCCAACACTTTCAGAAGGTTTCGCCCAATCTCCCTCTGTAACATAGGCTACACGCTGATTACGAAAGTTATTGCTAACAGATTAAAAATCATTCTCCCGGGCATAATACCTGAGAATCAGGGAGGCTTTATTCAGGGTAGACAGATTGTGGACAACTTTATCCTGGTCCAAGAGGCGATTCATTCCAGTGTGGTTCGCAAAGAGAAAGGAATGGTCGTCAAGTTAGATCTTGAAAACGCCTTTGACAGAGTGAGACATAGTTTTCTGTTGGATGTCTTGCACAAATTTGGGTTTGGTCCCAAATTCATCAACTGGATTAAGGCTTGTATTAGTGAGCCTTGGATTGCCCCTCTGGTGAATGGAAGGGCCACAGATTTCTTCAAAGCATCTCGTGGACTGAGGCAAGGGTGTCCTCTTTCCCCTCTGCTCTTTGTCCTCCAAGCCTCTGTCCTCAGCGTCCTTTTGATCAAAAAGCAACAGGATCAAGATTTAATGGGCCTGAATATTGCGAGAGGAGTTAACAATATAAATCATGCCTTATTTGCAGACGATTCCCTCTTACTAGGCGCTGCCTCAGTGACCTCTGCCAAAATATTTAAAGAAGTGATTGATGATTATTGTCAAGATTCTGGAAGTAGTCTTAATAAAGGAAAATGCAATATATACTGCTGGAATACCCCTGCCACCACAATGCAAGCCATTTCCTGTTGCTTTGGCTTCACAGCATCCTCGTCTTGGAAATCCTTCAAGTACTTGGGTCTCCCAATTTTTCAAAAATATACTGTCAGCAGAGACTGGTTACCCCTACTGGAAAAGTTTGAATCCAAGATCCATTCCTGGGGATACAACTGACTTAATCTCGCTGGTAAGTCCGTGCTTATTAAAGCAGTCCTAAACAGCCTCCCCATCTATCAGTTTGTTGTGATGCTGGCTCCTGTTGGAATTATGAAGAAAATGGAGGATCACATTAGAAAATTCTTTTGGAAAGGCGAGAAAGCTAACGAAAAGAAAATCCCATTAATAAGCTGGGCCAAAATCTTCATGCCCAGACTAGAAGGCGGATTAAACTTTAAGAATATTTGCACTCAGAACATTGCGTTGGGAGCTACGCTGAGTTGGAGGATTATTGCCCCAAAACCGGGGTGGGCACAGCTCACCTTGTGGAAGAAGTACTTTCGTGGACAGAGGAAAAGGTGTTTGGACCAGCCCATAGCAAACTCTGGCTCGATAATTCAAAAGCTCTGTGCTAAATCTTCCTTCTTAATAACCCAGCGTGCTCATTGGATTCCTGGCAATGGTAAGCAAATTAGAATTTGGGAGGACCGTATAATGGGTTATGCTCCTCTGGTTGATGATCGATCTCTGGATCCGCTGAAGGACTGGATGCATAGAGCAAGCTACATTACTTTGTGGGATATTTCCAATTGGGAAAATGGTAAATGGCATAGTTGGATTAACATCGAGGTGCCCCAAGACCTGTCCAAAGAGTTTGCTATCTTCCTAGCCTTTTTAAACGGCAAGGCTCCCTTGAACAGCAGAAAATTGGATGCTCGAGGTTGGGGTCCGACCCCTGGACGCTATACTGTTTCTCAGGGCTACAAGCAGATCTTATCAATTCCCCACGTTCCTGCAGACCCGAAACCATGGAAAGGGATTTGGTCACAGTCTTCGCTGCCTAAAATCGACTCCTCCTATTGGCTCCTTTGCCATCAGAGAATTTTGATAGATGATAGATTGCAGAGAAGAGGTTATCTAGGCCCCTCTCGTTGCTCGATGTGTGGAGAAAACGCAAAGTCTGCTGCACACCTGATGCTCAATTGCAATTTTGTGTCAGATCTTTGGAATGAGGCCTTAGGCCCCTGGAGGCTGGACTTCGTCTACCCAACTAGCATTCCCGATCTGTTTTCGAACTGGTTGAGTTTGTTCCCAGGAGGCTCTCCGCAGAATGCTCATATCAAAGCCGCCTGGTGCATTCTCCCTAAACTTATTTGCTGGCACCCCTGGTTGGAAAGAAATCAGAGGATCTTCAGAGATAAGAAAAGAGATCACAAGATTGTCTGGGTCAACATTAAAAGCCAGCTGAAGGAGTGTCTAGGCGATCAACTGGACGGGGTAAGCTTGAGAGATCACGACGCTGCCTGGAGCGACTCTCTTGATCTCCACTTCATAGAAATTATCAGACCTCTCGCTACTCTCCAAGAATCGCAGATTAAACTTAACGCTTATGATTCCTTGGCCTTTTGCTCAAAGCAGGCGCATATCATTCTCTTCTTCGATGGAGCAGCGAAAGGAAATCTGGGCAGCTCCAGAGCCGGTGGAGTTGTTAAAAAAACAGATGGCAGCACTGTCCTTAGATATGCCTGGGGAGTGGGCTTCAATACTAGCATACAAGCTGAAGCCCTGGCCCTTCTCCAACGCCGAAAGCAACTTATTTCCCTGGGTATATGCGATGCAATTGCGATGGGAGATTCCCAATCTATCATAAAAACCATTGTTGACTGCTCTTCCCCTTCTGATCTAAGATTGTCCAGATTGATCAGCAGAATAAGAACCCTATCGAATTCCTTCCAGAGCTTGAAGTTTTTCCATGTCAAGAGAGACAATAATAAAGATGCTGACGTTGAAGCTAATAAAGCTGTTCACCTCCCCCTCGGAGTCATCCTCAGAGATGGAGTAGAAGGTTGGGACCCCATTCCTTAATTATCTGGCAATTATGTTTTACAGCGTTTTTTTGGAGCAGTTTGTCTGCATTTTTAAAGTGGGGAAGATAGAGGCGGTTGCCAGGAAAATGGTTTGTAAGAATCTCTGGGCAAGCAAAGAAAAAGACACTCTGATCCTGGCCACGGAGCCATCTGGACTTTGCTTAGCATTTTGTAACCAGCTTTGAGGCATTTTGGCCAGAATTTAATATATCTCTCTACCCGTTTCTTAAAAAAAAAAACATTTAATCTTTACTAACTTTATTATTAAATTAAAACATATTAAAAATAGACTATTCTTTAACGCACATTTTTAATATAAATTATTCCTGAATGCCTGATTAAAGATTTTTAATGCTTTTTTAATGAAGTGCTGAAAATACAATATATGTACACCATAGTATGAAAATGTTACAAAACATGTAAGCCACTGTAATTTTCATGCGGTGACTGTTTTTGGGCATCATATTTTCACCCCAAATTTACTTTGAAACCATTGGGATTACAAGCTTGGATTTTAGAATAATGTCCCAAACGTTTCAGTGTATTTATGCAATTAAAAACAAATTAAAGATCAGAACAGTGTTTAGCTGAATTCAAACACAAAAAAATCTCCATCAGTAACACTATCAACAAGTATCATCATTCATCATATTTATCACCAGACAGATTAACTGGGTCTCAGATCAGTGTTTGGCTGAATTCAAACCCTATATTTATCACCAGACAAATAAACTGGGTCTAGATCAGTGTTTGGCTGAATTCAAACCCAAAAAAACTCCATCAGTAACACTGTCAACAAGTATCATCATTCATCATATTTATCACCAGACAGATAAACTGGGTCTCAAGGTAACAAGATATTTAATAAAGTACAAAATACTAATAGCCATGTGTGCAATACATGGGTAAATACAGAGGACAATATGATATTTTAGCCAATTTTAACATTGGCTAACACTATCAACAAGTATCATCATTCATCATATTTATCACCAGACAGATAAACTGGGTCTCAGGGTAACAACGCCCTTATTAATTGATATTTAATACAAGTAAAAAAAGCTAATAGCTATCGGTATAATATATGGTTAAGTACTGAGGACAATATGATATTTTTATCCAATTTTAACATTGGCTAAAATATCCACACTGGTAATAGTTTTAATTCAAAAGAAATACTAACATATAGCATATCAAAATAGCTCTAGGCTGCAGTAACAAGGGCTGCTTGTGTAGCAGCCAGAGCTGCAACTTTTCTTTCAAGTTCAGCCTTATTTGCACCCACGGTCTTATCAATAGCCTTCCCATCCTTAATAAAGATAAATGTAGGCATGGCCTCCACGTCCCACTCTTGAGCTACATCCTGCAAAATCATAAAAGCTTTCATGAATCTGGACTCTGCAATACTGAGAAAAGCTTTCATTAATCTGGACTCTGCAATACTGAAAAAAGCTTTAATTAATCTGGACTCTGCAATATATTGATTCATTGGATTCATTTTTCATTTACGAACTTGTCATGAAATTCTCCTAGAAATACTAAAAACAAACGTGCCATGGAACACATCCGATTTGGTTTAAATAATCATTCCTCGTTTACCTTTTTCCTGTCATAAAATTCTCTTACCAAGGGAAACGATCAACAAATTTGGGAAAGAGAAAATCACAGACAAAACTATTATGTTTCAAATATCTATCCAAGTTCCAACCAATACTTTATAGGTTATAGTGATTAAATGACTGTACCCTCAATTCGTCAACATCGACCTTCAAGAAAACTATTTCTGAGAATTTCTTCGACAATTCCACGAACACTGGACTGATGATTCGACAAGGTCCACACCACGTAGCAGTGAAATCAACCACCACCTGAATACAGCAAACAATAAGCATTATTTCCAGTAAGTCCACATAGCACTATTTCCAGTAAGTCCACATATATATAACAGGACCTAGACTTGCAGTGCAAATATAAGAATGGTCCTAAAAAGTCGAAATACATGTACCAGTAGTTAAGTCCAGAGTATTCCGCAAATAAAATAGAATAGACCACATGTAATTTCTACAAAGAAGCTAAGCACCCGGATTAAAGATATGGCTTAAGCAAAAGACTGATTAATAGGGAAAAAAAACTGAGCGAAGATATAGCTTAGGGAAAAAACTAAATCGTAGAGCATTTTTTTGCCAAAAAACTCTTAATTGTTATCAGTCATAAAGCATTCTTTGGCCAAAAATCTCTTAAGCCTTAATTGTTATACTTCTTTAAGGTAATTCTAGCAAACCCTACAAACCCAAAGGAAATTTTGGTCATTTTAAATGATAACTAGGGGATTTCTTCTACACAAGGAAGAGATTTAATGGAGATTTAAATGACTAAAGGCCTTTGAAAAAGTTAGCAGAAACTACATTGTAATGTCAGGGTAGTTCCTTCAGAGTAAAGGCTAAGGCTGAGAAAGAATGGAAATCAACGCCGGATCCGGATCCTTCACCTTAACAGGACTCTAAGCTTAAGAGAATGGGAGCTAACATTAGACCCTTCGATTTTGAAGGAGATCTGAATGTTTAAATGTGTTTGACAATGCCAAATTAGCGGGTCACCATTAGACCCTCCCACTTTGGAGGAAATTTCGTATGTAATTGACCATGCCACGTTAATCCCTCTGATTTTGAAGATCTTGGTGTTTAAATGTGTTTGACCATGCCGAGTTAGTGGCCACCATTAGACCCTCCAAAATATTAGACCCTCCGACTCTGGAGGAAATTTTCAATGCAAATGACTATAGCAAGTTAATACCTCCGATTTTGAAGGAGATCTTGGTTTTTAAATGTCTTTGACTATGCCTCAAGTTAGTGGCCACCATTAGATCCGCCGACCCTCCAGATTTTGGGAGAAATTTTGGTGTTCAAATGTATTTCACTATGCCAAGTTAATATCATTACACGTGTGGTGGAAATTTTGGTGTTTAAATGTATTTCACTATGCTAAGTTAATATCGTTACTCTTGTATTGTCAGAGTGACTATCCCAAGTTAGCGGTCAGATTAAAAGGCCTGAGAGTTTGAAAGCCACCACTGAACCCTTAGATTTTGGAGACAAAATCTTGAGTGGAGATTTGAGGCAAGAAAGAAACTAACATCACATCTCGTCCCCAGTGACCATACACCCACATGTAACATCGATGCATAAGGTTTATGCGTCATGATCAGCCGCAATCACCCAACAGACTGTACTTGTATGCCTAATCTAAAACCTCGTCCCCTTTACATATCGAACTTCAAATCACCATAGATGATTTTTTCCAAAAATGAATCGCTCTTCGTAAAATCGTTGACAAAGATCAACAAACCCTCTTTTCTGCCCTATGCAACCCATCCCGAAATCCCACTAGCAGTAAACGAGGGCCCAACAGTTCTTTTCACTAAAATTAAAGAAACAGAAGACTTTCAATAAAATATTTGTATTCTAGCTCGCCGCAGCGGGGAACCCCAATAGCAGTAAACCACGGCCCCCAGTGCTTTTCCTTCATTGAGATCAAAAACACAAAAATAAATAAGAAATTCCATAAAATATTTCCACCCTAACGCAACGCAGCCCGGAACCCTCCTAATTTCCAAACCATGGCCCAACAGTTCTCTGAGGTTAGAAATATAAAATCTGCATTGCCTTCTTTAAGATCAAAAACACATAAATAAATAAAAATTTCCATAAAAGATTTCCACCCTAAGGCAACGCAACCCAGAACCCTCCGATTCCCAAACCACGGCCCAACAGTTCGTTTCTTAGAGGTTAAAAATACAAAAATAAATAGAAATTTCCATTAAAGAAAAGAAAAGAACATAGCAATTACGTAAAATCATCCTGCCATTTTTTTTTCCAAAAAGCCCAAGCAAAATCCCATTTGCAAATTCACCGACATAATCTCCGCCCATAATATATACTAAAAATACTGAAATAACAAGATTACAGATTTCCCCAAAACAAACGAGCAACCCAATTTGCAAATTAACCGCCTTGATCTCCACCCATAATATATACTAAAAATATTAAATAAGAATACTCCTGTTTGCGATATTACAACACCCAAAAACACACAAAAAATTACCTAAAACGAACGAGCAACCCACCAGGGTTCGATTCCAGGAGCATAAACACAGAGCACCCTAACAAAATTTACCAAAAAAAGGCAAAACAAAGAAACGCTGCAAACACTGCAAATGAAAAATTACCAGGCGTTTAGTATCGATGGCCTCCTGTAACTTGGAGCGCCATGCCTCTGTAGAGTGACATGCAAACACGTTTCCCTCCGCCATCTCTTCTGCTACTTCTCAAAAACACTTCTTCTACTTCTCAAACGGTTCCGCGTGTCTCTGAATCTTCTGATTTTCTTCTGATTCTTCGTGTGTAGAGCTCAATTACTCTTAGGTTATTTATAGTGCGAGAACAATAAATTATTAATTTATTAATGTCTTAACTTTTCAATTACAATTTCATACCAATTTAATTATTGACTTTATTTTAAGAAAAAAACAATTTGAAATGTTGTAACCCACCATAAATTACTATCCACGTGGAGTGAATGACGTATTGGATGACCTGGTCGTACGATTAATAGTCGAACGGTGACGTATTTAGATGGTACTGGTGTGAATCCAACTGTTCTTATTAATTCATTTAAACGAAACTTCTAGTGCTTTTGTGAATTCAACTATATTATATTAATTTATTTAAACGAACCTTCCAGATGTTTTGAATCGGCCGATTCGCCGAAGGTTATTGCATGACTATTACAAGGTCGGTAGTCTTATGTTTCCTTATGCTTAAAAATCATTTTAAAGCTTATGAGGCACCGCCCGTTAACATTAGATATGACACGTGATATAAAAATATGAAAAAGCCTAGCTTGATAACGAGTAGTCTGAACAACCTATAAATTATCTGGGAAAATAATGGAAATTCTGGGAAGATTATGATAAAATGGTAGATTTTTTTTGATAATCTGGGTTACAATTGTCAAAATTCAGGATTTTGGGTTTCTCAAGGGTTTTTTATGGCATTGAATCTATTTCCACCATCAAAAAAATCATTCACACACTCGGGTTTTCTAATTTTTTGAATTTTTTTTTACCAAATTTCGACAAAACATCTACCGTCTGGGTGAATTTGTGATCTTGGTAAACAACGCCATCTGATAATGCCCGACACAAAAGGCGAAGGCCAAAGGGCAAATGTTTTGTCGATGACCATCAATCACAGCGCAAAAGGCGTAGGCCAAAGGGCAAATGTTTTGTTGGTGACCATCAATCACTCATTCTGTCATCACAATTAACCACTTTTCCTTAGTACATACTTACTCTACTTTGTGTGGGTAAAGGTTAGATTAAATTTCTAGTATCCATTCATAATAAAACTAGTAATTGTCCCTAAAGGTGCAAAGATACGCCGAAGGAAATTTATCTGTAATACCAAATCCGCCAAAATTAGCATACAATCTCAAATAAATAACACAAATATACCATGGAGTTTATGGGAATAGTGCCAGTAGATCTATGGGTTAGATTCTGCTTCTTCGCTACTTTCCCACCGTTGGTTCTCTGATTTTCATGGTTATTGTTTGTCCAACAAAAGAGACCATGAAAAAAATGAGATGAAGCAATTCTATCATATTCTCTACATATCTCTAGGATTAGCGGGGTTCATTATGGTTCTAATCGTGGTTGAGAACGTGTCAAAGAATTTCCCTATTGCAAGCTACAAAATCACAGTTGCAGTTATCGTGGTTTTTCTTTCACTTCCTCTTGTGGTGACTGCTCAGGCGGAGACGAAAAAAATGAAGTAGCAACAAATTTCCACCAAGAGCTCAATCGTAAAAATTGAAGCTGTAGATAGTGTCGTGGTGATTGCTAAGGCAGAGATGAAAAAAAGGAAGCATCAAGAGATTTCCACCGAGAACTCAACCCTAGAAATTGAAGCTGCAAATCATGCCAAAATAATTGTGCTTACAAAAGAACATGAAAAGAAGAAGAACATGCAACATTGCCTAGAGATCGATGAAGGAAAATCAATTAGCAACACAAAACATATTAGGCATAGCAATGAAGTGATAATCAAAGCTTTTGTTCAATTCTGTATTGTGAAATTATTCAAAAGCCCCAAAAGAGGAGACGACTTCATAATTCCTCAAGCTCTAGTAAGCATTGATATGATGATTTTGTTTGTAGCATGTACTTGCGGGATTGGATCAACTCTGACTCCCATTGATAAGTTGGGACAGATTGGGAAAGCTCATGGATACAATCAGAGAACTGTAAGCACCTTTGTTGCGCTTATTAGCATTTGGAATTTCCTAGGTCCTGTTGTTGCTGGTTTTTTTATCAAAAATCGTTCTCCAAAAGTATAAATTTCATAGGCCCTTGATTCTTACCATAGTTATGGTTATTTCTTCCATTTGGCATATTTTCATAGCCTTCGCTCTTCCCGATTCACTGTATGTAGCGTCCATTATAATCATATAGCGTGTTTTGGAGTTGAATTTCCTATAGTGTATGCTATTTGTCCGAAATTTCAAAAAATTTAAAGGAGGTAGAGATTTTTTATTAAGATGGAAGCAGAGAAATCGATTGGACGATGGTAAGATACTTGTGGAGATTGGCATCACAGGAAGATTTATCCACAACATCTTCTAAATTGTAATTAAAAATTCCATTCAAACCTAACGCCCACATTACTTGAGGTCGTTGCGACACTCTCTAGTGCAAAAATGAGAAAATGTGATGTGCTTCATGGCTTTGAGAAATAACACTATTTAAGGTGTGTTCTCCATCAGAGGTGATTTCACCATCTTCATGCCCAAATATGTGACTTGCTCGCAGGAAACAAGGACTTTTAAGAATGAAGTGATAAGCCCCCTCATTGTTAACCGAGAGAAAACAATCCCTCTGCATCTTCGAAATCGTGAAACCGTGAACTGCAGCAGGAGCATTGATGGCTCCATTGACGAACGACGACAAAATCGTGAACGACGTCAGGGGAATTAATGGCTCCATTGACGTGAAAGTGTACACAAAACTATTTCCACTTTTCAGTTTTTCATTAGACCGAACAATGAAAATGATGCTTCGAGATTGGTTGGGCTGAACAGTGTTTGCCCAACCCAATCTAGAAAAGAGAACACCTTCGATGTAAATGTGCTAATCAAGCCATTACAAAGAAAAATAGATTTTGTTGTTTAGGGATTCTTTCTAAAGGACAAAAGTGCAATAAAATGTAAGACACGTCACTTAAGGTGTTTTTTTCTTTTTTTCTTTTTTTTTTCTTTTTTTCTTTTACAGGAATGGATATAGTTTTATATTAAAACCTTGGCATGAATGCCTCAAATCAGATTACAAAATATGGGAGCAAAGCCCAATTTTCCTCGTTTGTCAGGAATTCTATGACCCGGATACTTATATGCCGATGCTTCTTACATTTAATAATTGAATCAATCTCTGAGATTTTCCCTAACTTGTGAATACAAACGAACTGTTGCAATAAAACACAATAAAACATATAAACTAGATTTTAAGGGATGGGATCCCACTCTTCGTCCCTGTCACTTAAAGACGGAAAGAAGAGCAGCTTTGTTGGCTTCCAAATCTGTGTCCTTATTATTCTCCTACAATACATGGAAGAAGTTCACACTTTGAAGAGATTTTACCATTGTTTTGATTCTTGCCACCAATCTAGCAAGCCTAGGATCTTTAGGAACAGAGTTGTCCACAATAGTTTTTATAATGGACTGAGAGTCACCAATTACATTTGCCTCTTTGATGCTGACTTCCTTGACTTGCTTGAGGCCTTGGAGCAGATCCAACGCTTATGCTTGGGTGTTAGTGTTATGTCCCAAGCCCCAAGCATAACTATGCACAATGCTGCCCTCTAGGTTCTTAATGACACCTCCTACCCCTACTCTCCCAAGATTGCCTTTAGCAGCCCCATCGAAGAATAAAGTATGTCTGGACTGCTTATTGATCGAAGCGGAAAAGTCTTTCTCATTGAGTCTGATTTTCCATTCTTTACTTGTCTTGATTTGCCTTACTACTACAGAGAATTCAAGGCCCATCATGTCGCCCCAATCCAAATCCTACTGGCTTAAGTTTGTTCCCTCAACCTGATCACCCAAGCTATCTTTCAGCTGGCTTTTGATCTTGGCCATGGTTATCTTCACATTTTGCACTTTACCTCTAAAAATTCTCTTATTCCTTTCAAGCCAGATTTGCCAACAAATGATCTTTGGCAAGGATAGCCAAGCAGCCTTAAAGCTGTCATTATTTGGGAGTACACCTGGATAGCTATGCAACCAACTAGCAAACAGATCAGTGATGGAAGTGGGGGTTGCGAAATTGTTTCCCCAAGGACCCAGTACCTCATGCCAGACCTCTGCAGCGAATTTACAATCTAGCATTAGATGACTGGCATTCTCTTCATTTTCGCAGCACATCGAGCATCTAGACAACCCATGGAAGCCTTTTTTCTTCAATTTGTCCTCAATCAAAATTTTGTTGTGGCACATGAGCCAGCACAAGAAGTTGATTTTTGGGTTGGTTTTCTAACGCCATAACCCTTTCCAAATCACAGGATTAAGCGGTACATGAGGTTGTTCCTTCAATTTGGCATATCCTAGGGCCACAGTATAGCTGCCAGAATGTGAGCCCCATCCACGCTTGTCCTACCTCCTTGCGTGGATCGGGGCCATGCCCTTCAGGTGAGCAATCAAAGCGTCCCAGTCCTGCTTCAGATCCGATGGTACCTGTAGCTGCTTCCAACAAATCCAATCGCAACCGTCCCAACACGATATGTCCCACAAGGAAATGGATCCAGTGCTGGCCATCCAAGTTCGCAGCACATGCAGAGAGCGGTTTTCGGAAAGAGGAGGCTTATTCATTATGTTTTCATCCCATATTTTGATTTGTTTGCCATTGCTCGGAATCCAGTAAGCGTGTTGGTGGATCAACAGGATGGCCTGTGCGCAGAGCTTGAGCATGTGTGAACCAGAATTTGTGAGGGGGTTGTTCAGACATCATTTCCTTTGCCCGTTGAGATATTTCCTCCACATATTTTTTTGCGCCCAACCAGGCTTAGAAGCAATGATCCTCCAAATTATTTTTTCCCCCATAGCAATGTTTTGAGTGCAAAGATATTTGAAATTCAATCCTCCCTCCATCAGAGGCTTGGTGACTTTTTCCCAACCGACAAGAGGGATTCTATTTTCGTTTTGTTTGCCACCTTTCCAAAAGAACCTTCGAATCAGATCCTCCATATTCCTGAGGATGCAGATTGGAGCCAGCAAAACAAAGAATTGAAAGATCGAAAGACTGTTGAGGACAACCTTGATCAACACTGACTTACCAGCAAGATTGAGCCATAAGAAACCTCAGGCCTGGATCTTGAGTTTAAACTTGTCTAACAGTGGGAGCCAATCTCTACTGAAGGAGTTTTTTTGGAAGATTGGGAGGCCCAGATACTTGAATGAAGTCCAAATGGAGGAGCCAGCAAAGCCCAGGCACCTGGAGATAGCATTGAGAGCACTGTTAGAAATATTCCAACTATAAATATGGAATTTCCCCTTATTTAATTTTCTTCCCGTAGCATCACAGTAATCATCCAACACTTATTTGAACCTTGCAGCAGAAAGCACTGAGGTTGCGCCCAACAGTAGAGAATCATTGGCAAATAAAGCATGTTTTGTATTCTTGACTCCTTTGGCAATGTTAAGGCTCAGAATCTCTTGGTCAAGTTGCTTCTTGTCCAAATAGAAGCTTAGAACAGGGGCTTGAAGAACAAATAGAAGGGGAGAAAGAGGACACCCCTGCCGAAGCCCTCTTGTAGATTTAAGGAAATCTGTTGCTCGCCCATTCACCAGAGGGGCAATCCAAGGCTCGGAGATACAAGCATGAATCCATTTGATAAACTCAAGCCCAAACCCAAACTTGTGCATAACATCGAAGAGAAATCTGTGTCTAACTCGATCAAAAGCATTAGCTAAATCTAGTTTGACAACCATTCCCTATTCTTTTCATTGCATACTTGAGTGTATTGCCTCTTGCACTAGGATAAAATTGTCCACAATCTGCCTCCCATGAACAAACCCACCTTGATTCTCCGAGATAATATTAGGAAGGATACATTTCAATCTGTTGGCTATCACCTTGGTAATAAGCTTGTAGCCTATGTTGCATAGAGAAATAGGTTGAAATTTGTTGAAAGCATTGGCTCCCTTTTCCTTCAGAATGAGGGCAAGAAAGGTTGAGTTTGTGCTGCCCCCAATTTTCTGACAGGCTTGGGACTTCAAGACCATTTTGTGAAAATCCTTTTTCACTATCTACCAACACGTGTGGAGAAATCTAGCTATGAAGCCATCCAGTCCGGGAGTTTTGTTGAGCTCCATAGCAAAGAGAGCAACCTTTATTTCCTTTCTGGTAATCTTTTCTTCCAGGTGTTGGTTCATCTTGGAGGTTATCTTTGAAGGAATCACATCCAAGAACTTAGATTTCTGATACAGCACCCCTTCTTCACTGTAAATATTTTTAAAATGAGAGAAAGTTGCCCTTTTAATGCTCATAAAGTCATTGTGAGTTATGGAATCTTCCTTGATTTCTGAGATGGAGTTGAAGCTTCTTCTCGCTTGGGATTGTTTTTGGAAGAAAGAAGTGTTTCTGTCTCCCGCTTTAAGCCAAAGGCTGTGAGACTTTTGTCTCCAAAATTATTCCTCCGACAGACATGCCTTATGAAACTTCTGTTGTAAATCTGCCTCCCTATCTAGAACTTCTTTTGTGATGTCTACATCTTCCATTTGCAAGTGATGGAGCTCAAGACTGTCTTGGGCATGCTTTCTTTCTACCATTGGGTTAGGGAGAGTTTTGGCCCAACTTTTCAAGACAACTTTCACTCTTCTAAGCTTTCCTCCCATACGAAGAAAGGATAACCCTTGATAGGCATCCTCCAACTTTCCTTTACCTTGTCCATGAAGTCTGGGTCTTTGACCCATAAGGACTAAATCTGAATGGAATAGGGCCAAGATCATTTTGGGCCAATAGTAAAAGCTTGATCGGTTTATGATCTCAAGCACTGCAAGGAAGAATATGCATTCTAGCCTCTAGTCCTAGAAGGAGAAAAGAGATTTGAACAAGAAATCTATCTAGTCTTGTTGTAATATGCCCAGGACCAACTCTTTTATTTGACCAAGTGTACTTACCGTTTGAGGGCTTGATGTTGAGCAAGTCCTAATCCTGCATGAGGTCCACCACCCATTCCCTTGCTGGATCCCTAACGATACTTCCTCCTCACTTCTCATACATAAGCAAGGTGAGGTTGAGATCGCCAGCAATGATGGTATTTTCCAGATTCTCTATATCTGCCAGGTTTCTGATAGAGTCCCAACAGACCTTCTTCTCCCCTGCATTTACTAGGACATACACATTGAAGAGGCTAAAGACCTCCTTAGTATCCTGATGTTGGAGTTTCAAGAACATCCAGTGAGTATTTTTGATCTTAGTGACCATCGTGTACTTGTTAATATTCCAAAGGGTGCCTAGCCCGCCCGAAGCTCATCGAGCTGCGACGGCCTATCCTCCCCCTTTATTCCAAAATTTCTTACTTGTTTGAAGGAAGTATTTGTCCTCCATTTTTGTCTCCTGGATTAGAAGAATATATGGGGCTTCTATCCTTAACAGGCTTCTTATGGCTTCTTCTTTCACTTTTCTCCCCATTCCTCTGCAATTCCAGGAGACAACCTTCATCACTTACTTTTTTAGGTGTGATGAGCTCCCTTGGAGCCCTGTGCCTGGTTTCTTGTCATCTTCGGAGTTCTAGACAATAGCTTCTCAAGGGTTGGCTGACTGCCCTAGAGCTTGTCTTTGTAATTTTCTTGTTCTCTCTTTTCCCGAGTAGGCATTCGACCTCTTGTCGATCTTCTAGCCAAAATTTTTTATTCCCCTATTTCTCCTTCCTCCTCTGATTCCTCTGAATCTTGTTCTTCCTCATCAGCTTATGCATGCTTCTCCTTAGATCTATCTGAGGCGCTTTCTCCTTGCCTCGAGCCTGAGGGTGTCCCTTTGTCTGGGGTCGCCTTCTTTTGCATTTCTACCACCTGGACTTCCACTGAGGTTGAGCTTAAGGGCCCTGTTGCACTAAAAACTATCACCTTGACATTCTGCTGATTGTATGAGCTCATTTTCACTCATACTTACCTCCTCTGCAAGTCTTACAACCTCTAGTCCTCATGTCAAGCCCTAAAAACATGAGAAAAACCCTAAAAAACTCCAAAACCCTGGGTACGCAGGTAATGTGAAGCTTACCTGCATTCCTGGCTAGGGTACGCAGGTAATTTGAAGCTTACCTGTGTTCCAAAATGCAATTTCTCTGTGTAATGCCTGTGTCACCCTGTCAAAGTCAAAAGGGCAAGAAAATAAAGTGAAAAAGCTTATTTTTGGTCAATTCTAGAATCTTCTGGATGAGATTTTTTGGGGGTGAGTACGCTCTTGTAAGGTTCATGCATCCCACACCTTAAGGAGCTAACCCCTTGATGTGAGGAGCCTATCCCTTTGAAGGAGGATTCTATCCCTTCATAGGTGGAACCCTAACCTCCTCATCTGCAATATAAAAGGAGGCATTGGGTAGCCTCAAAGGGAGTTCAAGCTTTAGGGTGTGATTGAGGTGAAGTGCTGTTGAGATTTAGACTGCTTTCTGCTAAGCTTTTGTGAGGAAAGATCACATACCTCTATGTGCTCCTGGAGGAAGAGTGCAAGGCTTATCAAAGTAGAGGAAACTCCTGCTTCGAACCCCGGGAAGGCCTGTTCAACATCAAGGCTAAGGTTGTAAGGTTCTTCTATTATTTCAAAGTTAATACAATCAAGTTTGTTTTTCTCAATAAATTATCGTTCGATTGTTTATTTCAATAAGCTGTCGTTTGATCGTTTATTTCATAGATTCCTTGATCACTATGACAGGTATGTTTTATAATTATTTGTTATATAGGTGCTATTTAATATTTGCTTGTTTGTGATTGCAGGTCTTTGAAGATGACACTTTCAAGCGATGGAAGAACTATTGTTGTGACGGAAGAACTATTGTTGCAGCGGAAGAACTACTGATGCGACGGAAGAACTACGGTTGCAAATTAGCGTTTGGATCTAAGGTAGGATTGACACCTTTATAACATTTACTTGTAAAACGAATATATTTAGAGAAAGATAAACTTAGTTGTTCGTTTGTTTCTAGATTGTCTCCTGACACTAGGGAGATCGATCTTGTCTGCAAGATTGATTTATCTGTACAACAAATTGGCGACTCCGCTGGGGAAGGATTCTTGTTTTTTGGTTTTCCTTTGTTTTGACTTGAGAAAATGATTTTTCTGGTTTTTGATTGATGGATACTTGCCTGGGTAGCTTAGGTTTACTTTGCTTTGAAAAGTTTTGAAGTCTTTTTTGTTTTTCTTGAAGTTTTTTGGGGACTGCACTTTATCTTCACACACAGTGCTGGCATCTCCGCACTTTCCTTGAGTAACCAGCGCGGGACCGCACCTGTTTGCTCTGGAGCCTGCGGACCCTGTCAAATTTTTGAAAAACTTAAGATTTCTCCTTCTAGTTTGAGTTTAGATTTAATTTAGGATTCTTAGCATCTACCCAGATCTGTATTTTTCTGTCAAAAAGCCTTGTTTATGAGTTTCTTTTAGCAAATTTTTCATCTCATCAATCTCCGTTAAGTTAATTGGGTGTTTTGAGTCTCTTTTTTGAGAAATTCTTAATTTGATTTCCTTTGGTCATTACTTGGAGGTTTGTCTTAGTCTTTTCACAATTTTGCATCTTTTGCTTTTGTTTTTGCAAAAGAAATTGTGTATGAGTGTTAATCGCCTTTGAGTGTTTTTATTTTTTGATCTTTGGAACTCTCACCCAATTTTCTTTGCTTGCACTTGATTGGTTCTTAGATTACATCAGAATCATCTTGTGTTTGAGAATTCTCTTGCATAGATCACATTTGCATAATTAGAATTCTCATTTTCAGAATATGAGTGAATTGTGCATAGATCACAACTGCATAGTTTACATTTTGAAAAATCAATCGTAGATTTAGATCAGTTTTCTTTGATTTGAATTTAGATGTTTTTATGCTTGCTTTAAAAACACAAAAATAAAAAACACTGTTTTGGAATTGATTTGCATTAGTTTTTCTTGATGAAATTAGTGCATTAGAGAATTTGTTATATTTTCTCTTATTGATCAATTTTTTGCATTGTTGGAAGTGAATGGAAACTCTCTCCTTACTTTAGTTGGGATTCATCGAATTGAAAAGATTACATTATCATATTCGATTGCATTCAGTTTTGGGTCGGGTCATAACACCATTGGTTTCATATCCATTTACCCTTTGGAGTAATAACAGCCTAAATAACACAACACTTAATTAAAATTCATCTAGTAATTTTTACATTTTTAGGGCTCTTTCCACCAATCTAGCTCAGGATTAGTGCTTTGGAATAGGTTGTAGTTAACTTTCCAAAGCAACTAAAACAAACAAGTAGATAAATCTTGCGGTAGGAAATAAATTCAATTGTAATTGGTACAATCTGGGAAGCTTCTCTTAAAGGCGTTAATCACGAGATCATGTCCGAACCTTTGAGACAATCAATTCTGTTTCATTGGGAAAGATAGAATATCTGCGCGCATTACAAACGGTAAACCTCGGATTAACCATTGTCGAGGAGCCTGGGGTCACTTGTTGGTAAACCTCGGATTGACCATGTCGAGGAGCCTTCAAGGGGATTGAGCTTTGTTACTCTGCACTTGCGCGTGGAATCAGATCGTAGACTGTTCCCCCAATTGTATTTGTTACTGTTGGTAACCTTAGTGTCCATAAACTTAATATTACTTCCTAAGGTGACGGTGAAGGAAAGATCTCACTGTACCTGGAGTAGACGTTGACTAGACTCACTTGGACTCTCTGGGGGGTTCTCTTCACTCGAGATGGTTTTGTGAAGAAACTTGTGCCAGTTTGTTTCATTAAGTAGGTTGTCGGGGTAACTGTTCCAACCGCCATTTCTGCATTAAAATTCTACGATGTTGGATTTCATCACCAACTAGTGTTTTTAGTGCAGGAATCTACTGTTTGTGTGTGGTTTGACTCCTAGATTTGATAGCGCGTGTTAATTTGTTTGTTTTTACTTTTAGAGACCATAGGTATGAATTTTGAATTTTAATTGTTAGGTGTGAATTATGAATTGTTAATTTTAGTTTTAAATTGTTAATAAAATTCACTGAAGTTGAATATAATGGCAACTGTTCCAGAATTTACCAACCAAGGAACCCCTCTTAACGAGCATACTAGTACTTTTCCTTGCTTTGGAAATATTGGTCCTCCTTATATGGCTACTTTGTCATTACCTAGATTTACAATAGGTTTACTGATATGGTTATTTTCAAATTTGTTGGCCCCGAATACTCCAATTGTTCCACCTCAACCGGATGCTTCACCTCAACAGAGTTCACCATCTCAACATCACCAACCTTCTATTGACCCTTTACCTTCTTCGCCTAATATTTCTTCCTCCATTTCTTCCTCTTCGCTTGGTAAAAGCCTTGATGCCAATAACCAGTTGGCTAAGAAGAAGAAGAAAGGTAAGAAAAAGAAGAAGAAGAAGCAAGATAAGAAAGAAGTCAACCAACCAACCATGGCTATAAATGTTAGTAGTGTTGAGGAAACCTCCAACATGCATCGTAAACCCAAATACCCTTACAGGCTTTGTAAGGGTGACCACTTCCTTATCAATTGTCCCGATATTCCAAAGGTCTTGGAAGTACGGTCAGAAAAATCCCATCAACTTTCCATTGATCCATCAACCAGTGATAGTCAGGTTCCTAGGAAAAAGGATAAAGTTAGGTTTCCTTGTAAGTTATGCAAAGGGAGTAATCAAACTCACATTTTCCCTCACATGGATGAAGCCTCAAAATTATTGTAAAACCTTATTGTTCCACAGCGAGAATTTTCAACTAGTTACCATAATATTTCTCCCAACCTACCATCAACTGACGGAGTGATTGATCTAATTTCAAGTACAGTCGAACCCACTCTTCCATTGGAGAGTGAAACTCATATCACTCAGGTTGATGATCCATTAGTTGATCAAGTGGTCGATTCAATTTCACATTCGGTCGATCCCATTCTCCCTATAGAGAGTGAACTTCATACCGCTTAGGTTCTTCTTGTTACATCAGATTCTTCTACGCTAGGGGGCATTTCACCTGTTTCTACAGAACCCCCTCCAAGTACTGAGGTCTTTTCCTTTGATTGGAATACACTGACAGAACCTTGTCTTCCTTCCTCCATCCCTTTCCAAATCATTGTGAAGTTTGGTGGTAGGGACATACACCGCACACAAGTAGATGAAGGTGCTTCTGTTACTATTTTATCCTCAACTGCTTGGAAAGCTTTGGGTTCCCCTCAGCTTGTGCCTATTACGCAGAATCTGAAAGCTTTTAACAAAACCATTAGTGAACTTTAGGGATCCTTCCTAAGTTTTCTATTACTTTGGAAGGTAAAACTATCTGTATTGATATTATGGTAGTTCAAGGCCCCTTGGATTTCAATTTACTCCCTGGGCAAGACTATGTCTATGCAATTAAAGCTGTAGTATCGACACTCTTTCGCGTGATCTCTTTCCCTCACAATGGAAATATTGTGACTGTAGACCAGATTCCGTTCCCTAGTCTTGTTTCGACTACCAATAATATGACACCCCTAAATGTTCCTGATTCTAAAGTGGTATCTACCCCGCCATGGGTTAATTATGTGACAACTAGTCCCATGTTTTCAATTACCGATGTAAGTGAGCCTCTCACTGTTTGCTCGTCTTCCTTTGACTTAGATCTGGTAATTGACATGGAAAACTCTATGGGATAATTTTAACGCGGTGTTCTTATCCCTTTTGAGTCCCTTGACATGTGTTCCTTCCAGAGAACTATTCTTCCTTCTGATGAAGACCTCTTGGAAGCCATGATCATGGTGTGTCCATTGACATGTGTTTTTTCTAGTTGGAAGCCATGATCAAGTCACTGCGAGGATAGTTCCTTTTACTGTGTCAGCCTCGTTAAAAATGAATCGTGAGGGCAGAGGATAGTTCCTTTTACCTGTCAACCTCATTAAAAAATAAATCATTTATTTTGAGGATGTTCCCGTTACCGAGTCAACCTCATTAAAAAATGAATCGGTGTATGAGGATGCTTCTTCTCGTGTCAACCTCATTAAAAAATGAATTAGTAGGTAGGATTGTAGAGAGTAGATTGATAGATTAGAAATAAGTAGTTTCTGAGGATGGTTCCTGCTACTGAGTCAACCTCGTAAAAAAATGAATCAGGTATGAGGAAAGTTCCTTTTACTGTGTCAACCTCGTTAAAAATGAATCAGTGGATCAAGAGGAAAGTTCCTTTTACTGTGTCAACCTCATTAAAAAATGAAACACGTTGCCATGAGCATAGTTCTTTTCCTTTGTCAAGCTCGTTAAAAAATGAAACAAATCCTCCCCTAATTGAGTTGAGTCTTTGACTAGATCTCGTAAATGTTAAGTCATACGTTTAGGTTAGTTATTTCAGTTTTTGCATATTTTTCTTACGGTTTTAGGTCGGGTCTTTCATATAATCTTGTAAATAAACCTTCATTCCATCCAGCTATTAATTTCCAACAGTGTACTTAGTTGAATGAAATGAAGCTAGGGGGGCATGCGCTCTAGCAGTTACACTTAGGGGGCATCAAGCACAATTTTCTCTCTGTTTCAAGCTTGTGTAAAAATGAAACCACTCTAAAGCATATTTTTTCTTTGTTTCAAGCTTTTGTAAAAATGAAACCTATCTTGAGTCAATTTCGGTTATTTTCAAGACTCGTTAAACTCATGAAAATCCCGAGATTATTTTGCTATCTTTCATTCTCGTAAAACACATGAAAATGTCGAGTTCTTTCTGTCTTTTCTTGCTCATAAATTAAATTGAAAGTCGACCACAGGAGTACATTTTTATCCATTTTTCGAACTCATTAAAACTTACGAAAAAGAGAAAACTATGAGTACATTTTTATCCCTTTTTTCGAACTCGTTAAAACTTACGAAAAAGTGAAATATTGAGTTCTCTTTTAAGCCCTTTTCAGACTCTTTAAAAATGAAAAGATTGCCGAGTACTTGACTATTCGAACTTGTTAAAGTAAATGAATGATCGTCCCTTCAGTATAAGTTTACCCCTTTTCCGGACTGAAATGGACTATTTACGAAAAAGGTATACGTTAACTAACTACGGTCAATAGAGTTCTCTCCCACATTATTTTATCCTTTTTCGGGCTCGAGAGACTAAATTTACGAAAAAGTAAACCCATGGATTTTTCTTAAGTTTTTTCTTCTGACTCCCTAAAATTGAAAAACACCGAGTTTCTCCTATACTGGACTTGTTAAAATTTAACAGTAAAGGACCTGTTCAATTTTAAGCAGAAACGAACCACTCCTTCTTAGGGTTCGAATCTTAAACTAAGTTGGACTCATCCGAAGGATGAGCTTATAAACAAGCAAATGTTATCCTCCTCAAGCTTGTCAAAAATAAAGAGGTACTTGCCAGAAATGGTGGGGGAAAAGAGAGAAAAATGAACTTGTTTGTTGTATTTTGATTATACGAAAAGCCAGTTAACCACTCTTGAACATGACACTTTTGTTCACCTAGGTTGGGAAAATCCTTTGCCTAACAGTTAATCAAACCATATTGAAAGTCTTCAGCCGGTTTTTGGGTATTAGCTTTGGGTCAATTGTCACCAAGCCATTTGCAGTGTCGTTATGTGTTCAAGAGGACAATTCAAACAAACCATTCATCTGCAAAATATTTGTCTTCCATTTTGACCATCCCTGAGTCAGTCCTTGCCAATATATTTCTTCAAAAATTGATCTATGATTTCGTGTTGTGGGCTTGCCTACGACAGATCACTTTCTATCAACGGTAGCTCATTATCTAGGAAATTAATCTAGAAATCGTCAGTACCTTGGAATCTGCATGCCTTAATGGGAGGTTTCTCTCCTTCAACGACAGGTTGCATCATTGACCTTTGATCGAATGATTCCATGACATGTTCGACTTCAGCTCATTCATTCACATTTCATGGATTGTATTAAGTACTTTGAGGGCCATTGACATTACTGGTGCTTACTCTCACACTTGTTAGCAGTTCACATTATTGACTGATAATCAAGTGGTTTCTACCATGTTTGACTTCGACACATTTATTCACATGGATAGAATCATACTGGTTCAAGAAATGGAAATCAAGACCCTGGATCTAGTTTCTACTATCCAAGCTGCAAGGAATTTTGTTATTCATTTATACAGTGGAATATTCATAAAAAGATGGTTGCGTCCATAGGGTGTCTACACATGTCTATACTGTTGATGTATTGAAAATCATTCCTGTATCAGAACAGTTTAAATCAGTTTTCTAGTTAGTTTTGATCTAAGTATGGGAATGCCTACCTCAGCGATGATATGTTTACATATATATGTTTTTCATTGAACGTTTTTACAGGTTCCAACTGGGGTGTCCACAGGATGATCCTTGAAATGATAAAGTACTTCACTCTTCATATATTACAAAATTCATCTTCATCTATTCCAGACTTCGAACTTTAGGGGGCAATCTTGTTACTTTCCGTATCTGCCTTGACATTATATTGTGTTATGAGCTCATTGTCTGTCATTTTTACCTCCTTTGCAGTCTTAAAAACTGGTCCTCATGTCAAGCCCTAAAACGGAGAAAACCCCTAAAAAACTCCAAAAGCAAGGTGGGTAATGTGAAGAAGGATCGTTCCCGAATGCGATTTCTCATGTGTGCATGCGTACCTGTCAAGTCAAAAAATAGAAATTAAAAAGTGAAAAAGCTGATTTTTGGTCAATTCTAGAAAGCACGGATGAGATTTTGGGGTGAGAACGGCTCTTGTGAGGTTCATGCATCCCACACCTTGGGAGCTGTATGATATGAGAGCTTTATCCCTTTGTAGAGGATTCTGTCCTTCATGGGTGGAACCCTAACCTCCTCATACGCACTATAAAGAAGGCATTGGGTAGCCTCAAAGGGAGTTCAAGCTTTGGGGTGTGGGTGGGGGTGAAGTGATGTTGAGATTTAGACTCCTTTCTGCTAAGCTTTTGTGAGGAAAGATCACATACCTCTATGTGCTCCTGGAGGAAGAGTGCAAGCCTTATCAAAGTAGAGGAAACTCCTACTTCGGACCCTGGGAAGGCCTGTTCAACATCAAGGCTAAGGTTGTAAGGTTCTTCTATTATTTCAAAGTTAATACAATCGAGTTTGTTTTTCTCAATAAATTGTCGTTCGATTGTTTATTTTAATAAGCTGTCGTTTGATCGTTTATTTCATAGATTCCTTAATCACTATGATAGGTATGTTTTATAATTATTTGTTATATAGGTGCTATTTAATATTTGCTTGTTTGTGATTGCAGGTCTTTGAAGACGACACTTTCAAGTGACGGAAGAACTATTGTTGCGACAGAAGAACTATTGTTGTGACGGAAGAACTATTGATGCGACAAAAGAACTACGGTTGCAAATAAGCGTTTGGATCTAAGGTAGGATCAACACCTTTATAACATTTACTTGTAAAACAAATATATTTAGAGAAAGATAAACTTAGTTGTTAATTTGTTGCTAGATTGTCTCCTGACACTAGAAAGATCGATCTTGTCCGGAAGATCGATTTATCCGGCCAATAGGCCCAAACTTGTTTTCTTGACCCTTCGGGGGAGGGTTTTGCTGATCAGGAGCTGGTTGAGGACCTTTAACTATTGGAGCCCCAGTAGGTTTAGGGGTCTTATGGGTATTCTTTGACCACTTAACCTGATTCCAACCCTCCTCTTTTCCTTTCTCTGCCTCTCCATTGCTCGGACAACCCCTAGCAAAGTGTCTGTATTTGTGGCATTTTCGGCACTTGAAAGGAAGCTACTCATAATCTAGTTTTGAGACAAGAGACCAACAACCGACATTGATTTTTATTGCCTCCGGTAGTCCCACCTCTAAATCGACCTTAACACAGATTCGGGCATAGTTGTATTGATCCTTGTTGTTTACCCGGTCAATAAATTTTCCCAGAGTGTTTCCTATGTGCTTCAGAGATTCCCAGCTCTAGCAATGCACTAGGAGATTCGACAACCTTACCCACACAGGAACGACCGTCGAAACATCCACTGCTGGATCGAAATCCGGTGTCCACTTATTGAGATACAGGCCCTAAGGTCCCATGAAGTAAGGGCCATTCCTAGAGATTAGGTATTTGCCCTCTTTTGAGATGAGTTTGAACAGAAAGTAGCCTCTCCCCAAGAAATATGAGGTTACAATGTTCTTGATCAACGACATCCAGTTTTTGACAACCCGGGTCTCTATTGTTTTTGGAGAGGGCCAGAGGCTAGTAAACTGACCCACAAGGGCGTGATCTACTAGAGACAAGGAAACCTGGATCGGTCCGTCTGGGGGAAGGGAGATTTCTGGAATGTCATCCAGCTTCTTCACGAACTTGGCGGCTTCTGATTTCTTCTTTTTCGGCAGTGATGCCAACAACGATTTGAAGGCTTCATCTGCGAATGGAGGAGGAGGGGGAGGAGGGGCCTGGGGCGAACCCATATCCTCCATGGCTGCGAGAGGGAGCCCTAGCACCAGGCGTGTGCGAACTCACAGGTGTTCAGTAGCTGCAGTGTGATTAAAAAAAAGAAAAACATAAGGAGTTACAAAGCATGAAGTAGTGCATTTAAAAAGTGATGCATTTTGTTGTTTATGGATTCTTGCAAGAGTTACAAAGAATGAAGTAGTGCATTTAACAAGTGATGCATTTTGTTGTTTAGTGATTCTTGCAGGATTTACAAAGCTTGATGTAGTGCATTTAACAAGTGATGCATTTTGTTGTTTAGGGATTCTTGCTAAAAGACGAAAGTGCAATAAAATGTAAGACATGTCACTTAAGGAGTTATAAAGCATGAAGTGGTGCATTTTTGCTTCAGAGGCTCAATTGGACCCCACGATCACCAATTAAATTATCTCTACAGGCACAATGTTTTTTTAAAATAATATAGTTAATTATAAATTTTATATCCACCATTTACAATGTCACACAAATAAATATTCCTAATTTATTAGTATAATATTACATTTTTTTATTAGTATAAGTCATTCTAAAACATATTTTTTTGGTAGTAAATACATATAAAACAATTATTATTCTAATTAACAAATGATTTTCTAATGTTTCCTTCTTTCTATGGATCTTATACAACATTTATAGATAGATAAAGCAGTAAAAAACAATAAAATTATTGCTAAGTACTTAATTACTTTTATATTCGACACAAAGTTCATATTATAAGTGACCCATCCCCGCATATTTACTATATTGCAAACTTGCAAACCTATTAGAGTACCTATTAACATTTTTATAGTGTAATGCTAAGAGTTGGGAGCTAGTTTCTAGTGAACAAATTTTTTTATTATTATGTAAACCTTAATATCTAATATATCTATAGAACACTTCTCCAATGTGGCGGAGTAGGTTAGCATCTTTGAGCACATTGTGCCATCCCATCATTCAAATTTCAAAATACTAATAAAGATTGAAGGGATTTTCTCATATCCTCGCAGCTTCTTTCATCTCATAAAAACAATGAGCAAAGTATTGAGAGAGTAGGTTTGCATCTTCATGTCCTGTGGTAGCTATGACCTGCACCCTTAGGCTATCCATGTAGCTTGTGCTCGTATAGTGCCCAGTATGGGAGAAATGTCGTAGTGTTCATAAATAGTATTTATGTACTTCCTTCCCCTTTACAACACCAAATTATGTTTTATTTTTGTATTAGAGTGTCTTATAGGCAACGTTTAAACCCAAGAAAAAGGAATCTCCTTTCAATTATTTTTATTTATGTATCTATAGTCTTTATATATGAAAACTGAGGCTTTACTTTTGTATTATTATTATTTTCCCTCGAGCAAAGTGTCTTATAGGCAAAGCTTTTAAAATAAATAGGGAAAATTTTGATAAAAGTTTTTTGCTATGATTTTTTTATTTTAAAAATTGTTTCTCTCTTCTTCTTTTTTTAAGTATATTTTAAAGCTTTTGCAAATGGTTTGTGTTAAAAAAGAAAATTCTCAAACGGAGGTGGTGGTAGCACTCAACCTTAGTAGCGAGGGGCAAGGCTCTTTTCCCAAGATTCAGTGGAAACGTATTTTAATGCAGTGAAACCTCAAACGTGTTAGGAAATCAGCGAGCTAGAGAACAAAGTAGGAGAGGAAATGATCAAACTATAAACTATTGGAAGATATGGATATGTCACTTTGGGTGTCAGATTCTGGGCACACCAGGGGCAGGCTTAAACTCAGTAGCTCTTCATTGGAAAATGAAGATTTTGTTGGATCTGGTATTGAGGGACAATTGGGTGGAGAAATATAATATATTTACCTCTATGGAGGATGTTAAGAGGATGCTAAGGAATAAAAGGTTTTGTATGGATAGAATTGATGCTAAACTAGCACATGTGGAAAGCCATATATCCTGTGACTATGATGGTGGGGACCTAATGGATCCTCTAGGCTCCAACGCAAGGGATCCAGCTAATTTTTTGTCTTTTGAAGTTGATTAGAAATTATGTGCAGTGGGTGGGTAGTTTAGGGTTTTTTCTGGTTCCTCTAGTTTGTGTTCTCTTCAGATTCGTTGTTGGTTTTTTTGTCCTAGGATAGTAACAACGTAGTTTGGTCATGGCCTTGTGTTTCTGTGGGGTGCTTCTGGCACTATTTTGGACTACAGTATTCCCATTTACATCTTATGTTATATGTCAATAGTGGTATGTGTATTATATTTTTTGTGTAAGGATTTGTTTTCCTAGGCCGACTCTGCTTGGTTCTTGTCATATTTGTCAGATTCCATCAAAATAGTGCTTCAAGGGCCATGTCCAGGAACTCCCGTAGGGCAGGGCGACTCTCCAGGTGAGATGTTATATTCGTTTCTAATGGTTGTTGGGTGAATACTCGGGATGGATTTGGAGTTAATCACCCCTCTGTGGGCACTTGCATTTGTATCAATGTCAAGTATGTATGTGGGTTCTGGCATATGTATCGGTGTTTAGTATGTTTGAGGAGGTAACAAAACCATTTTCAACCTTGATTCTAATGTTTTTGGTGAATTGTATCATGTTTGGGCTCAACAAAAGAGAAATTTTCTTAAAACAGTTGCACCCAATTTGTGCATTTAGATATCCATATAAATAAGTTTTTTGAGTAATACAAAATTTTTAATAATAATAATAAATTCCATTTTTTTAAAGTCATTATTTTAATTATTATTCTTTTTAATTTAAAATTTTAAATATTTTAAAATAGAGCGAAAGATTATAGAAAGGGACATCCATAAAACAAAATTCCAACTATAACTATACACAAAGCTCCAACAAATTTGAAAGTGATTTTTCCTCTTAAAAAATGGGTTTCTCTGCAAATTAAATTACTTCATATTCAATCCAAAGTGTGCTTCCATTCCCATGTTGTGTGAAAATGACATTTGACTTCCCATGCCGTGTGGAACATTAAGTTGTGATTGTCATTGATGTGATTAATATGGATATTTTCGATGGAAATTTTTGTTATAAAGTGAGATGTAATACACCAGAGTTTAAAATAATAAACTAATTATCAATTTAGTGTAAGTGTCGTATTTAAGCTTGTTCATGGGTGTAAAATAGCTGGTGATGGGGTGTTTTGTTAAGGCACTCTATGGTGTAGGTCACAAATTCAGTGGGAAAAAGTTTAGTCATGCTAAATGCTGGTGTGGCCTAGGTCAAATGCAATCAAGAGTATTTGATGGCTTAGTTGCCCCTTATCTACAAAAAATATTTATCATGCATTGAAAATTATCATAAAAATATATCATTTTTTCATAAAAATTTGTCATCCTTGGTTGTATGTGATGTAAAGACCGAAGAAACTCAAAAGAATTAATACTGTGTGGCATATGAGTTTCTCAAAAGTTTCAATGCGCCTATAACATTTAGTTTTTGTTGGGAATTTTGCTAGTCTTGAGATACCAGTGCTCAAAATTGTTTTCACATTTGTTGTTATAAAAAGACACACTTTAAACTAAGTTACGAATTTTCGATTAATTGGTTTGTTTTCATCAAATCATAAATTAAAATCTCATAGAAATAGATTGAGGGAAAAACCACTTTGGAAAATTAAACCAAGTGATAAACATCCCATTATAAATAGAAATGTTATTATTCCATGTCATAAACAAACAACCCTGGCCAAAGGTCAACCTAGTCACCCAAACACAAAAATTAAAAAGGGAAAAAGAAAAGCGCAATGTGAACGGTTGGACACGAAGCACCATCAAAATTGAAATTGAATTTTCCAGTGAAAAACAAGGGTTTCTCCACAAATTAAATGATTTTGTATTCAAGCCAAAGTGATCTTCCATTCCATTTCTTTGTGGAATTGACTTGCGTATTTCAATGCACTGTGGAATATTGACTTGTTATTATGATTTATGGCGTGATTTATCTGGAATTCTACGTCATACATCACATGTCATCTGACGATTGTCATAAATATATATAATTTCATTATCCTAAGTCGTATATGATGGTAAGGGAGAAGTAACTCAAAAATATTCATAGTATGCGTCACATTAAAAATGCAAATACCTAATCAAAGCATATGAGGATATTGAGTCTAACTAGTGCATTCGTATTCGATGTTATAAAAAAAATATTCACTGATCAAAGCATTGTGAAAAGCTACATTTTGAAGAGAGAGAAATCAAGTATTCAAGGAGTAGTGTGATATTTTGGAGCATCTGTATTTCACTTTTCTAGATTGTTCGGATGGATAGATTTAGTTCCTAGACTTCATGCGCTAAATTGGATGCATTGCTCACATGTCCTATTCAAATAATTCAGCTTGTATGCTTGCTCAATTTACAGAAGCCTAAGAGTGAGTGAAATACTATATATGAGAACTTCCTGAACACCCTCATGAAAGGCGTTGAATTGGTGAAAAAGCATGAGAAGACCATCATTTTTAATTTTTTTCATCATCTCCAATATGCTTCTCAAACGTGCCAGCTCTAGAAGGAAATATCCAACTTCCTTTAGTACCAGATGTCTCCCAACATTATGCTTGACGTGAAGAATGTATTGAGAGAGCTTAACAATATTCACCATATGTACGAGTTGAGATCAATGGATGAGAGCAAGTTGAATGAAACTAACCTCAAACACTCACCCAAGCTAACCAATGATGCCCACAAGAATACCATGATGCTTCAACAAATGGCTATGGACGATGTGTTTTATGGAACTTATGTTGAGGTTCCATGTAGTTATGATGGATTTTGTAGTGGAGTAAGAGAAAAATATTGGGAATTTGAAGAGGATTTTGTTCCAGAAAGAGGTGTTCCTTGTGGTGGTGCAAGGTACAGGAGGTATTGGCAAAACAACTATAGCATTGGTCCTCTACAATGATAAATAAATCAAAGGTGATGGGTTCATGGCTTTGAGAAATGACACTATCTAAGGCACGTACTCCATCAGAGGTGATTTCACCATCTTCATGCCTAAATCCACAACCTGCTCACAGGAAACAAGGAGGAGTTTTAAGAACGAAGTGATAAGCTCCCTCGTTGTTAACCCAAAGAACAATCCCTCTGCATATTCGAAATCGTGAAATGTGAATTGCAGCAGGAGCATTGATGTCTCCATTGACGAACAAAGAAAAAAACGTGAATGACATAGGGGCATTAATGGCTCCATTGATGTGAAATTGTATCAAAAACTATTTCCACTTGTAAGTTTTTCATTAGACAAAATGACGAAAATGGTGCTTCGGGATTGGCTTGGTTGAACAATGTTTTCCCAGCCCAATTTGACAAAGAAAACACCTTCAGTGTAGTTAAAATTTTACAATTTATATTTTTAAATAAACATCTTTATTTTTTTAAGTCTAAAAATTCTATTGATGAAACAAAAATAAAATCATCTTAAAACTACTACGTTATTTATTTGGGAGAAACTTTGCATAAATCATGAATCACAAAAGTCTACATTATGCGAAATAAAATTAAGAAATATTTCCTGAATATTCTGTAGATTCCTTGAGGTGTTTGACATTTCGAGTAAACACTTTACCCATTTTAGGAACAAAAAGCTTAGAAATAAAATTACATCATTTGTCATAATGACCAATTTTTTGGCACAATATGCCCTATACTAACGGTGTCAAAGCAGAGATGAATGGCACTCAAAATAGCAAAGTAGATATACAGGGACAAAAGAAACAACTAGAGAGGAGAATCACCCAAATTGGGGTTGATCGTCAAGGCAACTTTTCTTTACTTTCTTTTTTGAAACCTTGACCCAACCTTCCGAGTGTGGTTTGATCAAAGTGATCTGCAAATTATCATTATGCACTAAAGGAGATTCCTTATCAGATTCTGAAGAAGCCAACTCATGCGCTCGTTTTAATATACCCGGAGATGCATTACTATTCAATATTTCTATGTTTGCCAAAGGAGCATGGTCCACACCAAGAGCCGCATGAGATGTTTGAGGCCTTGAGCCTTGGACCTTGTCCCACTGATGGATTTCATCATCAGCTTCTTCGACGTCCTTGTCCAACGTAGAGGAGGCCTTTCCCTCCATAGGAGGAGGGTTGCAGGGCGTCCATTTTTTAGATCTAGGATTATGGATGTTCCACTTTTGTTGAGAATTAAACACTTGACAAGAATTATATAAGTAGTCTATTTGATGACAGAAAAAACAATGAAAAAGCAATATTCTCATAGTCTAGAGTTTGGGTCCAGTGAAAATTACCAATTTTTAAATTGATTTGGTCTGGCAGCCCTTTTATTGATATCGATATCAACACATATTCTGCCCACGAGAGGAATCCATAGTAAGATAATGACCCAGCGTGTCTCTAATTCCCTAAAAGATTGCGTAGTGCCAAAAGTGAGCTGGTAGATTAGGAAACCTAACCCATATTGGTATCTTGGTAATGACAATTTTTGAAGGGTCAAAATTTGGAAACCAAGGGGTAGTGTAATCAATTTTTGATATTTTTGTTTGTAAAGGTTAGGCTAAATCTCTATTATCTATTTCTTAATTATTGTGTCGAGAGGCGTTGTACATCCCAGTGTAGAGTATATGTGTAGGCATTAGATGTGAGATGTTAGATGTAGTTATAAATTAACATCCATTTTACCAAATAAATTATAATAATGATTTTGTAGCCATATTTAAATTTAACTAATAACCACAAAGAATTAATATTTACAATATAACAAGATTCTTAACCATGAATATTCACCATCATTTTACCATGGATATTATTAACTTATAAATTGGATTTCTTACAATACCATGAGCCGATACCATGGCTTATCAATACCTCATACCAAATAACCATAACTTATATATATATATATATATATATATATATATATATATATATATATATATATATATATAATTTTTTTATAACATTTTTTATATTAAAACATAATAATCACAATAAACATACAGTATACTATGATTTATAACCATGGATATTTAACTCCATTTACCATGGATATTCTTAGCTTATAAATAGGCTTCGTTACAATACCATAGGTCAATAACATGGTTTATCAATACCACTTTCCCAATAACCATAGCTCATTTCAAAATCAAAATATTTTATAAATATGTTGGTTTATAACATTTTTTAAATTAGAATTAAAATCAAAAAAGCTATTGGAGAGATGTTGTAAGGGCATAAATTTTTGTAAACATTTACATGTGTGGTTAATTAAGAAACAATAAAAGTTTAAAAGCAATTTCCTAGAGAGGTGGTCTCTCCAAGCCATATAGCTGTAATATGTGTAAATAAAAATAAAAATAAAAATAAAATATAAATTAATAATTGTAATTGTAATTATAATTAACAATAAAACCAATAAAACCAACATGAGTCTATCTTAACTATGGATCATATCTTTTGAAATGAATACCTCTTTTAGAGCGAAAGGAGATTTGATCCCTCTATTGGTGTAATTAATTTTTGACATTTTCACTTAAAACAAAGACTTAAAGGATGAATATATTTCAAATACAAAGAAATGCAAATGGTTTACTTGATTGTCTTTTATACAATTTGTAGATGCACTTCCCTTTTATAGGGTTTTAGCTTCCCAACATAGGATTGACATAAGGGACCTTCAACATATATCAACAAAAGTTGGATTCAAAAACTTACCTTTAGATGTGTTTCTTCCTCATTTCCCTCCACCCCCTTTAAGGTTCTTATATTGTTTTCCTTTTATTTATTAAAGTCTTTTTAATTTATTCATTCTTATTTTCATTTATTTGAAGACACATTAATTCTATTATTATTGTATTGATATTGATATTTAATAATGCCTATGAGGCATAGAATAGATGGTGACAAGGTGCTTTGTCCATTCATGCTAAGGGCTATTGTGGCCTAGGTTGGGGGTGATTTTAACCGCTTAGATACCCCATTAATATTATTCTCCCCTTTTTTTATAATTTATGTTTGTATTTTCTAATAAGTTAGGTATATTATTATCATTAGCTTATAATTAAACATTAATTAACTAATTAATACCTTAGTTTACTGATTAATTCTTTAATGATCATTTTTATTATTAATTATTTAAAGACTTCTGAGTAACATATTCTTAAATAATTAATTTTAATTATTTATTAGTTTTCATTATAACTTGCAAGGGTTAGCTCAATTGGTCAATTTCCCATTCCTAAAGCATCTCTTTAATGGGAGGTCATGGGGTCAATTCTCATCGACACCCTCGGGGTTAAGCTCTGCTAATAAGTTGACCAACGAGATGTGATCCCTTCAGGTGGATTTGCCTAGATATTTCTCCAGAATAAATAAATAAATATAATAATAATAATAATTTCATTATCGAGGTTTTAATTATTATTTAATACCATTAACCTAAATATTTATATTTTAACTACCTTTCTTTTTTGGTTGTCGTGATTTTCCTTTTGGCCGACATGACTATACTACCAATTAATTTTAATAATAATTTATTAGTAATAATGAATAACTTGATTTTAATTTTTGACAAACAATTTGTTGTTAGATCATGATTGTTTTTTGTTTAAAATGTGTTTTTGAATGCACAAATGGATTCAGTGCCCTGGAAACTGCGGGAACTCAGATTCTTGAACTCATAATTGTAATTATAATTAATTATAATTAACAATAAAACCAACATAGATCCATCTTAACTCTGGATCTATCAAGCGCTCAGAGGGATCAAATATTTTGAAATGCAAACCTCTTTTAGAGTGAAAGGAGATTTGATCCCTCTCGGGGCTTGGTAGATTTAGAGTTAAGATGGATCTAGGCTAGTTAATTATTAAATTAAAATTCTAAAAAACTTATTTGGAAATGTCCTTTCCAAATAGACATATCTATTAGCGTAATCAATTTTTGACATTTTCACTTAAAACAAAAACTTAAAGGATGAATCTATTTCAAATACAAAGAAATACAATTTTTTTTCTTAATTGTCTTTTTTACAATTTGTAAATGCACTTCCCTTTTGTAGGGTTTTAACTTCCCAACATAGGATTGACATAAGGGACCTTACACAAAGATCAACAAAATTTAGATTCGAACACTTACCTCTAGATTTGTTTCTTCCTGATTTCCTGTTGAGATTCAACAAGATGATGATCCTAGTGAAAATTTAACACCTACACTAGGTGGGGCCCATAGGAAATTTTTAGGTGTATGTCTATTTTTAGAATGTTGAGAAAATTCTATTTATAGCGGAAATATATTTATATATGGTTGAGAAAATTCTATGGATTTATGGGCGTCTATTTTTGGAATACATGCGCGAAGATGATTCGTCGATCGTATGTCTAAAAATGGAATGCATGTCGATTATTGTTATCTCTTAACAATAATTAGACAATAAATAATAATCTATTCTCTTGAAGCACTTGATTTCAGTTAAATGATGTGGAAAACCAGTTAACTGAAGGAATTTCGAGTTCAAAGGTTGGTTGGAAGGACATGCTAGTGGACTTCATTGTAACTGAGTGATACAAAGTCGTAACAGAGTTGGATGTGTAGTTATGTGAGTTGTAAAGTAGTTTAACTCAGTTAAGTGAGTTAAACTCAGTTGTGCTAGTTGTAACTAGTTGTAACTAAAGATACACTAGTGTGAGATCAGTGAATTGAATATTAAATTAATTCACATGGAGTGATCTCACATGCAACTGAAGATTTACTATTGTTAACTACATGCATGTCAGATCCAATGGAGACCCAGTTGAGAGATAGGTGAAAGGGACAATTTGATTATCAGTTGTGACTATAGTGGGTGCACAAGTGCAACCAAACACACATTGGAGATGCCAATGAGGATTGTGCAGTTAAGGCAAGGCAAGATCGAATTCATTTAGGGATTGTGATCATCAGGGATTGTGCAGTGGAGGCAGGCTATCAAGAGGCAGTAAATTGGTGCATGTTTATGCCAATTTTTGTATGATAGTGTGAGATGATTGTATATTGTACTAAGAGCTCTTGGAGTATAATTTTGTATGAGATTTTTTCATGATCCATGATATATACATAATATAATAGTGGGGTTTTTAACTTTATGCTTTCTCGGTAAAAACATCTGTGTTATGTGTGAGTGATATTTCTTCATGTGTTTGAAATTGGCGATTAAATTTCCGCAAAGATTTAAGTAGAAGGATTCGGTATTTAATAGTGGAATATAATTTTTAGATCAGTAGAATCCGGAAATACATAATTTTCTTAAAATTTCTACATGGTATCAGAGCAAAGAAGATTGCAATATTGAAGAAGTGGCTGAGTTTGTTGGTGGAAACAATTCGAATTTGCTGCAAGAATTTCTTGGTGCGACAGTTGAGTAAACATCGAAATGGCTTTCATTGGTTTGCAATTAGAGTATGCACTTGAGGGCAGCTCAAACTACATTGCATGGAAGGATAGGATGGAGGTGGTGCTTGAAGACAATGGCTTGAAGGAATTCATCGACATTGATGTTCCTAAGCCCACTTCGATGGATGCTGCTTTACTTGACGCCTGACAAAAGAAAGTAGCGAAGACGAGAAGGATTTTGTTGGAAGGTGTGAAATACCATATTGTCTCAAGCCTTCATGGGAAGGCCACTCCATTTGCAATGTGGAAGGATTTGAAGGATATTTTCCAAAGAAGCAGCGACCATAGGAAATTGGCATTGAAGGATAAACTCAGAAAGATCAAGATGGAGAAGGGCGACAATATTTCTAAGTATCTCACAAAGTTTTTCCAATTTCAGGATGAATTTGGGAGTGTGGGAATCACGGTTGCTGATGATGATTTGGTGAGTTTGGCTCTCTTGCGAATTCCTAAGAGTTGGAACAGTTATCAAGACTTTTTCAATGGACGGGAAAAACTGTTGGATTGGGAGCGACTGTGGTCGGATCTAGTGCAGGAGGAGTTCAGGCGGAACACCATAGATGGCTCTTCATCAAAGCATGATGATGAAGAGGATTGTGCTTTGGTTGCCAAAGAAAGGAAAAGGAAGGGGAAGAAATCCCATTCAAAATCTGAGGCTAAAGGCAAGAAGCTAGATTTGTCCAAGGTGAAGTTTTTTCACTATCATGAACATGGGCATCTTGCCACTAACTGCCCACAGAAAAAGAAGAACAAGAAGGTTGATGGAGCTACAGCTGGTGAGGCCCTTGCCTCGCAATTTGAACTTGATTTCTCTTTGAAAGCATGCTTGGTTTCAAGTGCAATGGGATCGGTGTGGTATCTGGATAGTGGTGCTTCCTTCCACATGATAGGAGATAAAGAGCTTTTCAGTGACTTGGAGGAGAAAGATCTCCAAATGCATATAGAGAAGGGCGATGATGGATGATACAATGCGACCGACATTGGTACCATTACCTTTGAGTGGGAGTTAGGTAAACCATTTATGTTAAAATATGTTATGCATATTCCAGGTCTGAAGAAAAACTTGGTCTCAGTCGTGATTTTGGAGGACAAAGGTTATGATGTTGTTTTCAGCGATGGAAAAGCTTTCCTGCGACATAAAGCAACAAGACAAACCAATAGAATATGGATTTGATTCAATAATCTCTACAAGCTAGAGGTAGATGGCTATGCTGCAATGGTGGGCAAAGAAGAAGAAGTGGTGAGATGGGATGAGGGCGAATTATGGCACAGGTGATTGGGTCATCTTCACCATGGTGCCCTGAATATTTTACAGTAGATTTCTACTAGACTTCCCAAGGGTACACTTGCGCAGTTAGATCAGTGCAAAGGATGTACTATGGGTAAGTTTGTGAAGACTACCTTTCATGAAAAGGAGAACCATGCTTTGGTGATCTTGGAGAGAGCTCACATAGACGTGTGTGGGCCATTCTCGATTTCTTCAACAAAAAAACACAGGTATTATGTTATTTTTGCTGATGAATATTCTTGTAGATGCTGGATCTTATTCATGTAAAAGAAGGATCAAACGTTCTCAAAGTTTTGTGAGTTCAAAGCATTGGTGGAGAAAGAGTTGGGGAAGCAAGTGAAGGCTTCGCAGAGCAATAATGGTGGTGAATTCATCTCGAATGAATTCAAAGACTTCTGTAGCAAAGAAGGATTTCGAAGAGAACTCATAGTGCCTCATAACCCACAGTAGAATGGGGTAGCGGTGAGGAAGAACAGAAAGATCGTGGGTGCTGCACGAGCTATGTTGCATGATCAGGGCCTACCAATGCAATTGTGGGCGGAAGCATGCAACACTGTGGTTTATGTGCAAAACTGTTGTCCTCGTAGAGTATTTGGCATGAGTACACCTGAAGAAGCTTTTACTGGTAAGAAATCAGATGTTTCTCACTTTAATATTTTTGGCTCATCTGTTTATGTGCATGTGACTAAGAACGCCAAGAAGAAGTTGGGATATTTGTGGGGTACAAAGAAACACCCCATAATTATCGTGTATATTTTCCAAATAGTCGAATGACTGTGGTGTGACAGGATATAAAATTCAATGAGGAGAAAGCCATGAAGTTGTCGTTTGAGAGGGAGCTAGACTTGCATGTAGAGGAGGAACTGCTTGTTCCCAAATATGAGTCTCTAGATGTGGATCAGCCACAGGACGAGGTTCATGGAGTAGAGGAGTCCACTCACGCAGAGCCAAACATTAGAACTGGCAGAAGGCGTACCACAGAAGCTGAGAGGCTGAAGCTTGATGCGGCACAGAATGTAGGAATCCCTACTTCACAGCGCAAACAAAGACAGTCTCCTGACCGATTCACTGGATACATGGCTCTCATGAGCAAATGTATTGTGACTGAGCCATCTTCCTTTCAGGAAGTAGTGTAGGAGCCCACATGGGTAGATGCAATGGTGGATGAGTATGACTCCATTGTAAAAAACAATACTTGGGAAATTTTTCCAAGGCCGGTTGATAAATCACTTGGTAGGTTCAAGATGGATCTACAAGGTAAAGCAAGCTACTGATGGGAGTGTTGAGAAGTATAAGGCAAGATTTTTGGCTTGGGGCTTCTCACAGATTGAGGATTATGAAGAAACCTTTGCACCTGTCACACGATATTCTTCCATAAGGACCATCCTTGCTCTCTCAGCACAGATGGGTTGGCACATTCATCATATGGATGTGAAGACTGCATTTCTTAATAGGATCATTGAGAAAGAAGTGTACATTGAGCATCCTGAAGGATTTGAGATCTTCAACAACGAGTCGTATATGTGCAGACTCAAAAGAGCATTGTATGGGCTGAAGCAAGCACCCCGTGCTTGGTACACTCGAATTGATAGCTATTTCACTGGACTTGGCTTCACCAAGAGTGAGGTGGATGCAAACCTATACCAGATTGTGGTGGAGGGTAAGCTTTTAATCATTGTTCTTTATGTTGATGATTTAATACTGACTGGTGATGAGCAGCTGATACACTCATGCAAGGAGGACCTTGCAAAGGAGTTTGAGATGAAGGATATGGGCCTCCTTCACTATTTCCTTGGATTGGAAATATGGTAGCGAGAAGGTGAACTGTTTGTGTCTCAAGGCAAGTATGCAAGGGAGATACACGGTAAGTTTCACATGGAGGGCTGCAAACCCATGGATACTCCTCTTCTAGGAAACTGGAGGAAAGAGAACGCTACATCTGGAGAGGTAGTGGATGCTACTGTCTATCGACAGTTGGTGGGTTTGCTCATGTATTTAGTTAATACAAGACCGTGCATATGCTATGTGGTGAACCAGCTTAGTCAAGCGATGGTTAAGCCTACCAAGCTCTTTTGGAAGGCAGGAAAGCATGTCCTGAGATATCTCAAGGGCACATCTGAGTATGGATTATGGTACATATAGACGAATGAAGTGAATTTGCATGGCTTCACGGATGCAGATTGGGCAGGCAGCCCAACGGACATAAAGAGCACATTAAGAGGGGTCTTCAATATCAAATCTACAATTTTTTCTCGGTACAACAGGAAACAAAGATCCATGGAACTCAGTTCAGCATAAGCGGAATACATGGCAGCAAGTCAAGCTGCATGTGAGGCTATCTGGATGAGGAAGATCCTGGTCGGTTTGTTTGGTTCTCATTTAGATCCTACAATGATTCATTTTGATAATAAGAGTTGCATTAAAATCTCGATTAATTCTGTGTTTCATGATAGATCTAAGCATATAGATATCCGATATCATCATATCAGAGATTGTGTGCAGCGGAAGATCATGTTCCTTCAGTGCATTCCTACGGAAGATCAGGATGCAAATATTCTGACAAAGGCACTCACCAGGATCGGGGTGAAGGATAATACATTTCTTGTTTAGAGGGAGTGTTGAGATTCAACAAGATGATGATCCTAGTGAAAATTCAACACCTACATTAGGTGGGGCCCACAAGCTATTTTTAGGTGTGTGTCTATTTTTAGAATGTTGAGAAAAGTCTATTTATAGCGGAAATATATTTATAGATGGGTGAGAAAATTCTATGGATGGATGGGCGTCTATTTTTGGAATGCATGTGCGAAGATGGTTCGTCGATCGCATGTCTAAAAATAGAATGCATGTCGATTATTGTTATCTCTTAACAATAATTAGGCAATAAATAATAATCTATTCTCTTGAAGCACTTGATTTCAGTTAACTGATGTGGCAAACTAATTAACTTAAGGAATTTCGAGTTCAAAGGTTGGTTGGTGGGACATGCTAGTGGACTTCGTTGTAACTGAGTGATACAAAGTTGTAACAAAGTTGGATGTGTAGTTATGTGAGTTGTAAAGTAGTTTAAGTTAGTTAAGTGAGTTAAACTCAGTTGTGCTAGTTGTAACTAGTTGTAACTAAAGATACACTAGTGAGAGATCAGTGAATTAAATATTAAATTAATTCACATGGAGTGATCTCACATGCAACTAAAGATTTACTACTATTAACTACATGCATGTCAGATCCAGTGGAGACCCAGTTGAGAGATAGGTGAAAGGGACAATTTGACTATCAGTTGTGACTATAGTGGGTGCACAAGTGCAACCAAACACAAATTGGAGATGCCAATGAGGATTGTGCAGTCAAGGCAAGGCAAGATCCAATTCATTTAAGGATTGTGATCAGCAGGGATTGCGCAGTGGAGGCAGGCTGTCAGGAGGCAGTAAATTGGTGCATGTTTATGCCAATTTTTTTATGACAGTGTGAGATGATTGTATATTGTACTGAGAGCTCTTGGAGTAGAATTTTGTATGAGACTGTTTCACGATCCATGATATATACACAATAAATGATAGTGGGGTTTTTAGCTTTATGCTTTCTCGGTAAAAACATCTGTGTTATGTGTGATTTATCTTTCTTCATGTGTTTGCAATTGGCGATTAAATTTCCACAAAGATTTAAGTAGAAGGATTTTGTATTTAACAGTGGCATATAATTGCTAGATCAGGAGAATCCGACAATAGATAATTGTATTAAAATTTCTACATATCAATAAAATTTGGATTCGAACACTTACCTCTATATTTGTTTCTTCCTGATTTCCCTCCACCCCCTTTAAGGTTCTTATATTATTGCCCACTTATTTATTAAATTCTTTTTAGTTTATTCATTCTTATTTTACTTTATTTGAATATTTATTAATGCTATTATTATTGTATTAATATTGATCTTTAATAATGCCTATAGGGCATAGAATAGATGTTGACAAGGTGCTTTTTCCATTCATGCTAAGGGATGGTGTGGCCTAGGCTAGGTACAGGTGATTTTGATGGCTTAGATACCCCATTCTTAATATTATCCTCCCCCTTTTTTATAATTTATGTTTGTACTTTCTAATAATTTAGGTATATTATTATCATTAGCTTAAAATTAAGGATTAATTAACTAACTAATACCTTGGTTTAATTATTAATTCTTTAATGATCATTTTTATTATTAATTATTTAAAGATTTATGAGTAACATATTCTTAACTAATTAATTTTAATTATTTATTAGTTTTCATTATAAACTGCAAGGGTTAGCTCAATTGGTCAATTTCCTATTGCTAAAGCATCTCATTAATGGGAGGTCATGGGGTCAATTCTCCTCGATGCCCTCGAGGTTAGGCTAAGCTAAAAATTCGGCAAGATGTGATCCCTTTGGGTGAATCTACCTCGATATTTCCCCGAAATAAATAAATAAAATAATAATAATTTCATTATCAGGGTTTTAATTATTATTTAATACCATTTCCCTAAACATTTCTATTTTAATTATCTTTCATTTTTGGTTGTCGTGATTTTCCTTTTGGTCGACATGACTATATTACCAATTGGTTTTAATAATGATGTATTAGTAATAATGAATAACTTGATTTTAATTATTGGCAAACAATTTGTTGTTAGATCATGATTTTTTGTTTTTGTTTAAAATGTGTTTTTGAATGCATAAATGGATTCAGTGCCCTGGAAACTCAGATTGTGTAGAGTTCACAGCGCAAACATGTGATTCCAACAATTCTGTGTCGGATTTCATGCAAATTCCACTAGAAAATATACCCAGAAAAACTTCAAAATGTAGAACATGTAGACTGCGGCTCAACTGTTTATTAGCTTCTTTAAAAAATTATTAGTAATAAACTCCTAGGGTTTCTCCACCTTTAATAATTTTCTTGTAATGTTCTCCTCCAACAACTACATTGCTTGACCTTTTTTAGTGGAGGATCTTTAACTATTTACTCTTTGGGCATCATCATATTTTATTCACATTTTTTTTCCCTAAAGATGAACCATACTTAATGGTTCAGAAAATAAAAATGAAAATTCAAAATGTGATAGATCCAAAAATTATATTGAAAAAAAAGGAGATCATTTATTGTTTTTGGATTTAATGAAGAAACACTCTCCACCTATGGTCTAAACCTATTGGAAATAATCTAAAAGAGTTGTATGAATAAGTATGGTCTTAAACCAATTGGAAATAATCTAAAAGAATTGGAGAGATAAGTTTACATTCAAAGCTAAGTTACAATCATTTTCATTACAATCATTTAAATTCATTTCCTTGAAAATAGTGAAGTTCATCAAAGTCATTCAATTCCTCAATGTCACGAGTGTTTCTTGGGAGAACTAAGTTGGAATCAAAACAAATCTTGAACCTAAAGGAAAATGAGCATTGATAGAGTAGGAAAGAGACCAAGTGGATCCATTTGCTACCATTGTTTTAGTGAGCTAAAAAGGAAACAAATTTTGGTCTTCCTCAGACACACTAGGTGATGACTCTATAAATGGTTGTGATCTAAGGGCTTTATGATAAGAATTCCTCCCAAAATCACTAGGAAAAAGAGAAGGAATAATAAAGGGCTAAGTAAGGTCTAAGGATCTCCTTGATGGTTAGAAAAAATATAAGCAACAACACCTCTTAGTAGAGAAATACTCTTGAATAAAATGGGAGGAATAAAGCACACTAAGATTAGCTAGCATTTTATTATTATTAAAAGGCTCATGTAGAATTTTATTTAGAACATCATCCCTTTTTAATAGAGGAATAATATGGTATACACACTGTGCATACACATTAGATATATTTTAATACATAATTCCCTAAGTTCCCTTGCTTGGGGATGAGCCTTAACGAATTTTGTTAAGTGTGTATGAAATGTTTTCCATAAAACTAATGTATTGGCCTAAGAGATGGATGAGGAAACTTGATCATTTGTAGCTTGAAATTATTTATGTAAAAGAATGAATTTCAAGTCCAGGTTCATGTACATAGCTTTCTCATCATGTGACATGATCTTCTCCAAGTTTTCTCATCATGTGACATGATCTTCTCCAATAACATTCCTTTGGGAAAAATGTGCTTCATATGTGCCACATGACTATGCATAATTCACCTAAAACCACAGTTGGAGTTAACAATTAGTTTATGAATAGTGGTTTCGAAGCACAAAAAATGCATCACACAATCATACAATAATGGGCAAAGAGATAAACATGTAGATAGGGGATTACTGCATGGTGAATTGGTTTAGTCCTTGGTTTTTCTTAGGAGAGGTGCAAGGCTCAAATATCTTTCCTGCCATGTTACTAATGGGTTTAAATCATAGTGATCTAAAATTAGTGTTCATAGCTCCCCATAGATAAGTAAAACAAAAAATATGACCATCTCAATTACCCCTCCCTACGTAAACAATTAGACCCAAGATATCTACTTTGACACGAATTTCAAGAACATCAATATATTTAGTGTATAACCTTATCCTAGCTTAATTTACCATTTTTAGGTCTAGTCTATATTTTATGAATTCACCCATGTGAAACAAAGTGGTTTCTCCATTAAAGGTAACACATAATTTCCATTTCTACAAGAGGAAAATACCATAATATTCTATGGTGTCCTCACTCACAATCACTTCTACTTTCCTAATCGTCTATCTATCTCCAAAAATGACCCTAGGTGGAGAATTTTGTATTAGTTTTTGTAGCATCAGATGTGTTCTAGCCTTGAAATTTTGTGGAGAGGCTAGGATACATGAGATCTCCAAAACCCATAAATCATTTCTGGAAATTCCACTTAGAGACGACTTAATTAGATTATTAGTCAATTTTTAAATATTTCCTAAGTATAAACTTAGGGAATATGATTAATTAATTAGATTAATTAAGTCATGGTGTGAATGTTCTAGAAAGTCACGTGGATAGATTCCCATTAAATACTAGCCATTGATTAAGATTTAATCATGGTCGTTGAAGTCTCAATGGAGGATTATAAGAAGACGTTGATGGGAGTTGGAGAAGATACACGAGTAGTTAAATTTTAATGGGAAATTGATTACCAGAGTAGCAATGTTTTTGTTGCCAAAGGGAGATTTAGTGAGGTCGAAGTAGTGAGAGAGGGGCAGAGAGAGTGAAGTTGAAGGAGGAATTTCAGATCTGGTGAGTGCATTTGCAGAGAGGCAAAGAAGCCATAGTGAGGTTGACGCAGTGGTAGCACAATATCTTCAGTGGGAAGTCCGTATTTGCTGGGAAGAAGCCGTGATTTAGTGTCAGGAGCTGGATATGGGTTCCAAAGGGTAGGAGAGTCAGTTTCCCAGACAACATCTAACGAGATAGCTTGAGGTGACGTAGTTCCACGTTGGGTGATGCAGAGACTCTGCGAGGGCAACGTGGAGACTATGTAGAGGAATTTTGGACGGCTCCATTTCAAGCTGAGGTCAGTGATCAAATTTGCCTTTGGAGTGAGGAATTTCCTCACTAGATATTTTTTCCAATTTTCTCTGTTTGGATTGCCAGTTTTTCTCTTTTTGGATTGCCAGTTTGGGAATTCATAGATTGTACTCAGATTTCACTGCTTCTTAGTAATAAAACCCTCAGCTACTGCATCGGTTTTCCCAAGTTGGGTTTTTCTGAGGACATTGGTCCAAAAATAACAGTGTTATTTTTTGTGTGGATATATTTCTTCCAACGTTTATTTTTCTTCCATAGTTTATTTGTGAAGGTTACAATGTATTTAATTCAATATTTTCCCTAGGAAAAAATAGATAAATTGTTAAGTAGAATTAACAATTAGAAGAATTAACATTAGTAGTTGCAAAAGGATTTGGGGTTAGCCGAATTTTTGCATTTTGAACCATGATTTTGTTGAAAATTCCTTCATTCTATGCAAGAAGTAGCTCTAAATCTATTATTGTAATTGGGTTAATGGAATAATAAACGTTCATATTTGTGCATCATTGTTTGGAATTGGAGGGAAATGTTCAAAAAACTATTAAATTCCTTATAGAGTTGAAGCAAACTGATGGCATCTTCCATGGAATAAAAAATCTCTACCAACACTACATAACTAATACACACACATATAGTATATAAACAAACACCTAGGCAGAAATAATACTTATTTAGAAGAATGACATGTATCATGTTTGGAGTTTTGAGCTAAGCAGACGGGCTTTAAGACTTTGGAAGGTTTGGTAATGTGAGAGTGTTGAATTTTACATGGGCTATGTAATCCTTTTTTAGTGTCTTTCATAACAACATCCCTTTTTTTCACCCTTGAAGTTGGAGTGTAGAACACCCAATGATTGATCTCTTGACGTGTTTTGTTTTTGTTTTTCATGGCTACTTTTTGTTTGGTTTTAGGTAGAGGAGGATGATTTTTCATGGGGGGTTTGAAAAGGAAAAAACTATTTATTTTAGTTTTTTTTTTTTTATTGTTGTATTGTAATCTTAAATAAGATCTTAATATTGGTTTGAATTTATCCTTTCCCTTTTCTTTTCCATTGTTTATGCATACCCCCTTATCCTCCATGGTTTCTAGTCTTTCTTCTCTAAGAAAACCACATGGAAAAGATATTTACTACTACATGCCATGCTTTCCCCTACCTTCTTGTGTTTATTGCTTGGTGGGAATTAACCTTCTATATTTTGAATCCCCCTTTCTGCCAGGGCTTCTAGGGAATTGAAAAACAAAGGGAAAAAATTACATTTATTTCAAGTATATTCTTTGATTATTTTAATGGGATCAATATTTTTCCTTTTTTTGCAAATTCCTGCAAATGATTCCTATTAAAATGGAAACTTTTATATTGATATCTATTCTAGAAAAGGCTTGGCTTGCCAAAACTTGACTATTCCAAGAGTCAAAATGAAAACTAGACTATAGTCATGTGCGTCCTTCACACAAGCATATCAGTGATATTCAAATGAAGGGACCATAAACAGAAGAGAGTTACAATATCCTTGATTGAAAGCCAAAAAAACCACGTAAGACACTTCTTAGCACTATTCAAAAAATTGTAGTCACCATATATACAATAAAGAGTTACATGTGTGATGATTGTATTCCAAAAAAAGAAACAAGGAACTACAAAATTGATGATGCCAGGAAAACACCAGAGAACCAAGCCAAGAGTGCAACAAGAACGAGAGCCATGAATTCCATTGAGGGCGAGGAGAATGAGAGCCTGGAGTGTAACCAAAAGTAATCCAAATATACCAGTGCCATCACATCATTTGCAAACTGATACTAATCCAAGGAGACTATTCGAAGATGAGAATCAATGAAAGAGAAATTGAGTTTTATTGAGGAGTGTTGGCTGGATAAGTCGTTCTTGTGGACAATACAAACCTCCCAAGTGTCCTACGAACAGCTAGCAACAAACAACCAAACAAAAACTATTTTCTCTAGATAATATTCGATTCAAAATTAGCTACAACAGAGGTTTTGAAGACCTACCTGTAGTCCAGCGTTGTTTGTAATGATCTTCTTTCGAGTTGCTTGAAAGAGTCGTCTTCAAAGATCTGCAATCACAAACATGGAAAAAACCAAGCACCTGCATAGTATAAACTAATTCACGAGATATATATCTATCAAGATGATCAAGGAATTTAAGAAATAAACTAATTAATTAAATAACTCATTGATAAAACATGATAAACAAGTTACTTAATTAAAGAACTCATTGAGAAAATGGTATTCATTCGTATTATCTTTGATGAAGAAAGAGCCTTACAACCGTGTCTGCCTTGATGTCGTACAGGCCTTCCTAGGGTTTGAAACATGTGTTCCCTTTACTTTGACAAGATTTGCACTCTCTCAGCTAAAATGCACATGGGTGTGTAATCATTCCCACATAATGATCAGTTAAGAGAGTCTGAGTCTCTACAACATTTCTCCTCAAAAATTCTCAAAGTCTAACCTCCTTTGAAGCTGCACTATGGCTTCAATTTATAGGAAAAGAGAAGAGGTTACAACTCCACATAAGAAGGGATAGAATTCTCTTTTGAAGGGATTGAGCTCCATAAACCAAGGGGTAGGCTCCTATAATGGAGGAATGAACATACATGATAGGAGCGAACCTTCGACCAGATAATTACTTCTAGAAGCTTCTATATTTGACTATTGGGCTTCTAAATGTTACTTTCCGCCTTTGTTTTACCTTTTACAGGGGCTCGTACCCTTAATGAAGAAAAAATGCATTTAGCTTTGCATGCTTTAGAACAAAAAGGTGCAGCACTGCAAGCAATATTAAGAGAAAGTGAGGTACAAGTGTTTTTAAGACTTTAATGAGCTTTTCTCTCAATTTCAAGGCTTGATTTTAGGAACTTTGATGTTTTAGACTTCTAAGGGAGTACTAAAACGTCATAGTTACAAATTTCAGTGTAACAAATTACCCCCTAAAGTGCGAAGTCTGAGAGCATTCGAAGAATGATGTGATTTATCATTTCAAGGATTAGCTTGTGGACACCCCAGTCGGAACCCTGTAGAAACATTCAATGCAAAACACACACACACACACACACACATATATATATATCATCACTGAGGTAGGCATTCCCATACTCAGATCAAAACTAACTAAAATTGTTTTGATATAGGAATGATTTTAATATTACATTAATATTGTAGACCCAGCATGGACGTAACCATCTGTAATGGATATTCTACTGCATAATGAATAATAAAATTCCTCGCAGCCTGGATGGTGGAAACTAGATCCAGGGTCTTGATTTTTGCTTCACGAAATAGTACGTTTCTATCCATGCGATTAAATGTGTTGAAGTCGAACATGGTAGAACCCACTTGATTACCAGTCAATGATGTGAACTGTTAACAAGTGTGAGAGAAACCACCAATAATGACAATGGCTCTCAAAGTACTCAGTACAATCCATGAAATGTGAATAAGTGATCTGAAGTCGAACATTTCATGGAATTGTTCGATCGAAGGTCAATGATGCAACCTGTTGTTGAAGGCGAGAAACCTGCCATTAAGGCATGCAGATTCCAAGGTACTGACGGATTCTAGATCAACCTCCTAGATGATGAGCTGTCGTCGATAGAAAGTGATCCGTCGTAAGCAAGCTCATGAAACGAAACCATAGATCAAGTTTTGAAGAAATTTTTTGCAAGGATTGACTCAGGGATGGTCAAAGCGAATGGAGACAAATGTTTGCAGATGAATGGTTTGTTTGACTGTCCTCTTGAACACATAACGACACTGCAGATGGTTTGGTAACAATTTCCTTAAGCTAATACCCAGAAACTGGCTGAAGACCTTCAATGTGGTTTGATTAACTGATAGGAAAAGGATTTTCCCAACCTAGGTAGAAGTGTGACAAAAGTGTCATGTTCAAGAGTGGTATACTGCTTTTAAATCAAAGTGTAACAAATGAATTCGTTTTCTCTTTTTCCCCCACCATTTATGGCAAGTACCTCTTTATTTTTGACAAGCTTGAGGAGGATAACATTTGCTTGTTTATAAGCTCATCCTTTGGATGAGTCCAACTTAGTTTAAAATCGAACCCTAAGAAGGAGTGGTCCGTTCCTGTTTGTAATCGACTGGTCCTTTACTGTTAAATTTTAATGAGTCTAGTATAGGAGAAACTCGATGCTTTTCATTTTTAGGGAGTTAGAAGAAAAAACTTAAGAAAACTCCATGGGTGTTCTTTTTCGTGATTTTAGTCTCTTGGGCCCGAAAAAGAATAAAATAATGTGGGTGAGAACTTTATTGACCATGATGTAGTCAATGTATACCTTTTTCGTAAATAGTCCATTTCAGTCTGGAAAAGGGGTAAACTTGTACTGAAAGGACGATTGTTCATTTCCTTTAACGAGTTTGAATAGTCAAGTACTCGGAAATCTTTCCATATTTAGAGAGCCTGAAAAGGGATAAAAAGAGGACTCCATGGTTTTTCTTTTTCGTAAATTTTAAAGAGCCCAAAAAAGTGATAAAAGTATACTCTTCATCAAAAATGACCATTTTACCCAAAAAATCCGGTATTCTACACAAAAACTCAAAAAATTAAACGTACCTGCTTTTAATAAAATAAAAATATTTTGAAAAACCATCTTTTTAAAGTGAAAAAAAACAAAAATAAATTTCATTTATTCGAAAAAACTTATAAAAAGGAGTTTTCCAAATTCATTTTTACCATTCAGTTCAGAGTGAAAATTTGAGAGCTTTTGGCAAAAAAAACGCTCAAGAGAAGATTCTGGACAAACCGACCGTTCAAATCAAAAACCGTCTGCTCTAGGTGATCCACATTCTCTTTCCTTGCTTTTCATCTATTCATTTCCTTAATTTAGGTTTTAAAATTCATTTTTGGGGAAGAAATAGGTTCAAAATTCTGCTCACAGGGGTTCGTAGGTAAGACACATGGTACCTGTGGACACCGACATTTTCTTACAAAGAAAAATGTCATGGTCCCGCACTTTTAGTACAGAGCCCGTGCGGAGCTACACACTGTCTCTGAACAAAAAGTGCGGGGGCGCCGTGAAGAATATAAAAACTTATTTCCTCTCCAAATTACCCAAAAGTTTCTTTTTAAAATGATTCTAATCTTTCATTTTATTTTTTAAATCATCCAAAACTGATAACAAAAATTTCAAATGCAGATGTGGGTCCACGTCGACTAGTCACTCTCCGCCCCTTCGAGAGGAGACAAAGGGATGCAGCTGCAACAGCACCACCACCACAGGATTAGACAACAAAGATCCTTACTGATTTGGAACACCATCTGGAGCGACTGACTATGGACATCCCAGAGACTACCATAGACGATATTCCTCTTCATTTGCAGAGATATGTCATTGGGTTTCCTGGACCGTTCAGGAGATTCCTGAGCAGGGTGGCACAGGCTATAGTATATTATCATGATCATTACCACGGATAGTGGATGATCGACTGTATAGACTCATATCATTTTTTGTATCACTTTTTTCCCGATCATAAGGCGTTTTGAACCTATGATCGAGGACGATATACTATTTTTCGAAACACTACTCTATGCTATAATATACTACTATTTCCAGTTACCTGTCCATCATGTTATCGAATGTTGATTTACTGCTTTCATTATCGCAAATGTCTGTTTATAACACTAGAAGCTATTGCATCTGCTAATGTGTTTAAATTTCTTGGAATGTGTTGATACTCAATATAATAAAATTCTTGTTCCAAGAGACGAACTTTCAAAAACAATCTTAAAAACACTAGGTTTCTAATTGCATACACTCGATTTAATTGTAATACAACGAGTTCAGAATCTAACCTAACGATCAAAATATGAATTCCAAATGAAATGGATACAGATAATAACTCGATGACTGCGCTATATTCTGCAATATTATTCATCGTTTGACCAAGGCTTACCCCATGCATAGATACTAACACGTCAGTGGGTGAATAAATAACCCAAGCTACAGAAGAAATGTTCTGTATACTACGACAAGCACCATCAGCAAAACCAATGTATGTTTGAAAATACGTTGACATCTGCAATATCAAGAGTAATCTAGATAAGCAGGAATAGTGGTAAAAGCACACTTAAGCTAAGCACACGTTTCTAATCTACAACACACCAGCTAGAAAAAAACTAATATACAAGAAAAATCTCCATACAAAAATCAAGCATAATATCTCTTTAGATAAAGCCCATTTCTAGGTTTGCCTAAAGAGACCCCGTCAAAATCAATCAATTCATAGGCCCCTTTTTCAAGCTATCGCTTGACAATATAAGGACCATGCCACATGGGTTCAAATTTCCCAGCCCTTAGCTTATCGTTAGCTTGATCATATACCAAAACTAGGTCTCCTTCTAAAAAAATACGAGGTGTAACACTTCTATCATATTGAGCTTTGATTCATTTCGCATGAGTCTCGGTAGCTAATGCAGCGGTGCGCCGTTTCTCATATAATTGAGCCAAGTACAAAAAATGTTTCTCCTCCTCAGAAGTGGCTGGTAGTAACTCTATGGCTAGTTGGAGTGACGGTATCTCGCATTCAATCGGTAATACCACTTCTAAATTGTAAACTAGTTGAAAAGGGGTAAAACCTGTCGATGTTTTCGCTGAGGTCCGATATGCCCAAAGTGCTGAAAAGAGCATGGTATGCCAATTCGATTTATGAATTCCAATGATTCGTTTGATCATGGTGACTAAAAATTTATTAATCGCTTCAACCAGACCATTAGCTTGCGGATAATATGGTGTAGAACTGTCATGGCGCAGGCCAAGTTGGTCAGTTATCTTGGTCATCATGATGTTTCGAAAATGGCTCCCATGGTTAGTAATTATCACTTGGGGTGCACCGAAATGAGCAATCACATGATTAAACACGAAAGTAGCTACAGTTTTTCCATCTTCTGCAAATGTAGGCATCGCCTCGGCCCATTTGGTAAAATAATATACTGTGAGAATAATATACCCACGACCCCCGGTCGAGTGAGGGTTACATGTAATGAAGTCAATGCCCCATTTTTCAAAAGGATCGACAAAAATTATAGGGTGAAGAGGAGTGGGTGGTGCACGCATCTTGCGATCGAAAATTTGACAGTTATGGCATTTTCGCATTGCATACATACAATCTTTGAATAAGGACGACCAAAAATAACCAGCGCGCAATATCTTTTGGGCTATGGCATACCCAGACATATGACCGCCACATGCTCCAGAGTGACAGTCATTTAAAACCTTTTCGGCTTCTTCATGGGTGAGACAACGTCGAAAGACAGAGTCAACACCACGACGGTATAGTGTGTCGCCAAAAATATGATATTATTGAGACTAGAAACAGATTTTACGTCATTGTGATCGTGAAAGTTCGGGTCGAAAAGATTGGGTCTGAAGATAAACAATGATATCTCCATACCAAGGATCAATGGTACTAATAAGAAACAAGGATTTGTCGGCGATCGGTTGTTCCGCCACAGTTTATGTATCAGTACGTGGGAGGTTGTTCCGCCACAGTTTCTGTATCAGTACGTGGGAAATCACACATAAGTTCAGCAAATATCAATGATTTCTTTGATTTGTACTTTTCAAATTCCAAGTCAAACTCATGTAGGATAAAAATCCATTTGGAGTATTTGCCCCCTAGAAATTTTTTGGTCAAGATATACATCATAGGGTTACAATCAGAAATCATTGTTGTTTTGCGTAAAAGTATGTAATGATGAAAACGTTGGACAGCTTGAACGGCTGCCAAGGCCAATTTGTCCACATGTGAATATTTGATTTCAGTCGGATGCAAATTGTGACTAAGATAGTAAATCACATGTTCACCATGGAATTCATCTTCCTTAACTAGAACCATTCCTATCGTGGAATTGGAAGCGGCGAGGTACAAAAAGTAATCCTGATTGTAATTGGGAGGATGCAGTAATGGTGCATGGGTCAACGCGTTTTTAAGAGCATCAAATGATCGATCAACGATCTCGTCCCGAAATAAAGGAATATTCTGTTTTAACAACTTGGTGAAACCTTTTGTTAACTCGGCGTAGTTAGGAATGAATCGACGTCAAAAAGTTTGCTTTCCCTTGCAAATTTTGGAGTTGGTGAAGAGTAGAAGGAGGAGGTAAATTGAAGATAGCCTCAACCTTCGATGGATCGACACGAATGCCTGCCTTTGAGATAATAAATCCCAACAATCGTCTAGATTGTACACAAAAAACACATTTGTGAGGATTCAGACAAATCTTATAATGCCTACATTGTATAAAAATGGCTCGTAAATGAATGATATGATTTGCTCTGTGCGAGGAATGAGCAAGCAAATCGTCGAGGTAGGGTTGCACAATGTGTTTAATGTCATGAAATGCATAAGACATTTCCCTTTGAAAAGTGGCGCCAACATTATTAAGTCCAAAAGGTAATTTTTGATAAGCAAAAGTCCCCCATGGACAAATGAAAGCTGTTTTGGGTTGATCTGCAGGGAGTATGTTGATTTGATTGTAGCCAGAAAATCCATCCATGAACGAAAACATTTCACTTTCAGCACAATCGTTAAGAATTTGATCGATATAAGGGGTTGGATAATTGTCTTTTGGACAAGCTCGATTTATATCCCTATAATCAATACATACTCATATTTTTCCTTGTTTTTTATTGACAGGAATGATATTGGATACCCAATCCATTAATGGAATCGGATAAATAAAACCTGCACGAAGTAATTTTTCAACTTCTGCTTTGATAGCAGCAACTTTTCATGGATGTATTTGATGTAATCTCTGTCTAACAAGTTTAGCATTTGGGTATGTCTTAATTTTGTGAAAAACAATCGACAGATCGATTCCTGGCATTTCTTCATATGACCAGGCGAAAATGTTTCGGAATTCCTGAAATAGGGCTTTATATGCTTGGATTTTCAACAATTTCGGGTTTTACTGAAATGTCAATGGGAACCGTTGTAGAAATGCTTTCTAAATTCAACTCAGAATCGGAAGATGAGAGAGGATTATGAGGTTCTTTGACGTAATCAATAGTAAAAATGGAGGAAAAATCATTCTCAAAATAATCGAGATCAGGTAAAACGAAGACCTATGATGCAGATCTTCCCATAGTAATTCATCGACAGACAAAAATTCACAAATATGTTCATTAATATTAAATACATGTTGATCAAGATCCGAAATTGATGTCGAAGCTGAGCTTGATATTGAAAGTGACTCCTCATTGATCACATTCATTGGATCAGATTCAGTTGAAGGAGTATCAGAAAATGACTGTACTGCCTATTATGTTAACTCAAAAGGACTCAAAGGCATCGCGCCATCGAAAGAGTCTAGTTCCGATTCTGAAGGTACTATCCAAGGATCATCAAAGGAAATAGTACTTGATGTAATCATATTGATGTTATCAATAGGAGGTTGTACGTTGGGAGAAGACAGGGAAAAATTTCCCAGTAAAGCCGAATCTTTAAGCAAACCTACTCCGACATCCTTTTAAGGGATAGTCGATTTTCCGATATGCTGGATGCTATCAGTGGAGGCTGGGTCGGATGAATAATATGAGAGCTGATCTATTTTAACGATCTTTCCTTTATGAGGAAACATGATGAGACGAAAGATCGACGATATAACAACATTCATGGCGTAAGATCAACTGCGACCCAGGAGAAGGTTGTAATCCAGAGGTGCATCAACCACTTCCACATCTAGATTAACGATTTTTCCTTCGACCTCTATTGGTCGATCTTGTAAAATACCATATGGTTGGAAAAATCTGCCATGAAAAGCTTTGAGGATAGTAGGCGATTGGTTAATTGTCGGAGAACCAAGTGATTTCCAACATTTTAACGACATAATACACGTAGAAGCCCCTTCATCAACAACAGTACGAAAGATATGTTTGTTTTTGACTATCATCGGAATTTGAAAAGCCATTTGATGGGGTAGGTGGGGTGTAAAATTCTCTAAATCGAAGATCATGAGGTTCGAATCTTGGAGGTCTACAGCTCCTAAGGCTGATAATAGTAATTTTCTTTGGGTTGGGCATGATTGCAGCACTTCCAAAGTTGACATTGCTGAAGGGGAAATCGCTAAATCTTCAACAATATTGTAATTCTGAGCAGCTCTCGCATGTGGATTGAAAGCCGATTTACGAAGTACACCTTTAGCAGGCAGTTTGATTACTAAGTCAAGATTTTGTTTCTCAATCTGTAATGGATTAGAAACCGAGGGGGATGTAGTTGATGCTGAATTATAACTTTCTGCTTCTTTACCAGGATTTTTACTATCGTAATCTTGTGATCGCGTTGCAACCATAAAGATATCCTTTAACGCATTTGAGGAAGATACAATCATGTTGCTATCTTGATCAGGAAAGGGATCCTTCAAGATAGTAGGTATAGGCGAACCCTTAACGAATTTAGAGAACTCAGCTCTATGCAGGCATTCTTTTGTAAAATGATCCTCATCACAGATTAGATAAGGATATTGAGGTTTTCGTTTTTCGTCAGTTGGTTCCTTTTTATCATTTTTATCTTTTGAAGATTTTTTGTTTTTATTCTTACCTTTCTTCTTACCACCAGTTTTAGGTTTGGTTGTGGATGATTCTACAACATGAATATCGGCGGAAGTTTCAACGAAAGAATCTCCTTTCGGTGAATCACGTAAAGTGATAATAGGAGAAGTTGTCTTATAAGATTTCTTCTTACTTTTACCAGTGCTAACAGAACCAATTACACCATTAGCGGCATGAGAGACGGAAGGAGTTGTAGTTAATTGACCAGGTCTTGGTAAATCAAGGATTTTATCATACAGAGTACTTGACTGTGTATATGCAAGGTCAAGGTACTGAGCTTGAGCAATAACTTTCTCTTCTGTAACAACGCCCCCTTTGGCCACATCTTTAGTAATTTTTGGCAATAACAATTTGATAAACCATTCAGCCAAAATTTAGTCCAGAATAAAGACCTTCACTAAACGCCTCATATGTCTCCATTCATGAATGTGATCGGATCCGTACGTAGACGTAGATTGTTTTAATGAAGTCAACAATTCCGTGCCATTGTCGTATCTGACAGGTAACTGAAAATGGGTTAAGAAAGCAGTAGCTATTACATTAACATTATTAAATGAGCCTCGTGGTAACTCAATGTACCATTTGGTAGCTAAACCAATGAGAGTTCTATGAAAAAGACACAATCGAATCGAATCATCGATTAATGAATTAGATGCACACCAGAGGTGGTAAGTCATAACGTGATTAGATGGGTCCTCTCCTGACTTACCTTCAAACTTTGGAATATCACTGGGAAACTTGTTAGGCATCGACGGCCAATACATAAGATAAAAGATAAGATCGTTCGTAAGGCGCGATAGATCAGGTAAATCTAAAGTTGCTATAAACGGTAATCGATGGCTAGGGTATTGATAACCTTGTGTGATCAAACCAGTTCCAGGAGGAGGATATCCCAGATATCCTGGAATTAGATGCTCATTGGGAATCATGAAACCTCCTAGATAACCAAGATTAACCGGACCATACTGGGGTTGTTGAGGTATTTGATAAGTATACCCAGGATACAGTTGATACTGATATGCTGGATTTTGTGTAGCCTTTCCAAATTGAAACTGTCCCTGGTACGCTTGATAAGTAAATTTTGGTTGACTAGAGACAACTGTGCTTGTACCAATTTGTCCTGTAGGAATCTGGGTCGTAGTCTGAATTGTAGGTCCTGATTGTGGCACAGATACTTGAGGAATTTGCACTGATGCAGGGATAGAAGAAACAAGAGCTACAAATACTCCAGAAATAGGCGTGGTAGGTTGAAAAAAAATTTCAGCAACAATAGAAGTTTGAGGCAGAGTTCTAGGTGTACTAGGCCCAGGCTGCTGAACAGAACCAGGTGCAGAGACTTGAATGGTAGGCTAGACAGGTTGCTGGGTTGGACTAGAACCTATGGGCTGTCTAGGTTGATTAGGTAACTGCACATTGGGTTGCATAATATGTTGAACTTGAGATGGATCCCACACCATATTCGTTCTGGGGTATTGACCCATAGAAGGTTGTACATATGAAGGACCATAACCTGGTTGAACATAAGTTTGATAATTAATTGGTAAAATTCCAGTTCCTTGTAATAATGGTTGACTGGAAGGAGGTTGGAAACCTTGAGTTGGGTACTGACCTTGAGGTTGATATCCTTGAGGCATGTACTGAATCTGGGGTTGATATTGACCCTGAGGAATAAATTAACTCTGGGGCTGACCTTGGGGTATGTACTGTCCCTGAGGTTGATATGAACTTAAGGTATGTACTGTCCTTAAGGTTGTTCTCCAGGCAGGTAATATTGTCCTACAGTTTGACCTGGTAAAAAATTACCCTGAGGTTGCCCTCCAAGCGGTAATTGAATTCCTTGAGGTTGCCCCCCAGGCAGTAACTGACTTCCTTGAGGTTGAGGATTTGGAATATTGCCAGACATCATAAAAATATGTTCTGTGTTCAACGTTTCAGTGTTTGTTCCATTTTTACCAGATGATAACACTTGTTCAATTGGTTGAGGAGCTGCCCCCGGGAAAGTACCAAAGAGCGACTGGTATCCCGAAGGAACAGACAGACCACCATATAAAAATGTTTCCGGGGAATGAGAAAACATAGATGACTCACTTGACATAGCTAATGAAGGATGATAACCTCTCGGTGTAGGGTGAAAAGGAATTCAGGGTGGTGAATAAGTAAGACCTACGTTTTGTAAAAAATCTATCAATGATAAATACCAAGCGTTAGTTCTAAAAGGACTATAGAATATTGATTCACGCTCACTAAGATTCAAAGTTTCTTGGGTTTCGGGAAGAACTACGTCTTCGTCTTGACCAACAATTTCTTCAATACATATGAGGTCAGAAGGAAGGTTTTCAGTAATGCGTTGTCTTACCCTAGGTGAATCAGGATCACTAGAAGTCGGAGTAACAAATCCTGAAGATGGTTCCAACACAGCAGGTTCAGTGTCGGGCTCAGAAATTTCAGGTTCTTCAGCTAATTCACTGGTAGGAGAAATAATACCAGTAACTTCAGAAATTGAAATTGGCTCTTGAATATATTCTGTTGTTTGTGATTGATAATCAGGATGAATAAGTATAGATTATTCTCCTGGTTCTGTTGATCTAATTCTACTGAAACTATGTGGTACTAGAGTTCGGAGTCCTTCAAGTTGGCTTGGTGTATACACAGGGGGTTTCCCCTGGATTCTACGCAATTGTCTTGGTAATTTAGCCACGATTAAAAATTATTAATCAAACGCAATCAAAGAAAATTTCAATGAAAACTCCTAGAGTCACTAAGGAAACAAATAAATGAATCACACGCCTAAAAATCTAGGAGATCAAAGCACACACAAACAATAACTTCCGACACTAAAAACACTATTTGGTGATGAAATCCAACATCGTAGTATTTTATGGTAGAAAGGGGGTTGGAAAAGTTACCCCGACAACCTGCTTAATGAAACAGACCGGTGCAAGTTTCTCCACTTAAACCATCTCAAGTGAAGATAACCCTTCGGAGAGTCCAAGTGAGTCTAGTCGACGTCTGCTCCAGGTACAATGGGATCTTTCCTCCACCGTCACCTTAGGAAAAAACCGTAAAGATTGTGGCCACTAAGGTTTCCAATAGGAACTAATATACCTGGGGGAACAGTCTATGATCCGAAATATGCACAAGGGCAGAGTAACAAAGCTCAATCCCCTTGAAGGCTTCTTGACATAATCCAAGGTATACCGACAAGTGACCCCAGGATCCTTGACAATGGTCTATCCGAGGTTTACCATTGTTAATACGTGTACATCTTCTATCGTTCCCAATGAGATAGAATTGATTATCCCACTGGTTCAGATATGACCTCGTGCTTGACTCCTTTAAGAGGAGCTTCCCAGAGCATAAAAGCGACTATTGGATTTTTCCTACCACAAGATCGACTACTTGTTTGTTTTAATTGTCTTGGAGAGTTAATTACTCCCTACCCCAAGACACTAGCCTAAGCTATGTTGGTGAAAAGAGCCCTAGAAATATTAAAATTACTAGATTGATTTTAATTTAAGCGTTGATTTTAATAGGCTGTTTCTTAGGACAATAGGTGTGAAAGTGAAACTAATGATGTGTAGTGACCCAAATCAAAACACACTAAAAATGCATCTATTATGAGAAACAATTCCTTACCTTTCAATGAATTCTATCTAAAAGAAAGAGTTGAGAAATGCAATCTTTTAAAACACTTCTTTCCTTCAAACAAGAATAAATGAAAAGAAATCTAATTTCATGAGAACTCAAAATGATCAATTGCTCAAAAGAAATCCCTTTGTCATTCAAGATCTAAACTACAAACAAAATTTTCTCCAAAGGAAGACTACAATTTCTAGAAATAACACTCAAAACTAAAAAACACTAATTTTGAGATCTAAAAACTCTAAAGACTAAAACTGAATTAAAACATTAAATATTTTGAGGATGTTTTGCTTAGCTTGTTATCTAACTAAGAAATTCGTTTCTCGGATCAGCAAGAACTCAAAAAACATCCAATTGTTGTTTTTAAAGTGAAATTCCAAACTTATCAACAAAAGTTTTTTAAAATTTTGCAAATGAGAAAATGAGATCTAAATCTCATAAAACAATTTCTGCTATGAAGTCAAACTCAGCAAGAAAGCAAGGAAATACCAGTGATCTAAAGGTATACCAAAGCTTCTAATCTTTGAGTGGGATAAAGACAAAGAAAAAATCATTATAACATGCAGATCTTTCAAAAAATCATTCAAAACTTAAAAATGCTGAAGCAAACTCTCAACCAAAGCTTTCTGACAGAAAATACAAGTTTAGGTATACACTGAGAATCTAACAAACTAATCCAGAAAAGAGAATTGTAAGGTTTTCTCTAAATTTTCACAGGGTCTGCAGGCTTTAGTGTAAACAGGTGCGGTCCCACACTTTTTATACAAGAAAAGAGTGAAGATGCCCGTACTATTTCTAAAAGAAAAGTGCGGATACCAGAAAACTAAAAGAAAAATAAAATAAAAAAATAAAAAATTCTAAAACATTTCTCAATGATTCTACAAGGATAAACTACCCAAGCCAATATAAATCAATCAAAATCAGAAAAAATAAATCCACAAGTCAAAAATAAAAGAAATCAAAGTTCAAGATCCATTCCCCAGCGGAGTTGCCATTTTGTTGGACAGATAAGTCATTCTTGCGGACAAGATAGACCTCCCAAGTGTCCTACGGACAGCTAGCAACAAACAGCCAAACAAAAACTATTTTCTCTAGATAATATTCGATTCAGAATTAGCTACAACAGAGGTTTTGAATACCTACCTATAGTCCAACACTGTTTGTAATGATCTTCTTTTGAGTTGCTTGAAAGATTCGTCTTCAAAGATCTGCAATCACAAACATGGAAAAAATCAATAGAACCTGCATAGTCTAAACTAATTCACGAGATATATTTCTATCAAGATGATCAAGGAATTCAAGAAATAAGATAATTAATTAAATAACTCATTGATAAGACATGATAAACAAGCTACTTAATTAAAGAACTCATTGAGAAAATGGTATTCATTTATATTATCTTTGATGAAGAAAGAGCCTTACAACCATGTCCGCCTTGATGTCGTACAGGCCTTCTTGGGGTCCGGAACAGGCGTTTCCTTTACTCTGACAAGCTTTGCGCTCTCTCAGCTAAAATGCACATGGGTGTGTAATCATTCTCACATAATGATCAGTTAAGAGAGTCCAAGTCTCTACAACATTTCCCCTAAAAAATTCTCAAATTATAACCTCCTTTGAAGCTTCACTATGGCTTCAATTTATAGGAAAAGAGAAGAGGTTATAGCTCCACATAAGAAGGGATAAAATTATCTTTTGAAGGGATTGAGCTCCATAAACCAAGGGGTAGGCTCCTATAATGGAGGAATGAACATACATGATAGGAGCGAACCTTCAACCGTATAATTACTTCTAGAAGCTTCTAGATTTGACTGTTGGGCTTCTAAATGTTACTTTTCGCCTTTGTTTTACCTTTTACGGGGGTCAGCACCCTTAATGAAGTAAAAGTGTGTTTAGCTCCACATGCTTTAGAACAAAAAGGTGCGGCACCGCAGACAATATTAAGAGAGTGCGATACAAGTGTTTTTAAGACTTTTATGAGCTTTTCTCTCAATTTCAAGGCTTGATTTTAGGAACTTTGATTTTGTAGACTTCTAAGGGAGTACTAAAACGTCATGGTGACAAATTTCAGTGTAACAAGGAGAGGTAGTGATCAGTGTTAATACAACCAAAGGTAATTTATTAATAACCATAGGAGCCTCATGATCCTCCATTGATTCAATATATGAAGTAGAGACGACATATTTCTCCACTCTAGCCAGTCTGGTGTCAATGTCATCGAGGGTGAAGCAAAGATTTCGTAGTATCCTTTTGATGTCTTCATGTCCAACAAACAATCTATACGTGTTGGCTTGTTTGTACCTTATAACCATGCATATGAGGATGTCAAGTTTTTGGTGTAGACTGATAAAATGAAGATACAATATAGTGAACTCTTGTAACATTTCTACTTACGGATGATATTAACACCTTGGGCATTAGATTTTAGAGTAACCAGAGATTTAGATGTGGACATGACAACCCATGTGTGCAAACCTTGTGAATTTACATCATCATATGAAATGATTTCATAGACAAGAAGTTAAGCTTGTTAATATTTTATAATATTTACTATAAAATGTTATATAAATTCTTGGAAAATATGAGTTTATGATTTCCCCTTTTGCATTATGTATTTTAAAGTTTTCATTATTGTCAAAAGTATTAGTCCGAATTTTTTTTTAATAGAGAAAAGGTTACTCTTTTTAATATTTGATAATATTTAGTATTAAAAGTTATATACACTGGTTACTGACCTTTGGTCCTTTTACAATTATGTAGAGTAGTTGATTTTCTGAATAAATAAATCATTCCATACTACAATTTTAGTGAACTCTTGGAATAATTATTTTTATGTATTACAAATACATTAAACCGTTGTGTTTTAGATATATTTAGGTCCACTAAAACAAAGATGTTATAAGAGTACAAGTAGAAAGTTATTATTTGTAAGATGTGGATGGTTATGAGGAGCAATTTCAATATGCTCAAAATTTCTTTGTAGGTACAACTTATGTCACTATTCATTTTGTATGTAGTTAGTTGTTTTGGGTGTAGTCTAAAGGGCCAACACTTTGGCCCTTTTCTTACTCCCTCCCTCTGTAATGTCCCCTTCCAAACCAATGAAGTTGGTAGACCTCTAGCCTATCATTTGGTTCCCATAACCTATTGGGTTAGGGTTAGGGAACCTTGGAGGTAATTAATCCAACAGTTTGGTATTGTTTGAAGGTCAGTTGACATTTCATCAAGATTATGAGCAAGATTCCTTTTTTTAGAATGTTTTCGAGATAATTTTCAAATACTTACTATTTTTAGTAAGTTAGTTTCGAGGACCAGCTAGGCCAACATGCAGGGTGACTATTTTTATTATTATCAGTGGGTTCAATTTTGATGACTATCTCAACCTTTTATATAATTTGGTGGTTTTAAATAAACTAATGATAAGTTATTAATTAATAAAGTTAAATCAAATATTTAACTTTATTGTTATTTTAATATGTTTAATGAAGGGATTAAAGTGAAAGATGTTTTATTTCAAAAAGAAACTAGAGAATGAGGCCTTTAATTGGAATACTAAAAGTGATTCTATTTAGTCCCACATGGCTTGATGAAGAGGGTGGAACTTCTTGGGAGAGTTAGAAAAATAAACTTATAGAGTTCATTTCATATGTTGGTTTTGATATTTGATATTACAGTTTTTTGGAGGAGATTACTTCTTCTTGGTTTATGAGGACGAAACCCCTTGTAGATGACATTCCGCATGTTATTGAGAGATATAATCTAGAGAATATCTTGGTGATTTCACATAGATATCATAGTTAGGCTTCATTGTTGGTTTAATATCTATAGTTTAGATCATATTTGAGGATATTTTTGGCAGCAAAAATTATTTTAGAGAGTTTTACATTAACATGGCCACAACGATTTTGCAGATTTCAATTCAAAATCAGATATATGCATTTACAAATTTAATGGGTATTATTGAGTTTTGTTTTTAAAGCATTTTGGTTGTTTTTATCATACATTGTAATCCAACTCTAAAACTAAGTCTAAGTTATATTAGTTTGTGGGTTTTCCTAAATATTGTTATTTTCTGAGTTATTATATTGCTGCCTGAAATTCGAGTTTATATCAGTTTTTGTGTCTTCCTAAATATTTTTATTTTCTAAGTTATTTCATTGTTGCTAGTACTATAGTTGTAAAAAAAAAACAAAAAACCATGATTTTGTTAAAAATGCCTTCATTCCATGCAAGAAGTAACTCTAAATCTATTATTGTAATTAGGTTAATGGAATAATTGGTTTTCTTACGTGTACATCATTATTTGGACAAGGGGGGAAATGTTGAAAAAATTGTTGACTACCTTGTAGAGTCAAAGAAAATGGATCACATCTTCCATGGAATCAAAAAGTTTTTCCAACACTACGTACGTAATACACACACATATAGATAGGCATGTATATCTTTAATTTAGTACCCAAGTACAAATAATAGTTATTTGGAAGAGTAAAAACGATCATTTTTAGAATTTCGAGCTAAGCAGAAGGGTTTTAAGATTTTGGGAGACCTGGTAATATGACAATGTTTACTTTTCCATGAGCTTTGGAACCTTTTGAGCTATGTAATCCTTTTGTTCTGTCTTTCACAACAACATCCTTGTTTTTCACTCTTGAAGTTGGAGTGGAGAACACCCAATGATTGATCTCTTGACGTTATTTGTTAAGGTTTTCCATGGCTACTCTTTGTTTGGTTTTAGGTAGAGGAAGATGATTTGGCATCAAGGGGATTGAAAAGCCCACAACTATTTTTTTATTTTTTATTTATTTATTTATTTATTTTTATGGTTTCCTTGTAATCTCAAAGAGCATCTCAATATTGTTTTGTATTTATCCTTTCATTTTTTATCTTCCATTTTCTGTGCATACTCCCTTACCCTCCATGGTTGTTTATCTTTCTTCTCTTAGAAAACCCCATGAAAAAGACATTTCTTACTACATGCCTTGCTTTACCCTATCTTCTTCGCTTATTGTTTAGTGGGAATTAACATTGAATATTTTGAACGCCCTTTTATGATAGGGCCACCAGGGAATTAGAGAACAACGAGAAAAAAACACATTTATTTCAGGTATATTCTTTGATTATTTTGATGGGATCAATATAATGAAAACTTGGAACACTGATTTTCACATATAATGACAGATACATTAAACCATTGTATTTTAGATATATTCAGGTCCACTAAAACAAAGATGTTATAAGAGTGCATGTAAAAAAAATTATTTGTAGGATGTGGATGGTTATGAAGAGTAATTTCAATGTGCTCACACTTTCTTTGTTGGTACATCTTATGTCACTATTCGTGTTGTATGTAGTTAGTTGTTTTGGGTAGTCTAAAGGGCCAACACTTTGGCCCTTTTCTGACTCCCTCCCTTTGTAATTTTCTCTTCCAAACTATTGAAGTTAGCCAACCTCTAGCCTATCAATTGGTTCCCGTATGTTATTGGGTTAGGGTTAGTGGACCTTGGAGGTAATTAATCTAGTAGTTTGGTAGTATTTGATGGTCAATTGACATCTCATTTGGATTATGAGCACAATGCATTTTTTGGAATGATTTCAGGGTAGTTTTCCAATACTTAATATTTTTAGTATGTCAGTTTTGAGCACCAACTAGGTCAATTGGCAGGGTTACTATTTTTAGTTTTATCAGTGGGTTCAATTTTGATAACTATCTCAACATTTTATATAGTTCTGTGGTTTTAAATAAAATAAGGATAACTTATTAATTAATAAAGCTAAATCAAAGATTTAACTTTATCTTTATTTTAATATTTTTAATGGGGGGGGGGGGGGGGCTATAAGGGCCACTTATAAAGTGAAAGATATTATATATATAAAAATAAAAATAAAAAGGAATGAGGCCTTTAATAGGGAGAAGAAAAGTGATTTTATTTAGTCCCACATAACTTGATGAAGAGGGTGGAACTTCTTGGAAAAGTTAGAAAAGAAAACTTGAAGAGCTCATTTCATATTTTGGTTTTAATATTTGATATTGCCATTTTTTTGGAGGATATTACCTCTTCGTGGTTTGTGAGGATGAAACTCCTTGCAAGAGATACAATTTGAGAGGTATGATTTCACACAAAGATCATAGCTAGGCTTCATTGTTGGTTTCATATATATATATATATAGTCTAGAGCATATTTGAGGTTATTTGTGGCAACAAAAAGGATTTTAGAGATTGCTTTGGTAACATTGCTACAATGATTTTGCATGTTTCAATTCAAAATTATACTTATGCATGTCCAAATTTAATGGGTATGCTTGAATTTCCTTTTTAAAGAATTTTGGTTGTTTGGGCATTGTTCATTTTGATCATATGTTGTAATCCCAACTCTAACAATAAATCTAAGTTATATCAGTTTGTGGGTTTTCCTAAATATTGTTATTTTCTGAGGTATTTGATTGTTGCTAGAAATTTGAGTTATATCGGTTTGTGTTTTTTCCTAAATATTGTTATTTTATGAGTTATTTCCTTCTTGCAAGTATTATTTTTATAAAAAAAAAAAAAAACCAAAAAAATGTTTGTATGATAATATAATGGTATATTAGGATTTTCCCAACAACTTTATACACACCATTACAATAGTCGTAGAAACATGTCTACTACAAATTTGGTTGTATGAAAACAAAGGGAAGTTGAGGGACAAAATATAGGTAATATGGGTGATAGAGACGTCTACAATAAGAACCTTGAAGAACATTTTATGAATTTTTTGGATGCCTTGGTTAGAGGAAAACAAGTTGCAGAGTAAAGGGTGTTAGATAGTATTGTCATTGATGTCAAAATGCATGGTAATATATGTTCAAGGTGTTTTTAGGTCCATAATGGAGCCTAAATTTGGAGAAATTTTTGGTAAAGAATATTAGCTCAGATGCCCTTGCAAAATGCCTAGATAGATAGGTCATAGAAATACCTTTCCAACAATATATAGAAGCTTGAAAATCACACAAGGGTTCAAAAGTTATTGCAATTTAAATTTTGACAGGGTTCTGAGCCTCAAGGTTCCTTAAAAACCTTGTGTTTTGTAACAAGTTCCTCTGTTGACATATTTGGCTAAGTTCTAAGCATAGGAGGGACCACAATTTTACACAATATATAGTCACATGACTGCACCATAGGGATTTTTTCCCATCAGGGGACATGTATCTCGCCTCGACCTTTTATTATTGATACACTATGCTTAATAGCATGAGGCTCCAAGACTAAAATCATTGAGAGATGAGATTTTTCCTATTAGCTGCCACAAAAATTGATGTCCCTCCTTAGTGGAGTTATTCCAATGTCCCAAGGTCCCAAGGTTAACAATGTGAGAGAAAGATTTTATTCCCAACAACTATCGTCAAAATTTTGCATGCGACACCACCCATTGAAGTAGACATGGCAACATAGTGATGTCAACTCACCCTCGGTGGCCCTGATGGTGGCAAGCAATGGAAATGGATGAGAGACAAAGGTATGAAACCAAGAGATTGAGGCTGATATGGAAATTTCTTCATCGATAGATCTGAAGTTTCACGCCTAAAAAATGATCTAGTGAAAGGCACATATGTGGAAAGGTATGAGGTTGAAAGACCGAGGAATGGGAACTTTCTCATCAATCAATGATTCGTAAATGCATTGAAAGGACTGCCAAGGGCCTGTTTTGTAATGGTTTTTATATGGAGCATGTGACCAAGCCTTTGTGGTTTATTTGGTGCTTTGGAATTTTAGGGTTGATACAAAACTCAGGGCATATGTTAAGTGCTAACAAGATCCATTCTACAATCTTCATTGCTTATCCCCTAGTGAAAACAATGTTACATGGCATATAAATAGGCCTTTGGGTAGTGGATTATATAGCTGCTCTACATTCTTGATTATGGTTGAAGTGATACATGGAGCTAAGGCATATGGGGCTTACGAAGTCCAATCCATAATCATGATTTTGGTACAGTATGCCATATTTGGCAGCGCTCCGCTATATTTGGCAATTTGTGCCATATTTGGTCATTCGATAAAGTTGGAGAAGCTTTGTTAAAGCTTGTAATAAATCAAAATTGAATTTAAACAATGATATAACACAAAGATTCATTCCAGAATAGCATGCCTGATATACAATTGAATTTTTCACATGCATAAATTAGATATAATCATATTAAACTGCAAGTGAACAACAAGAGATCATTTAATTTAAAAAATAAGAGTTGAAGTTAAACTAATGTTAAAAACTGAAATTATAAACTTTAAATTCTTTTTAAGTAGGAGAGAATGGGAATAATTTTATGCAATGGGAATTAGAGGTGTATTAAGAGAGATGATATTATGAGTAGGGAAGAGAATTATTTTTGAAGAAGGAAAACCTTCATGATATGAGTATGAAAATTGTATGAAAGAAAGATCAAGAGGGTTGTGCAAGTCGGTGCTTGCATAGCAGGAAGTTGGAGCTTCCTTTTAGTGGGTGTTGATAAATCAGGGAGTTAGAGCTTCCTTTCATTGGGTGCTGATGAATAAGGGAGTCAAATATTCCTTTGGGTTGTATCCTGAGAAACCAACAAGTTGGTGCTTGTAGCAAGAAATAGGGTTGAAGCCTTCTAGTGGGTAGTAGCCTACAAATTTATGTACTTGAAGTTGGAGCTTGAAATGCATCATAATATAAAATAGTTGGTGGTTTTCCTAGTTGGGTTTCCACATTATATCTTGTGTCCTGATTTATGAGTTTGATTTTTTATTGATTCTTGTTGGTTTTTTAAGTATTCTTTACTTTGTGAAATAAATATTTTGAATTCTCATAATATTGATTCATCATGCCTCTCAGAGTTATCATGGTTTCTACGCTTGGTATAAGAGTTAAGTTCCTTGAATATTAGTCTAATAGTTGGAAGGAAGATCAGGGATATTGGCTAGCTAGGAAGGAGGTCACACCAATAAGGCTCCCATGTTCACTAGGACAAACTATACATTTTGGAGGGTAAGAATAATGACTTACAATCTCTTGGTGCAGATGTTTGGGATTCGATGCAAGATGGATATGGAAATCCTGCAGTCGTGATTACTACAGATGATAATATGGATTTTACATATAATTCTAAGGAAATTAATGTACTTTTAGCTAGATCGCCTAAATTATTATTACTTTAAGCCATGGATTTCACCTCTACCAAGGAAATATGGGACAAAATGAGAAACTATTATGAAGGTAACAAAAAGGTAAATAAATCTAATCTCCGAGGCTTTATAATGCAGTTTGAATATTTAACAATGCATGATGATGAGGAAATATCAAATTTTTTTCTTTGAGTGAATGAAGTGGTCAATACCATAAGAATAATTTATGAAGAAATGAAGGAGTCAGTTGTAGTACAAAAGGTGCTGAGATCACTTCCAAAAATATTCAATCTTAAGGTGTCAACCCTAGAAGATATGGCATATCTATACTCTCAGAATGGACCAATTGCATGGTACACTCATTGTCGATGAGATGAGGATTGCAAAAGGAAAAACTACAACAAGGGAGGCAACCTTTGAAGTAGATAAAAATCCCAAAGAAAATCATGAAGACTCATGTTGTGAATCAGATGAAGAGGAGGCCAAGTTTGTCAGAAAGATAAAAAGAGGTTTAGTTAAATAAATATAAAGGTAATCTACCCTTCAAGTGTTTCAATTGTGGTAAAGTAGGTCACTATGCTTCTAAGTGTCTAGATAATAAAAATAATGAGCATGAATTGAGGGAGAAGTATAGAAAATTCAAAAGGAAAAGAATAATAAGAAAAAAAAATTAGGTACACAAGATAGTAGTAGTTCCTCAAAAGATGAAAGTGCTTAATCCTCTTATGAGGAAAGTGTTAAAGGAAGTGCAAAGGAGTTTATGCTCATGGCCATAGAAAATTTATAATATCAAGCAGATATTGATGAATATGTTGCCAAAGTTTACTTGGAAGGGGATTTGAAAAGTGCCTTAAAATAGATTCAAAGGCTAAGAAAAAAGAATAAGTTGCAGAAAGAACAAATGACCAAAGGTAATTATGAAGGCATGGCGCCACTACTCTTGAAAATTGAAGAAGAAAAGAAGGTAAAAGATACTTTGCAAGAGTAGCTCAAAGAGAAAGAAAATTCATGTTGTTAAGTAAACATGACTCGGGGTAGAGTCAATGTTGACTAGGGTAAACAGTAGTGGTTTTGGGGCACATGGTTTTGACCCATGGTATTGCATGTAATGGAGCCTATAAGAGGTTGGGAATACTTCATTGTAATGTAGGCCTGGAGGTGAGCGGTGAAGGCTCACTTGGCCGGATTGGCCAGGGTTTTGGCCAATGTTTAATGAAATTTCATTGGTTGGGTTTTTCCCCGGATTTGGGGTTTTTCCGGTTAAATATTTGTGTTTATGTTTATGTGATTTTTTGCTGGCTCTTTCATGGTTATGATTATTTATTCCTCTCAGTAAATTATTTATGTTCTCTGGTAAATTCCTAACAAATGGTATCAGAGCCAAGGGTTTTATTGGCCTGTAAATGGAGAAATTAATGGATATGACAAAGAAGGTCATCCCGTTTGTTACAATGTTTATGGTGTCTTCCAGGATAAGGAACTTTATCAGAAGACTTTTGGAACAGAAGAGAAATGCCAGAGGTTCTTGCGATGGAGAGTTTAGTTACTGGAGAAGGGGATTCATCAACTCAGTTTCAGCCCTGGGGGCATGAACTCCATGGTTCAGATCACTGATCTGAAGAATTCCCCTGGCCCTGAAAAAAAAAGGAGTTGAGACAAGCTACCAAACAGGATTTGGATCTTTTGTAGGACAATTATCTCGAGTTCGTTGCCCGAAAGTTTTTTATCAACGTGCCTTGGTGGTACTTTGCATTGAGCACAATGATATCACCGTTGATCACACAGAGAACGAAGAGCAAGTTTGTGATTTCTCGGGCTTCCAGAGTCATTGAGACTCTATTCAAGTACATATCAGCAGAATACGTGCCAGTGCAGTATGGTGGTCTGAATAGAGAAAACGATCAGGAATTCTCTGGTGCAGATGGCGGAGTTACGGAGTTGATCATCAAAGTAGGAACCAAGAAAATCATAGATATAGAGGTTGGTACTAGTCTGGTCTGGGACTTAGAACAAAGCGAGCTAAAAATTATTGCAACGATATTTGAAGATTTGAAGCTTGGAAGCAAAGCACCGATCGCCGCAGGGATTTTTCAAGGTTTGGAGGTTGGAAGCAGTGTACCGATTGATCGTCTCAGAGAATTTTGTCCCAAAGTTCAATTTTGTTGCACTTTGAAGTCTAGAGGGGAAAGATCTTCAAAATATCGGAGTTCCAATGAATTTTCTCGCGTTGTTTTCATCAATGGCCGCCGAAAAAGACAAGACTTCTGCCTCGGCCGGTGAGGTCGAAGTTGGAGCAGTGAAAACGGTAGAAGCCAATGGAACTGGGGAAACTGCCAAAACTGAAGTAGTAGAGGTGGCGGAGGCTAATGGGACTGGTACTGCAGAGAGTAGTCCTGTAATAGAGCCATTTTTGACTTCATTCAAGGAGGAGAGCAACTTCGTTTCGGATTTGAAGGAATCAGAGAGGAAAGCATTGTAGGAGTTGAAATGCTGGATCGAGGAAGAAATCATGAAGAATGAATTCAGCGAGCATGAAAACAAGAAATCCGATGGTAAGGATGGTGAAGCTAAAGAAACCAAACCAGAGAAGCCTGCAAATGAGAAAGAAGCGGAGAAGGAAGAACTGAAAGTTGTAGAGACTGTAACAGAAACTGACGTTAAAGTTGGAGACGTGGAGGTGAAAAATAAAGAAGCCGAGGTAATTGTGACAAAAGAGCTTTCTGATAAGAAAGCTACTGAAGAACAGGGACTTCAAAGTGCAAGAAGCCTTTGAAATGCTGAAGAACACCGTTCTGTGGAGGAAGAGCTTCAAAACGGACTCCATGTTGGAAGAAGACTTCGGTAAAGACACGAGAGAGGATACGAGCACGTGGATTAATTAAATTGATGAACCATGTATCTGAAGAGAATTCCTAGAGGACTGGTGGTTACAGAGGCTGGTGACCCATGTAATCCAGTAGATGGATTCTTTTTATATGGACATTGATTTCATATGTACAAAGACAACAACAATGAAACAAATATATATATATATATATATATATATATATATATATATATATATATATATATATATATGTATATATATATATATATATATATATATATATATATATATGTATCAGAGTTAATTTTATTACGTGTAAATGGGCATCTTTTTCTTGAGGCTGGTATAACACTAACCCCTGGGTAAATCATTGGTAAAGTCTAGGTTAGACCTAGGTGATATGGGGGATGTCAAGTTAACAATTACCCTGGGTAAAAAAACAAAAAAAAAATTGAAGGGGGAAGAGCTAGAGTGAGCGGGGTTGTCTCATCTAGCAGGCTTGGCTGGATTTAGTCAATAATCCCCAAGTCAAGTTTAAGGGGGGAATTTTTAGGTAAACTTGACTCGGGATAGAGTCAAAGTTGACTAGGGTAAATAGTAGTGGTTTTGGGGCACATGGTTTTGTGCACCCATGGTTTTGGCCCATCGTATTACATGTAATGGAGCCTATAAGAGGCTGGGAATACTTCATTGTAATGTAAGGCCTGGAGATGAGCGGTGAAGGCTCACTTGGCTGGATTGGCCAGGGTCTTGGCCAATGGTTAATGAAATTTCATTGGTTGGGTTTTTCCCCGGATTTTGGGTTTTCCCGGTTAAACATTGTGTTTATGTTTACGATTTGTTGCTTGCCTCTTTTATGTTTATTTCTCTCAGTAAATTCTATATTAATTTCTTAACACATGTGAAATGATTGAAGAGGAGGTTGTCACTCTTAGAAAAGAGTTGGACATGACAAAAATGTAGCCTAGTCTAAATAAGAATTTTGGGAAGGGGACCAACTATCTCAACGAAATTCTAAATGCACAAATACCACTGCAAATCAAGACTTGTTTAGGTTTTTGAAGCAGAGTCAAGCTCATCTATGGAAAATGGTAATAATTCTATTAGTTTTGTTGGAGCAGTAAAAGGATCAAGCAACACAACAACCATAGCAAACAAAGCTCAACAACAAAGAAACAATTATAAAGCCAAAAATATATCTAATCAATAATAAAAGGAAAAAATTGGATACACTGATTTAAATCAGCAGACAAGCCATGTTGTAAAGATGAATGAAGGTCAAAATCAATAGCAAAAATTTGATGCAAGCTATAGCCATAATGTATAAGCACAAATTCAAGAACAATTTTTTGTACTTGTTGAAAATTTGGTAGCTTTGGGATGAATTTCCACAATGGGAAACCAAACTACCCCAAAGATCCCATCTTTCGCAAGAAGAAAAAGTTAAATTAAATCAAATAAATATCATTATTATTAAGTGTGGGCACTCCTTTTTACTATTTGATGAGACATTGCAAACAAACATTTGGAAACATATTTAATTATGTTAAGTTAAATCTGAATTATTTTTTCCCTCCTAAATAAGGTCAAGTTGGCTTGCATCTCCTCATATCATATCCCCTATATATTGGCACTCTCAATCAGTCAGAGGACACACATGCATTTTGTGAGAAAATCTCAGTGGTTTTTATATGTCTCATGAAGCTTGTGTTTCATTTTATCCACAACACCACTTTTGTTTGGGCATCACATTTTATTCTGGGTATCACACTTATTTATGGACATCACATCTGTAATGGCTCAGAGCTGATTTATGGCAGATCACACTTACTGTGACTTCTAGGTAAAATCACATATCTTGCATTATAGAAGCTCGTACGCTTGTATACCATCACACATATTTTATGGCTTATATATATGATTAGATGCTTGAATTATTTGTGAATTAATCCTCTCTGCGGACAGAGACGATCCCTCTAGCCCTAGAGTGGGTCTAGCAACAAGGGAAAAAGCTAGTGTGTAGGTTCCTAGCTAACAAATGAAATAGGTTGGGGTAGATTATCCTACTTGGAGTCCAACGCGATTGTCACAGTTATAATAATGGCATCCCCTTGATCTCTGTCCCGACAGGTCACGGTCCTTCAACAATGGTACTCGTATTCCTACACAAATATCAAAGACAAGAGAAACATACAAGAAAATAATTGCATTCGTAGCTAACTAGTAAGTCAAGGAGGATTAAACACACTGCGTAAAATAAACCATATTAGCACAAGATGGGAACCAGACAATAGTCATGTATATATAAATAGAAGAAAGAGATTACAACTGGAGCCTTGACGTCGCAGCCTCCTTCAGCGGGTTTAGTCGAAGCGCATCTCAAAGGATCGTCGGGGAATTGGGATGAGGCGAGGACACAAGCCTAAGCTCTCTCTCGACAAAGGTCTCTTTCTCTGTTCTATCCCCTAGAAAAATGTTCAACAATTATCTTTATCCTTTCAGCTATAATTTTTCAGCTAGTGTATCAATGGGAGATAGCTTTATTTATAGAGGGAGAGGGGGAGGTTGGAATCCATACAATGGTGGAAGGGAGGCCTTATCCTTTGGGAGGTTTCCCCAAAAGGTGGAAACAAGAGGCCAAAGGAGGGTGGTCGTGGTTATTTAGTCGAACCACCTAGGTTGACTTGCCCACGAAGTTTTTATCATGGAAACTTCACCTCTATTTTAAAAAACATTCCAAAAATAGCTCACCGCAGGTAGCTCACTGGGACACAGTGCCAATGGGCATGGGGCCCAGTGTTAAACTTCATCATTGGCATAAGGGCATAACGGTCTACTAGCACCAATCCAAAAACACGTGTTTCTGAAGGCCTAGTCAAGGAATTGTCAATGGAAGGAACGTTTTCCTCATGGCAAGGGATGCAATGATGGTCTTTGCAAGGCATGCCACTTCTTATTAGTCACAGAAATGATCCTCCAATGTGCGGGATGGGGATTGCAGGGACAGTGACAAAATGTTGTGTAACAGATGCCCCCTAAAGCATGAGGTCCAAGAGAGAGGGAGGGGTGAAATGCTTTATGAGAACACGTTCGAACAAAACACCGCTGTCGAAAGACCTGCAAGTACAAATAGAACTGATATCTTTGATACATGAACATGTGGCATGGACTTAACCATCCATAATAGAGTACATAAAAACTAATATTTGAGGTATGGATGCAGCCATCCAGCAGTAAGGATCAACAAATAGACTCAGGTATTGTCGCAACCATCCAATCAAAAGAGTCATGCAATAAGTCATGATAAACCACAATATCTCGTAGCCTAGATCTTATCAGAAAAAACCCAGGGTCTTGTGCTCCATCTTGACCCGAACAAGTACAAATTCAAGCATGCAAATATGTGAGTTGAATTCAAACATGCAAGAAAGTCACCTGATTACCAACCAATGATGAAAGCTGTTAACAGGCATGAGAGAAGCCACCAGTAACAACAATGGCTCTCAAGGTACAACAGGTATAATCCATGGAATGTGAATAGTGATATGGCATTGAACACCCGCAGAATCACTCGATCAAAGGCCAATTATGTGGACCTGTCGCCAAATGCGAAGAAGTTTCCATTGAGGCATGCAATCTATAAGGTACTGGAAGGGAGTCTCTAGGTCAATTTTCTGGATAATGAGCTGAAGTCGACAAGAAATGACCTTGTCAAAGGAGGGCCATAATGTTTCCCACATCATAGACATGAGACAGAGGAACATGATGATAGTGAATCAAGACCAAACAGAGGATTAGAGAAAGGTTGAAAACTGCAGAGGCAAACTTCTCTTGAACATATCAGCGACATGACTCTAGATTTGGCAGTATTTGACATCAATGGATTTGAGGTCATGATGACATGGAAAAGAGTATATGAGAGGTCAAAACATATTACCCAAACCCATGGAGGAAAAAATGACGAAATGAGATGTCCCCAACCAGACACGAATGAAAATGAGTGTCATGTTCAAGAGTGACATACTGTCGACACGACTAAGAACTAGTTCCATTTCCCCCCACCATTGCTGGCGAGTACCCCAATTATTTTTGAAAAACAAGTTTGAAGGGGATAACATATTCTTGTGATGTAAGTTTTTCCTTTGGACAAATCCATCCTAGTACATTTTATGAGCCCTAGGAAGGAGGAACTCGGTTAACGTCATGGTGATGTTTTCCAATGTCATCAAGGTTTAACGAGTCTGACAAAGGAAGAACTTGTCATCTTTTCATATTTAGAGAGTTTGAAAAGAAGAAGAAAATAAAACTCGAGCAAGACTCTTTTCGTAAATAGTCCCTCAGATCCGAAAAGGTAGAAAAAAAAAATCCGAGAGAACCTCTTAGTCGCGATAGGCTAAGGTATTCCTTTTTCGTAAATAATCTATCCCAGCCCGAAAAAGGGGTAAACGTATATTGGGTAGATATCGATTCGCAGCCATTTATCGAGTTCAAAATGACAAGAGTCTCAACAATATTTTCAATTTTTGAGAGTTAGAAAAGAGCTGAAATATGACTCCTTCTGGAGGAACAAGTGGTATTACGGGTAGCAATTGGTTCCGATGATGGTGGAATTGCTGAGAACAAGTAAAGGTTAAGAGGTTGGCTAACAATACCACTCATTGCAGCGGTTCCTCAGGAATGGGTAAAACAACCAAGTGAGGGCATATGATTGACCAAGTAGTAGTGATGATGGAATGAGAACACCAAGGCGCATCTGGAAAAATAGGTTGATAAAATGGCAATCATGAAAAGTAAAATAATAATGGTTTCATTTTTGCACAAGCTTGAAATCAGGAAACTCTGCTTGGGACTGGTTTCATTTTTACACAAGCGTGAAACACAAATAAAATATGATTGAAAAAGCAGGCATGCCCCCAGCATGTTGACTCAATTCAAGGTACATGCCCCCCAAGCTTCAGTCCATCGAAAAGACGGATGGAGTGAAGGTTCAATTACGAGATCAGGGGAAGACTCGACTGGGATTTTACGAGATCTTATCAAAGACTCGAATTGAACAGGAATGTGTTTCATTGTTTTAGTGAGGTTGACACATTAAAAGAACTATCCTCATGACATCTTGTTTCATTTTTTAGGGAGCTTGACACAAGGAAATGAACTATGCTCCGTCGACCTTGTTTCATTTTTTAAGGAGCTTGACACAAGAAAACAAACCGTGCTTCGAGGACCTTGTTTCATTTTTTAAGGAGCTTGACACAAGAAAACGAATTATGCTCCGACGACCTTGTTTCATTTTTTAAGGAGCTTGACAAAAGAAAACAAACTCTGCTCCGATGAGCTTGTTTCATTTTTTAAGGAGCTTGACACAAGAAAAAGAACTATGCTCTGCAGAGCTTCTTTCATTTTTTAAGGAGCTTGAAACAAGAAAATGAAATATGCTCCACCGAGCTTGTTTCATTTTTTAAGGAGCTTGAAACAAGAAAATGAACTATGCTCCACATACCCTTTACCATAATGAATAAGAGGTCATGGCTTCCAAGAGGTTCGCATCTGATGGGAGAATAATGTCTTGGAAATCTCGATCGAATGCCCCCAATAGATGGTAATCGATGGCACTATCACTGGATGAGGGAAACGAACAAGTGGCCACATAATTAACCCGTGGAAAGGAAGATACAACCAATGGATAATGATTTAATAGAGACGATGGTGGGCCAACTGCCACCTCAGGACCAAAGAATGAAAGCTGATCAATGGTCACCATCCGACCTTTGTGTGGAAAACATATCACACGAAAGAGGGAAGGGGCGAGTGCGCCCATGGCATAAGCATAGTCACAACCCAATAGTAAATTGAAATCCAAGGGGCCTAAAACAACCATCATGTCTATATTGACGGTTTTCCCTCCCAAAGTGATCGATAACATTGGAAGGATCCCTAACGGTTGACTGGTTCCTCTGTTAAATGCCAATAGATTCTACGTAACAGGCACAAGCGGTGGAGAACCAAAATATTTCCAAGTAATCGAAGACAGAACACTAACAGACACACCTTCATCTTTAATTGTCTTAGGTATGGCCACATCAAAGGTCTATACCATGATCTCAAAAGGAATATAAGAAGGAAGGCAGTATCCCGCAAATAAACTCCAAACGAAGGAAGCAACCAAACTACTTGGAGGGGGTACCATTGAACTGAGATGGTCACCCCCTGGTGTTATTGGAGAAAGAGGAGCATCCTCCTGGACCTTAGATATGGGAGAAGGAAGAGAAATTTCTTGAGTAACAGGGACGGGAGGATCTTTCTCCAAGTCCGAAGAATTTGAAGAAACAAGAATAACATGAAGGGGATGAGACCCACTCTCAACAAAAAATACCTAATGAACCATGGGAGGGACCAGATCGACCAATGGTTGGTCGGGAATGGATTCATGAATTTGAATTCCTGAGGGAGTTGGATCAACCAAGTATGACTCTTGACTGATCGTTGAATCAACTAGCGGAGGACTCGAATAAAGTTTCTTGTAACCAATTGGAAGGTAGGGTGTAGAAATAGTAGGGTTGTCCAACACTCTCGTGGCTTCATCCATGTATAGACAAAGGTGAATGGGATGATTCCCTTCACACAACTTACAGGGATTAGTAATCTTACCCTGTTTCTTATGAGTCTTATCATTGCTAGGCGAATATGTGCCACCAATATGACTTCTAGAAGCCAAAGGCAACAACGGACGACCGTCGGACCATGCTTCAAGTACATTGGGAATGCCAGGATAGTCTCGAAGAAAGTGGTCACCTTTGCACAACATGCAAGGGAATTTGAATTTCCGTGGAAGGTTGGATGGTTTATCGAGGGGAGGTTTCTCGATACTAGCTGCATGGGTAGCAATAGTTGCTGATTTCCCCCCCAAATTATTTTCCTTCTCCTTCTTCGATTTCTTCTTCTTCTTCTTAGCCACCTGGGTACTAGAATCCAAACTTTCACTAGGCGAAGAGGAAGAACGAGGTGAAGAAATGGGCGAAGAATATGAGAGGTCAACTTTAGAATCAACATGATGTTGTTCAGGCGAAGGAGACAGTTGAATAGAGGTTGGGACACTCGGGACCATCGAGGTCGAAAATAACCATACAGGCAAACCAACAGTTAACCCAAGAAGGGTCAATGCTGCCATATAAGGAGCACCAACATTCCCAAAAGAATGAAAAGGACCAGGATTCCCTTCAGAGGGGATTCCTTGGTTGGTAAACTCTGGAAACATTGCCATCGGGAACAACCCTAAAATGAAACACTAAGGAAGATAACTTGAACCATGAATATTTCATGGGCAGTTAATATTTTAAGACATTGAAACAAAAATCTGTCATTTCATATTTTAAGAGTTGAGAAACGGGAAAAAGTTGACTCTATCACTTTTAGGTTGAAACGAGCGTGAAAGGACAAGCACTCGAAGATATTTTCACTTTTTATAGAGTCACGAAAAGAACAAAATGACTACTCAGGTAATCTAAGCAAGAGGGTGTACCAAGTTTTCGTGAACTGCCATATACACCTTGGTGATCAAATGAAAGAGAAATGACCAAGGACTTAACATACGTGCATGTAGTCTCCCCAAATGCTTTGTTCAGTGTATCACGATTACAGGGCAATAGAATCGGCTTTCTATGGATAAAGTATTGCAACCTATGAGGGTCTCCCTTTATATACGCAACTGTACGGGGAGCAAAATTCCGTACTAGTGCTGTCTAAATCTAGGTGGTGAACAAAAGATACTAGGTTTAACAATGCTAGAACACATCACTAGCCTAGACCTCTAAAAATGTTTGCGTTAGGTTCCAATGCTTCCTTATATTGATTGAATTGATTTTTAAGGTTGATCTTGAATTAATGTTTCGATTTCAAGGCCCTATCCCTGTTATCTGAAAACTTCTATATGCAGCTATATGAGAAAAGAACTATTTTAATTCGATGAATTCTATCTAGTTAAGGGAAGAGTCTCAAACAAAGATGCAACAAATAGTAATATTGCAAATGAAACTTTTTTGTAACTAGATGACTTTCACTATCCAAAAGTAATCTAAAACATTCAACGATGCGAATTATGCAATGTAATCTATGAAAAATCCTCTTTTTTGAAAACTATGCAATTGTAATCTATGCACAATTTTCTTTTTCTTTTAAAAGAATAAGAATGCACTCAATGCATTTTTTGATGAAATGAGAATCTACTTAATGTGTGCTTTTAATGAAAGAGAATGCACTCAAAGCGACTTTTAGTTTTCAATCATTAAACAATGTAATCTAAGTTTAACGATAAATTTCAAACATGACTTTTTAATGCAACTTGATCTAATGCATTTGATACAACCAAATGAAAATCGAAAAACTCTTTCCTAGTTCACTAAGAGCTAGTTATGCAAAAGAATTTTTCATTTTCGATGCAAAAAAAAGAATGCAATTTTTTTATTTTATTTTTTGAATGAATGAAGCACACAATGCACTAATTACATTAAAAAGAAAAGAGAACACTAGTTTTGAGGACTGTGGATGTAGATATCTTGAAATTAATAATTCAAAAGCAATACAGACATAAAAATGCACTCAAACCAATGATGCACTCTTTCAAACAAATAGAAAGCTTTCAAAATGAACCCAACGAGCAATGTGATCTATGCTCGAAGTGAAGAAATAGAGAGTAAAAAAAAGACAAAGGTAATCATTCAACCAACCAAAACACAAAGGATCAAGAAAGACCAACACAATCGATCAGGGAATAGAACTGACGACAATCATAAAGACTCAAACTTCAAACAGAAGGCTCAGTGAGTAAAGACACTAGAAACCCTAGGGCTTCGAACTGCACCGATGAGAGAATGGACAAATAGCTGATAAGAACAAGCTTACAGTAGTCGGAACAAGCCCAAAATACCAATTGCAAATCAAAGAAATAACCCAGAGTCAAGCACAACTGACCAAAAATTCAGAAGGGAGGTCAAACCAAATCCCACAGGATTTGGCGCGATTGAGGCAGTAATCCGCGCCAAACAAGGGTTGGCGCTACTGCAACAAAAGAAACAGGAACCAATTGGCGTGACTGTTCAAAGAAAACCCACGCCAAGCTAGATAACTATGGGAAAAAGGAAAAACCAGTGAGAAGAGGTCAATCTTGACACTTTGGAGCTTAACAGGGGGATTCCAAACAATCAAGCAAGCCAAAAAAGACAGACAAGAAATAAAACGACCAAAGTCGGCTTGACAAGGAAAATTCCCAATGAGCAACGAGACGACAAACTCACACTAATCCCCAGTGGAGTCACCAACTTGTTGGAAAGGTAAATCCTCTCTGCAGACAGAGACTATCCCTCTAGCCCTAGAGTGGGTCTAGCAACAAGGGAACAAGCTAGTGTGTAGGTTCCTAGCTAACAAATGAAATAGGTTGGGGTAGATTATCCTACCTGGAGTCCAACACGATTTTCGCAGTTATAGTAATGGCAACCTCTTGATCTCTGTCCCAATAATTCACAGTCCTTCAGCAATGGTACTCATATTCCTACACAAAGATCAAAGACAAGAGCAACATACAAGACAATAATTGCATTCATAGCTAATTATTCAGTCAAGGAGGACTAAACACATTGCGTAAAATAAACCATATTAACACAAGATGGGAACTAGACAATAGTCATGTATATATAAATAGAAGAAAGAGATTACAACCGGAGCCTTGACATCGCAGCCTCCTTCATCGGGTTCAATTGAAGTGCGTCTCGAAGGATCATCGGGGAATTGGGACGAGGCGAGAACACAAGCCTAAGCTCTCTCTTGACAAAGGTCTGTTTCTATGTTCTATCTCCCTAGAAAAATGTTCAGCAATTCGCTTCAGCCTTTCAACTATAATTGTTCAGCTAGTGTATCAATGGGACATAGCTTTATTTATAGAGGGAGAGAGGGAGGTTGGAATCCCTACAATGGTGGAAGGGAGGCCTTATCCTTTGGGAGGTTTCCCAAAAAGGTGGAAACAAGAGGCCAAAGGAGGGTGGTCGTGGTTATTCAGTCAAACCACCCAGGCTGACTTGCCCATGAAGTTGTTATCATGGAAACTTCACCTCTATTTTTAAAAAACATTCCAAAAATAGCTCGGCGTGGATAGCTCACTGGGACAGAGCACCAATGGGTGCGGGGCCCAGTGTTAAGCTTCATCATTGGTGCGAAGGCATAACGGTCTACCAGCGCCAACCCAAAAACATGTGTTTCTGAAGGTCTGCTCAAGGAATTGTCAACAGAAGGAATGTTGTGCTCATGGAAAGGCATGCAATGATGGTATTTTCAAGGCATGCCACTTCTTATTAGTCGCATAAATTATCCTCCAATGTGCGAGATGGGGATTGGAGGGACGGTGACAAAATGTTGTGTAACAACTACTCATTTTATGAATCACATTTGTTATCTCCATGATCTCACTATTGTCATGGCTCTCACATTTGTTTTTCTATAGCATCACATTGTTCTGTAAATTGGTTTTTATTAAATGACATCACATTTCCTCTATGACGTAACTTGTTTTCAATGACTTCGTTTTCTTTATGGCTCAAATTTTTACAATGGAATCACTGTTTCTTTGGTTCACTTAATTCTATGTAACTTACATGAATTGGACTCACTCTCTATAATGACATCGTCTACCTCTGTGTAATGGATTCTCTATACCTATACAATATGGATTCGTTCTATCATGGTATTGGATAGGTGGAACCATATGTCAATAATACAGTATTGTGTCATCATATTGTACATACGTTCGGTAGCACACTACATCACTCAATATATTCTAGTGGTTTATAGTGATTTACATTGGTCACTCATTACATAGGTTTACAGTTATGATATGGACACTTACTATATGGCTCAAGCTTAATGGGATCTTTCATACTCATGATTGCTTTGACCATTGGTGGTAGTAACTTTGCTAACAAGATATTATGATAGTTGTGACTTCGCTCTTATGATACATGATAGTAGTGAAATTGATGTCTTACATTCCTAATGTATGGTTTGATAATAATTGTGACTCTTGATAGTGTAGACAGACATTTGTGGACAAATATTTGTGGGTAAACTTGTGTGGTGGCCAGAAAAAACCTTGTTGTATTATGCTAGTCCTGACATGCATATCTTATATATGAAATCATTTATATGACATAACTCATTCTATGATGAAGAAAAATATGTAGTATTGCATATAAAACCATAATATAGAAAACTTGCATCTCAGACCTTACTGCTGATGAATGTTGGTAGATGGCTATGATGTTGAGATGGTATATGGCATGACTCTGATGTGATAACAAATCTCTCAGCTCTCTCGGCATCATGTATTGATTTATCTAGTGGTGGGATTGTTATAGCCTCCTTGATTGATGTGATAGTTGTACTTTGTATCTTAGTTGAACTTTTGATGAATATATTTAAGAAGAATAATTGGACAAGTTTTCCCCCTTGTGGGGTTTTTCCCTAGTCTCTGACCTAAATTCTGGTGTCCCCTTTGTGCACGTTTTTCTTCTGTTTTTACTTTATGTTCAGTTGCAATATTGATGTTATTTTTATTTATACATAATTTTTACCGACGTTAAGATGTTATGGGGTAAATGTGATATGTAAATGATGAAAAAGTTTAAAATGAAATTATCTACAACAAAGAACAATATAGCTCTTAGAAAATTTAACATGGTATTAGAGCTGGGTTGAAGGAAATTCATTGAGATCACCCCTTGCAGACATCAATGACGTAGCAGATGAATATGATAGAGGCCTAAAATAATACTAAGGTTTGAAGGAAACCCTAGGGAAGCTTTGTTCTTACAAGAGAAGGTTATGGTTTGGGAGAAACCCTTTAAGTGTCCTTGGATATGGCATGGGTTCTATAGCATTGATGCCCTAATATGATTCAAAATTGTTCTTGAAATGATATGCCATTCCATTATTCAAATTTAGAGAAGCCTTAGAGTGAAACTTTCTTATATGACCTAATCGGTGAGAAGCCCATGATAGAGAAAACCTTGGAGAACGGTATGTTGCAGTTTCAATGGTCATCGTATACATTGATGGTTGGCCCTACCTACCAATGAAAGAAAATAAAGGATATAGGTGGTGCTTAAGAAGATAGATTTATTCTACCGATGGCATATGGTTAATGGGCAATGGTGACTCATGGAGATCGAATCTAGAGGGAGCTAACAAATTCCTTCAAACCTCATAAAAAATAAGTACTTTTCAAGGTTTATGTTATGACACTGCTCTTGTTTAGATTTGTCATATTTGACTATTCTTTATTCCTCTTGCATGAATAATTGAATACTTCTTTTCTAACGTTTTGGATAAGGAAAGGTGATCCTTCTTAAAGATTGACATGATGTGGAAACATTGAAGGAAGATTTAGCAGTCATAGAGAGTTGAGAGCCTCCTACAATCAATATTAAATTCAAGTACTTTATAGACTTATATCATTTATTATTTTCGGTTATTGATTATTCTTCCTACATGTGTATTTTATTTATTTCACTAACTTCTTGTATGAGGATGTGATCCATCTCGAGGATCATCATGTAGGTTTTAACCCTGAACATAAATTATCTACACACGAATCTTATAACAGAAAATAAACAATAGCGAGAGCATAAAACATAAAACAGATAAACACAGAGATTTTCCCCTGGATCCCAAATCGGGACGACCAGCTTGATTTTTCATTATATTCCTTTTAGTGTTACAACACATATATATACATGCCGAAGCATACATGAACCCTAATCCATAAACCTTGGATTAGAACATAACCGTAGTTCCCTTGACCAGATCTACAAAATACCAGGGGTCGAAAACCATCGTACCCCAAAACCATGTGCAAAACCATGCACAAAACCATGGGCATGGACTACCCATCGGAAATTAAGGACCAAATTTTTTTTGCCGGGGCGCTGCCCCGGAGCCCGATAGGGGGGGCTATTGCCCCCCCTGTTACCCCCTTGCGCGTGCTTAGTCGTGGAAAGAACATAACACATACCCAACATTCTCCCACTTGTTGTTTTCTTTCCACAGGGGGCCACAGGAGAGCTTAGTCATTAGCCCAATTCTTCAACACCCATTGTTTCTCTACACCAAGAGAAATTTTGAGTACTCATAGACTTCGTCAAACATATAACCATTCTTCAAAGTGTCCACCTTTACCGGCAACACCCTTTTAGCTTCAACCATATCTCTAACAAAGTGATATTGAACATCAATGTGCTTTGTCTTTGAATGATAAGCAAGGTTCTTAGCCAGTAGGTATTCATAGTATCCCAGTCTATCATATGACTTGTTCTTGCCAACTTCCTGTATAAATTTAAATCTCTTGTAACTCGCTTGCTTCCTTGCTTGCATGAGTGGCTACTATGTATTCTAGCTTTGTAGTTGAAAGAGCCACTATAGACTGTATTTTAATCATCCAACTGACTGCGCCTCCAAATAGGCTAAACACATACCCAGTTGTAGATTTTCTTTGGTCCAGATCTTCAGCCCAGTCTGCATCAACAAAACCATGAATGTCCAACATTATTTCCAATCCTGGTATTCCCTCATAGCACAAGCCATAATCACTAGTGCCACGTAAATATCTGAAAACCCACTTCACTGTTGTCTAATGCTCCTTCCCTAGATTTGACATAAACCTTCTCAATACTCCCACTCCATGTGCAATGTCTGGTCTATTACAAACCATTGCATACATGAGGCTACCCACTGCACTTGCATATGGAAAATGGGACATATCCTCCTCTTCTTCTTGTGTCTTTGGACATTGTTCAACATATAGCTTTACACCTACGGGAATAGGAACATTCACTGGTTTACTATCTTGCATATTGAACCTCTGTAATATAGTCTCGACATACTTCCTCTGGTTTAACCAGACCATGCTCTTTGCCCGGTCTCTCTTAATTTCCATGCCCAAAATATAGTTTGCAGCACCAAGATCCTTCATGTCGAATTTGGAGAACAGCTGGGTCTTCAAATCTTGGATAATTTCTTTGTCATTTCCAATCAACAACATATCATCCACATACAAGACCAAATAAATAACACGGTCACAATTTAATTTAAAATAAACACAGTGATCCTCCTTGTTTCTGGTGAAGCCAAGTCCCTGTATATAGGTATCAAATTTACTTGATACCACATCCTTGGTAATTTTATTTTAACCCATACAAAGACTTCTTTAACTTGCATACCAACTCTTTCTTCCCCTTCACCATAAATCCTTCAAGTTCTTTCATGTAGATATCCTCTTCCAGATCCCCATGAAGAAATGTTTTCTTCACATCCATCTGTTCTACCTCAAATTCAAATGCAGCAACAACATATAAAAGTAATCTAATAGAAGTAACTTTGGAAACAGGAGAAAAAATATTACCAAAATCAATTCTTGGCACCTGGAAATAACCTTTTGCTACCAACCGAGATTTGTATTTCTCCACCTTGCCTTCTACATTCATCTTCTTCTTTAAACACCCATTTTCTCTCGATGGGCTTCCTTCCAGCTGGCAACTCCACTAGATCCCATGCCTCATTTTTGTGCAAGGATGCCATTTCATCAACCATGTCCTCCTTCCAGAGTTTTCCATCCTCTGAATCTACTGCCTCCCTGACAGTTCTGGGATCATCATCAGTTATAGTTAAGGAAAAATTTGAACAGAAATTAGATGGACTATACCTTTCTGGTTGTCTTATTTCCTGAGCTGATCTTCTCACAGCTAGAGTTTGTGGCTCTTCCCCTTCTGAGTCTTCTTTTGTTGTAGAGTCTTATTCATCCTCCTTTAGCTCAAACTCTATCTTCTCAAGTTCCTTTGGTATGAATTCATGTTTAACAACATATTTCACCTCTCTAAACACCACATTTCAGCTGTACACAACCTTCCTTGTTTCCGGGTTCCAAAGCTTGTAACCTTTTAAACCATCCTTATACCCAATAAAGATGCACCTTTCAAATTTATTATCCAATTTGGTCCTTTTCTGCTTTGGAACATGTACATATGCATCACATCCAAATACCCTTAGATGTGATAGAGAGGGTTTCTTACCAGTCCATACCTCATGTGGAGTCTTATCCTCTAACACTGATGAAGGTGATCTGTTAACCAGATAGCATGTAGTCTCCACTGCCTCTGCCCAAAATTCTTGTCCTAACCCGGCACCACTGAGCATGCTTCTTGCCTCTTCCATCAGTGTTCTTTTCATTCTTTCTGCAAATCCATTTTTCTGAGGTGTGTATGGAGTAGTCTTCTGTCGTGCTATACCACACTTCTTACAGAACTCTTCAAATTCCTTCTTGCAGAACTCCCCACCATTATCTGTCCTCGGCGCCTTTATCTTCTTCTCTATACGGTTTCCACCGGAGGCCCAAAAAGCATATCGTCTGTCAAAGACTTGATCTCTTCCTCAAGAAATATATCCATGTATTCCTTGAGGAATGTCTATGTATGAAACATAGTACCCTGGTTTCCAGTGAAGGAGCGGATAGGTCCACAAACATCCGCATGCACAAGTTCTAATATCTTGTTCGCCCTCTTAACACCAGAAGGAAAACTCACCCGATTCTTCTTCCCATATACACAATGCTCACAGAAATCGAAATTCGGAGATAAATTAGACATACCTTCTACCATACCATTTCTATGCAGTATTCGAAGGCCCTTCTCTCCAATATGTCCAAGCCTTTGATGCCATAGCATGGTATTTTCTCCAGAGACAGCTAGGCTTTCCGCTCCACTTTCAGGAACCACAGAATCATTGCACCCATCAATAATAGTGTTGCCTCGAAGTTTGTAGAGAGTTCCAATCCAAACTCCCCACATTAATAACAGTGCTCCCCAAACCATCTTACAGGAATATTTCTCGAACACTGTTTTTTACACATGCATCATCCATCTTGCTTATAGAAATCAGATTTTTGGCCAATGTGGGAATGTGCAGAACACCGAGAAGTGTTCTAATCCTTCCACCTTGCAACATCAACTTGACCTTTCCACGTCCGATGATTCTAGCCTTCCTATCATCCCCTAGGAAGACATCACCACCATCATATTTCTCATACTCGTGGAACCACTCCCTATGGGGAGTGAAGTGAAAGGATGCACCTGAGTCAATCAACCATGAATCATGATCTACATGTCTATTTGAAGAAGAAGCCAAATACACATCCCCACTTTCATCTGAGGTGGTTTTTGCCTCTGCAAAAGGAGCATCATCAGATCCCTTTCCTTTCTCAGGAGCTTTAGATCTGCATTCCTTTTTGTAGTGTCCTTCCTTTCCGCATTTCCAGCACACCTTTACAATTTTTCCGGGAGATTTGAATCCCCGCCCAGAGCTCTTATTCTTGTTTCTGTTTTGGGACCTTCCTCGTACAGATAAGGCATCTCCATTCTGACCCTCCATATTTCTCCATCTCATTTCCTCCGACAGCAAGGCTGAGACACTATCATCAAAATTCAAGGTAGTTGTATTGCTACCTATTGCAATAACCAGACTATCCCACGAGTTTGATAGAGAACACAACAAACTGATGCACTTATCTTCATCTGAGATTTTAATATCAACAGATGACAGCTGACTTACCACAGTATTGAAGGCGCTCAGATGCTCTGTCACCGAGTCTCCATCCTTCATCCTCAGGTTATACAACTTTTTCCTTAGGAAAAATTCATTCACCAGAGACTTAGACTAGTACAAAGTCCCTAGATTGTCCCACAAGGTCTTCGCCGTAGCTTCCCCAGATACATTCAACAATACTGAATCTGAGACACACAATCGTATTATGCTCGTTGCCTTCCGATCCAACTTCTTCCAGTCTTCATCTGAAATTTTCGTTGGTTTAGTACCCGGATCTACCACGATCCACTAATCTTTATCCACCAACAGATCCTCCATCTTGAGCTTCCACAACTCAAAAATCTAACCATTAAATTTCTCGATCTCTATCTTTCCGCCACTCGCCATCTTCTTTCACCGCAAGAATCGATCCCGTAGATCTCCCACTGAACAGGGTCTACCTCAGGCCCGAGCAAAAAACCCTTAGCAGCAAAGGCGTCCCCTTGAAGCCGAAACAACTCTGATACCAAATGTAGGTTTTAACCCTGAACAAAAATGATCTACACACAAATCTTATAACAGAAAATAAACAATAGCGAGAGCATAAAACATAAAACAGATAAACACAGACATTTTCGCCTGGATCCCAAATCGGGATGACCAGCTTGATTTTTCATTATATTCCTTTTAGTGTTACAACACATATATATACATGCTGAAGCATACATGAACCCTACTCCATAAACCCTAGATTAGAACATAACCGTAGTTCCCTTGACCGGATCTACAAAATACTAGGGGCTGAAAACCATTGTACCCCAAAACCATGTGAAAAACCATGCACAAAACCATGGGCGCAGACTACCCACCGGAAATTAAGGACCAAAAAATTTTCTCTAGGGCGCTGCCTCGAACCCCGATAGGAGGGGCTACCGCCCCCCCTCTGACCCCCCCGTTGCGTCCAACGCAAAGGGGGGACTATTGCCCCCCCTCTTACCCCCCTTGCGCATGCTTTGTCGTGGAAAGAATATAACACATACCCAACACATCAAGTTGAATAATAGTGTAGAAAGGGTTATAGTGCAGGAGAATGATAGAGCCACTTTTATGTCTAAGAGAAGAAAGATAGTCCTACCTCATCACCAAGTACACTTTCATTATGTTTATTTATTTTGATATTGTTTCTCTTGCTCTTGTTCTGGGGTTACAGGTACTTTTTATGGATGTAAGGATCAACCTCTACATATTAAATATTGCAGATGATGTAGAGTCATCCCATGAATTATGAAATGGACAAGAGCTCAAATCTCAATGGTTTATTGTAGAAGCTTCCTATTTAGAGGGAATAGATTGAGGGTACCAATATGATATGATATGCCCTTCATGAAAAGACTATTCTTGACATTCAAGATGCAGTAATGTATGATTATTTCATGATATGGTTCAAACTATGATAAAAAAATCTCAGAGAAAGGAGGTTATCCTAGCTCCTGCTACCTAATGCCATAGATGTATGTGGAACTTAAGGAGGAAGCATATTTGGAGAAATTTTAGGAACATGAATAAAATAATTATGATTATTGATTGAAGAAGGCTCCATATTAATTCTAGCAAGTCTCCTAGGCTTAGCATGCTTGGAATGATAGAATCTAATGTAGACCCTAAAATCTCTTCATAATTGAAGGTATCCCTTTGATATTTTATTTTATATATTGACAATTTATTTTTGGCAGGATCAAGATGATCTCAGCATTCAGTTCCACAAGGAGTTGACCCTTTCACCCTAGATGATTCCACTTCTTAAGATCATAAGTGTAACAAAATGAAGAGGTGGAATTCCTTGTTAAAGGAATCTTGCTAGCAGTGGCTTAGCATAATGATTTATATTGAAGCAATTGAGAGAGCCTCCCCTTTAGACTCAAATTTTATGGATCCTGTAATGAGTTGGAATTCAAATTAATTCTTTCCTTGTAGCATGAGTTGGATAGAGACTAGATATGTATATTGGGTTGCTGATAAATATGTGCTGAAATATATACTTGTAACAATAAATCATGGATTGAAACACTACCGAAAACTTGATGGATACATTGATGTTGATCGAGACTAAAAACATTTTTGACTGGAAGAGAAAATCTAATATTTTCCTTAGGTATTACCTAGTTTCTTGGATGACTTACTGACATAGAAATTTGTTGCTTTGAGAGGTACTGTACACTGTTTCTAGCATTACTAGCTGCGAGAAAATATGGTTGAGAAAGCTCTTTGGAGAGTTGTTTGAGCATATGTTGGGAATGACTATGATATACTGTGACATATTATGGGATCCGACATGCAAAGAATATTGTGTTCCATAGTAGGTTCAAGCATCACTATATCCAGGATTTGGTGCAAAAGGGAGGAATGATACTCCTTCACATTTTGATTGATGAGCTGGTAGACAATTTGATCATTGTGTTACAACATGTAAGCTTGTGGTTGACTCGATATTATATAGGTGACATACACTATGGCCAAGACTAAAAATCATAATCTTATTAAAGGCACTAATGAGAGGAAGGGGTCATGGTAGATCGATGACACTAAGAAATTCTCTTCCCCCTATTTGAGCTCGTAGGGAGAGGAATTAATCTAGAGAACTCCTGGGGTTGAGGGAACTTTGGACAATAGGATATTTTGTGATCCTTACCTTCCACGATAAGTCGTATTTTTCCTATTGCTGAGAAATAGGACATTTTGTGATACATATCTTCCATGGTAAGTCATATCCCACCTGTTGCATCTCTTTGGTCTTGAAATAGTATACCCTAGTTGGCATCTTACTCATAAGTTGGGTTTTTGGGACTGTTTCTCCCCATCTGGCCAATGGGTGAGCTGACTTGAGATAGACTACGATCCTTACCATTCATGGTAAGGGGTGTGTTGGTATGTTTAGTGCATGAGTGTACTAAAACACCGGGGCTTGATATGAGTGATTTATAAGCTACAAGAAATGGTCACAGGGAAAAAAGAGTTGTTAGATGGTTAGTGGAAACATACTAACATGTAGAACAACTATTTTATGGAACATAGCATGCTACAAAAAAGAAGAGGAAACAAAAAAACAATAAAATAAAAACACAGGTTCAATCAAGTCAAACGAGCTAATAATCCGAACGGAGAACTAATCCCCTCTTATTAGCCAATAATAGTAAATAAGTGGTAGAAAGTTACACACTTGCAGTGAGTCCTTAGAGCTATGGAACTCTAATACCCAAAGCTGTAGAAATTATATACAAGATGCATGTATATATCCAGATTCTCCCGGTCTAACAATATTTATCTTCTTGCTAAATATAGAATCCTTCCACTGTTACTCTTTTGCGGAAATTTAAACTCAATTGCAAACACAAGAAGAAATATAAACAATCACACATAACACAGTTGTTTAACGGGAAAGCCTGAAGCTAAAAACCCCAACTATCATATATTATGTATCATGGAGATCATGTAACAATCTCACACAAAGCTTAGCTCTCAGTACAATCAATTGTCACACACTAATTAGAAGAGATCTGCAAATCCATGCACCGATTTCTTGCCACCTGATAGCCTGCCTCCACTGCGCAATCCCTCCTGAAGAAGACCCCTGAATGAATTCGAACCTACCTTTCTTGCACTGCGCAATCCTCATTGGCAACTCCAAGGTGTGTGTGGTGCAATCAATGCATCACTATAGTCACAACAGATAGTCCATCTTGCCCTTTCACCTATCTCTCCACTGGGTCTCCACTGGAACTGACATGCACTGTAGTTAACTGTTGTATTTGTTCAGTTGATTAATGAGTTATTATTTGTGAATTAATTAACTTATTAATTCACTCCACTCTCACTAGTGTATCATTCAGTTAGACTAGAGACAACTAGCTCAACTAAGTTTAACTCCATTAACTGAGTTAAACTGAATAACAACTCCATGAACTACTCTTCCAACTTTGTCATAACTTTTCCACTTCAGTTCTAACTGAGTCCTCCATGCATGAACCACTAGTAAACCCTAGGTATTGCGTAATTCCTTCAGCCCACTGATTTTCCAAATCTGTATACTGAAATTAAGTGCTCTAAGAGAATGAGTTGATGTTTATTGTCAGATTTTTATTAAGAGCTAATAATAATCGACACTTCTATTTTTAGATTGACAATATATATATAGACTTCGCCCAATATTCTAAAAATAGAATGTCATCTATTTTTCCAACTTGACCAACCATCCACAAATAGCATCCTGAAACTTCTGAAATATGATCACCATGTCTAAAAATAGACTTACACCTAAAAATAGCCCGTGGGCCCACTTAGTGACTTGGTGATTGATTTTCACTAAGCTTCATCATCTTGTTGAATCTCAACACTCCCTCTCAACAAGATAGGTATTATCCTTCACCCCGATCCTGCCTCTATGGTATTCGAATTTTCTCCTAGTGAGCGCCTTTGTCAGAATATCTGCATCCTGATCTTCCGTAGGAATGTACTGAAGCAACATGATCTTCCACTGCACACAATCTCTGATATGATGATACCAGATATCAATATGTTTAGATCTATCATGAAAAACAAGATTAATCGAGAGTTTAATGCAACTTATATTATCACAATGTATCACTGCAGGATCTAAATGTGAACCAAACAAACTGGCCAGGATCTTCCTCATCTAGATAGCCTCACATTCAGCTTGACTTGCTGCCATGTATTCTGCTTCCGCTGAACTGAGTGCCACAGATCTTTGTTTCCTGTTGTACCAAGAAACTGTTGTATCTCTGATACTGAAAATCCCTCCTGATGTGCTCTTTCTGTTTGTTGGGCTGCTTGCCCAATCTACATCCGTAAAGCCATGCAACTTCACCTCATTCGTCTGTTTGTACCATAAGCCATATTCAGATGTGCCCCTGAGATACCTTAGGACATGCTGGCCTGCCTTCCAAAAGAGCTTGGTAGGCTTAACCATTGCTTGTGAAAGCTGGTTCACCGCATAGCATATGTCCAGTATTGTATTAACTAAATACATGAGTGAACCCACCAACTGTCGATAAACAGTGGCATCCACTACCTCTGTCAATGTAGCATCCTCTTTCCTCCAATTTCCTGGAAGAGGAGTGTCGATAGGCTTACAGCCTTGCATGTGAAACTTCTCAAGTATCTCTCGAGCATACTTGCCTTGAGACATAAACAGTTCACCTTCTTGCTGCCATATTTCCAATCCAAGGAAATAATGAAGGAGACCCAAATCCTTCATCTCAAACTCCTTTGCAAGATCTGCCTTGCATAAGTGTATCAAATGCTCATCACCCGTTAGTATTAAATCATCAACATAAAGAACAATGATTGAAAGCTTACCCTCCACCACAATTTGGCACAGGTTTGCATCTGCCTCACTCTTGGTGAAGCCAAGTCCAGTGAAATAGCTGTTAATCTATGTGTACCAAGCACATGGTGCTTGCTTCAACCCATACAATGCTCTTTTAAGTCTGCACACATGCAAATCACTGCTGAAGATCTCAAATCCTTTAGGCTGCTCAATGTACACCTCTTCCTCAATGATCTCATTAAGGAACACAGACTTCACATCCATCTGATTAATGTGCCAACCCATCTGCGCTGAGAGAGTAAGGATGGTCCTTATGGAAGAATACCGTGCGACAGGTGCAAAGGTTTCTTCATAATCAATCCCCTCAATATGTGAGAAGCCCCGGGAAACAAATCTTACCTTATACTTCTCGAAGCTCCCATTAGTAGCTTGCTTTACCTTGTAGATCCATCTTGATCCTACAATTGATTTACCCACCGACCTTGGAAAAATATCCCAAGCATTGTTTCTGACAATGGAGTCATACTCCTCCACCATGGCATCTACCCATGTGGGCTCCTGCACTGCTTCTTCAAAAGAAGATGGCTCTGTCACGATACACTTGCTCATAAGAGCCATGTATCCAATAAATCGGTCAGGTGACTGTCTCTGTCTGCGCTGTGATGTAGGGACTCCTACATTCTGTGCCGCATCAAGCTTCAGTTTCTCAAATTCTGTGGTACGCTTTATGCCTTGTCTGATGTTTGGTTTTACATGAGTGGACTCCTCCACTCCATGAATATCCTCTTGTGGCTGATCCACATCTAGAGGCTCATCTTTGGGAATACGAAGTTCCTCCTTTGCATGCAAGTGTAGCTCCCTCTCAAGCGACAACTTCATGGCTTTCACCTCATTGAATTTTATATCCCGTCGCACTACAGTCATCCAACTGTCTGACAAATACACACGATAATTATGGGGTGTTTTTGTGTACCCCACAAATATCCCAACTTCTGTAGTCGGCTCCAGCTTCTTCCTGGCGTCCTTTGTCACATGAATGTAAACAGATGAGCCAAAAATGTTCAAATGAGAAATATTAGGCATACTAGTAAATCCCAACTTCTGTAGTCGGCTCCAGCTTCTTCCTGGCGTCCTTTGTCACATGAATGTAAACAGATGAGCCAAAAATGTTCAAATGAGAAATATTAGGCATACTAGTAAAATCTTCTTCAGGTGTACTCATGCCAAGTACTCTATGAGGACAATGGTTTTGCACATAAACCACAGTGTTGCATGCTTTTGTCCACAAGTGCATTGGTAGGCCCTGGTCATGCAGCATAGCTCGTGCAACACCCACAATCGTTCTGTTCTTCCTCTCCGCGACCCCATTCTGCTGTGGGTTATGAGGCGCTATGAGTTCTCTTTGAATTCCTTCTTTGCTACATAAGTCTTTGAATTCGCCTGAGATATATTCACCACCATTATCGCTCTACAGAGCCTTCACTTGCTTCCCTAACTCCCTATCCACCAATGCTTTAAACTCACAGAACTTTGAGAATGTTTCACTCTTCTTTTGCATGAAGAAGATCCAGCATCTTCAAGAATAGTCATCAACAAATATAACATAATACCTGTGTTTTGCTATTGAAGCAACCAAGAAAGGTCCACACAAATCTGTGTGAATTCTCTCCAGGATCACCGAAGCATGGTTCTACTTCTCATGAAATGTGGTCTTCACAAACTTACCCATAGCACATCCCTTTCACTAATCTGACTGCGCAAGAGTACCCTTGGGAAGTCCAGTATAAATTTGCTGCAAAATCTTCAAAGCGCCATGGTGAAGATGGCCCAATCTCTTGTGCCATAATTCGCCCTCATCTCGGCTCACCACTTTTTCTATTTTTCCCATCATTGCAGCGCAACCATCTACCTCCAGCTTGTAGAGATTCTTAACTTGAATCCCTATCCTCTTGGTTTGACCCATTGTTTTATGTCGCAGGAAAGCTTTTTTATCGCTTAAAACAACGTTACAACCTTTGTCTTCCAACATTGTGACTGAGACCAAGTTCTTCTTCAGACTTGGAACATGCATAACATATTTCAATAGAAATTGATTACCTGAATCCCTCTCAAAGGTAATGGTCCCAATGCTGGTTGCACTGTATTGACTATCGTCGCCCATCTCTATATGCATTTGGAGGTCCTTCTCCCCCAAGTCACTAAACAACTCCTTGTCTCCCGTCATATGGAAAGACACACCACTATTAAGATACCACACAGATCCCATTGAGCTTGAAACCAAGCATGCAATCAAAGAAATCAAGTTCAAATTGTGAGGCTAAGGCCTCACCCACTGTAGCTCCAGCAGGCTTCTTGTTATTCTTCTTCTGTGGGCAGTTAGTGGCGAAATGCCCATGTTCGTGATAGTGAAAACACTTCACCTTGGACAAATCCTGCTTCTTTCCTTTAGCCTTGGATTTTGAAGGGGATTTCTTCCCATTCCCTTTCTTTGCTTTGGAAGCCAAAGCGCAATTATCTTCATCTTCATCTTCGATGAAGAGCCATCCCTGGTACTTTGCCTTATCTCCTCCTGCACAAGATCTGACCAAAGTCGCTTCCATCCTGGCAGTTTCTCTCGTCCATTGACAGAGTCTTCGTAGCTATGCCAACCCTTCGAAAGCCCAAGGAGAGCCAAGTTCACCAAGTCTTCATCATAAACAGTAATCCCCACACTTTAGTGGGAAAAGTCTTCCCAGTTCATCCCTATAGTGGGAAAAATTCGTGAGATATTTTGGAATACTATCGCCCTTCTCCATTTTTATTTTTCTGAGCTTATCTTTCAGCACCAACTTCCTATGGTCGTTGCTGCTTTGGAACAAATCTGTCAAAACCTTCCAAATTGCAAATGGAGTGGCTTTCCCATGAAGGCTGGACACAATATGGTCCTTCACACCTTCCAATAGAATTCTTCTTGTCTTTGCTACCTTCTTTTGCCATGCGTCAAGTAATGCAGCATCGCTAGATCCTGGCTTAGGAACATCGCTATTGATGAACTCCTTCAGTCCATTATCTTCCAGCACCGCCTCCATCCTATCCTTCCAGGCTATGTAATTCAAGCTACCATCAAGGGCATACTCCAATCGCAACCCATTGAAATACATTTCAATGTATACTCAACTGTCGCACCAAGAATTTTCTGCAGCAAATTCGAATTGTCCAACAGCACAAACTCAACAATTCTTCACTATTGCAATCTTCATGAATTAACACTGCTCTAATACCATGTAGAAATTATATACAAGATGAATGTATATATCTAGATTCTCCTGATCTAAAAATATTTATCTTCTTGCTAAATACAAAATCCTTCCACTGTTAATCTTTTGCGGAAATTTAAACTCAATTGCAAACATATGAAGCAATAAAAACAATCTCACATAACACAGTTGTTTAATGAGAAAGCCTGAAGCTAAAAACCCCAACTATCATATATTATGTATCATGGAGATCATGTAACAATCTCATACAAATCTTAGTACATCAAGCTCTCAGTACAATCAATCGTCACACACTAATCAAAAGAAATATGCAAATCCATGCACCGATTTCTTGCCACCTGATAGCCTGCCTCCACTGTGCAATCCCTGCTGAAGAAGACCCATGAATGAATTCGAATCTACCTTGCTTGCACTACACAATCCTCATTGGAAACTCCAATGCGTGTGTGGTGCAATCAATGCATCACTATTTTCACAACGGATAGTCCATCTTGCCCTTCCACCTATCTCTCCACTGGGTCTCGACTGGAACCGACATGCACTGTAGTTAACTGTTGTATTTGTTCAGTTGATTAATGAGTTATTATTTGTGAATTAATTAACTAATTAATTCACTCCACTCTCACTAGTGTATCATTCAGTTAGACTAGATACAACTAGCTCAACTGAGTTTAACTCCATTAACTGAGTTAAATTGAATAACAACTCCATGATTTACTCTTCCAACTCTGTCATAACTTTGCCACTTCAGTTCTAACTAAGTCCTCCATGCATGAACCACCAGTAAACCCTAGGAATTACGTAATTCCTTCACCCCACTGATTTTCCAAATCTGTATACTGAAATTAAGTGCTCCAAGAGAATAAGTTGATGTTTATTGTCAGATTATTATTAAGAACTAATAATAGTCAACACTTTTATTTTTAGATTGACGATCTATAAATAGACTTCGCCCAATATTCTAAAAATAGAATTTCATCTATTTTTCAACTTGAAAAACCATCCACAAATAGCATCCTGCAACTTCTGAAATATGATCACCATGTCTAAAAATAGACAGAGTCTAAAAATAGACTTACACCTAAAAATAGCCTGCGGGCCCACTTAGTGAAGGTGACTGATTTTCACTATGCTTCATCATCTTGTTGAATCTCAACAAAAGCAAGGAGGGCTTTCCCCTTGAGCTGGTTTTCAGACCTCTCTCTTATCCTTGAATGAGTGATTGGATGACGGACACTTGGTGAAATTATCCTTAGGGATTGAGGTGTTGGATGGCCAACAACTAAACCCATTCACTCTATTGCTGCTGGGACAACACATTGTTGGTTTGCTCATGGGAAATTTGGACAACATAAAAATGTGTTCTCATTTTTTTCTTCTTATGGTGGCATTTTATAGGCAAAATTCAAATCCTTCTTCCCTCTCTTGGTACAATTGTGGATAGTGACCCAAGACTGGGGGTTGATTCCATTGTGTGCTCACTTGAGGTCTCAAGGTGGCTCTAGGCGAATTTCCTTCAGTGGCCTCAAGTGGAGAATATTTTCCTGAAGTGTGTCAAGTGGTATTGAATGGTGACCTTCCACCATGCTCAAGATTGCGCGGCTTATCAAGGGAAAGCCGTGGAGACCAGTGTGAATATCGAAGAAAAATGTGCGCAAAGTGCACTTTGCCTGTGTATTTTGTGCACAATTTGATAATTTTGCCTCTTGACCTTAGAGATTTTTAAATTTTCCATATTCTCTAATGCTTCTCAACCCTGTAAATCCTTCTACTTGACATTTCATGACATCTTTTGCTTGTCTGATTTTCTAGTGATAACAAGGGGTATCCTATTCAAGTGATGGGATGTAAGTGTTCTACCACTTGAATCTTGAGGGTCAATGTGGGAATAATGAAATACAGTGGGATGGATGTGATCCTTACCTTTCATGGAAAGTTGTATCTCTCCTGTTAGACAACAAGATGGTTGTGATCCCTGCCTAGTAATTTGTATCTCACTCATTTTCATTTTACAATAGGATGGATGTGATCCTCACCTTTCATGGCAAGTTGTATCTCACCTGTTAGACAACAGGATGATTGTGATCCTTTCTTAATAAGCTGTATCTAACCTATTTTCATTGGATATAGGGTGGAAGTCAGAGCTCCCCTATGATGATTATTCTTCTTTAGATAAAGAAATCATTGTTTAAATGATAATCAAATATGAGAAAAGTTGAGACGATATGTGATAATATGTATTTCTTGTTGATGTAGCTAAGATGAAGGTCATGGGACTTGACTTGGAGACCAATAGGGTTCAGAGGATCAATCTCCCCTACCATTGGTTGTGGATTATTCTTCTTATGAGTCAAGATGAAATGATGATGTAGATGTCTACCTCTTAAGTTGAGACATGCAATTCGAGATAAGTCTTATGATATGAATAGAAATTTCTCCCTAGCTGAGAGGGAGCATTGAAAATTGGGCAGCTTCGGAATGAATTTCCCAAAAGAGAAACCCAACTACCCAAAAAAAACCCATATTTCCCTGAGAAGGAAACACTAAATTCAATAAAAGAAATATCATTATTATTAAGTGTGGGCTCTCCTTAAGCCCTACCTTGTGGTATGTTGGTAAAGGCGTTATGATGTTTGGCGGGAGGTCACGGGTTCGACCTCGACCTCCGCCATTATTCATACATTAAGCCCCAAGGGATAGCTCAACTGGTCGAGTTCCCGTTGCTAAAGTACCTTGCCATATGGGAGGTCACGGGGTCAAATCTCCTCGACGCCCTTGGGGTTAGGCCCCGAAATTAAAGCCGACGGCTGATCCCTTCGGGTGGATCTACCGGATTATTACCCGTGGATGTAGCGGCCACTCAGTGACCGTGAACCACAACTGAAAAAGAAGAAGTGTGGGCTCTCCTTTTTACTATTTGATGAGACATCGCAAGAAAACATTTGGAACTGTTTTTAATTATGTTAAGTTAAATTCTAATTATTGTTCCCCTCCTAAATAAGTTCAAGTAAGATTGCATCTTCTCATATCATATCCGATATATATTGACACTCCCATTCGGTGATAGGACACACAAATATTAGTGGTTCATATATGTCTCCTGAAGCTTCTGATTTGTTTTATCCACAACACCACATTTGTTTTGGACATCGTATTTGATCCTAGGTATCACACTTGTTTATGGACATCACATCTATAATGGCTCAGATTTGATTTACGGAAGCTCCAACCTAGTGTGACTTCTAGATAAAATCGTATATGTGGCATTACGAAAGCTCGTAGGCTTGTATACCTCCACACATATTTTCTGGTTTGTATACATGATTAGATCATTGAATTATCAGTGACTCACTACTCATTTATGGATCACATTTTTCATCTCTATGATCTCACTATCGTCGGGGCTCTCACATTTGTTTTTCTATAGCATTGCATTCCTTTGTAACTCGATTTGTATAATGGGATCACATTACCTCTATGACGTAACTTGTTTGTAATAACTTCATTTTCTTTATGCTCGATTTTTTACAATGACAACATTATTTATTTGGTTCAATTAATTCTTTGTGACTTACATGATATGGAATCACTCTCTTTAATGACACCATTTATCTCTGCGTAATGGATTCTCTAAAACCTCTACAATGTGGATTCACTCTATCATGTTATTGGATAGGTGGCACCATATGCCTATAATATAGTATTGTGTCACCATATTATAGTTACGCTTGGTAGCACACTATATCACTCAAAATATTATACTTTTTTATAATGATCTACATCGGTCACTCATTACAGAGTTTTATAGTTATGATATGGAAACTTACTCTTTAGCTCAATATTCAGGGGATCTTGCATACTTATGGTTTCTTTGACTCATTGGTGGCAGTAACTTTGCTAATAGGATATTATGATAACTGTGACTTCCCCCCTTATGATACATGATAACCGTGACATTGATGTCTTACATCCGTGATGTATGGTTTGATAATAACTATGACTCTTGATAGTGTAGATAGACAATTGTAGAAACACACGTGTGGACAGATCTTTGTGGGTAAACTTGTATGGTGCTCAAACAAACCTTGTTGTATTACAACAGTCTTGACATAAATTCCTTATATATAACATACTGTATATGAAATACCGCGTTCTATGATGAAGACATGTCTGTAGTATTGCATGGAAAACCCTAATATAATAGACTTGCATATCATACCTTATTCATGATGACTATTGGTAGATGCCTATGATGATGAGATAATAAATGGCATGACTTTGATGTGATAGTAGCTCTCTCAATTGTATCAGTATCATGTTTTTATTTATCTAGTGGAGGACTTGTTATAGTCTTCTTGATTGATGTGATAGATGTATTTTGTATCTCAATTGAAATTTTGATGAATATCTATAAGGAAAAGAATTTCCTCATTATGGGGTTTTTCCCTGGTCTTTGACCTAAATTCTAGTGTCCCCTTTGTGCATACTTTTCTTTTATTGTTCCTTTATGTTTTTATGCAATATTGATGTTATTATTATTTCTATATAATTGCTAATAATGTTAATATGTTATGGGGTGAATGTGATATGTAAATAATTAAATGTTTAAAATGAAATTATCTACAAAAATGAACAATATATCCCTTATAAAATTTAATAGTATCTTAGAGGAGAAAGCATAAAAAATATATCGATTGAATTTCTTCCAGGTATGAATATGTTTTTCCTAGCCATTGTTTCACATACATGAATTATGGAAATAAATCTGACAGTTGTAGGGCAAATTTAACATACACGCAAGTTAGATATCAAAGAATAAATTTGGTTTATCAATTTAATAATGGATTTACCAGGCAAAGGGAAAATGTTCCTAGGAATAACAATTTGTTTTCATTATTAACTGCCATGTTGAAATGTTGTTTTTTCCACAATTATGGACATAAGGAAGTTGGTTGCAAGCTTAGAAATTCTAAATCAACCCATGATAAGAGAGCAAAAGAAATCCCCAAGGTTTGGAAGAAAAACAATTGTGACTTGGTTGGTATGCACAGAATTAGGGTTTCCATTGGTATGTGGACAATGGTTGTTCAAAGCTCATGACAAGGGATAAAAGCAAATTTTTGTCGATGAAGGGAGTCACCAAAGGTAATGTAGCCTTTGGAAATGATGCTCCATGTAATATATTGGGAAAAGGTGTGATCAATATAAACAACAGAGGTAAGGGAAATAATTTTTTAATTGTTGAGGGCCTAAAGCATAATTTATTGAGCATTTCACATATGCGTGATCAGAGTTACGATGTGCTTTTTAGATCTAAAAATTGTCAAATTAACACTGCTGAAACAGGTGAAGTAGTGGATGAGGCTATTAGAATGGACATCAATGTCTACGTTCTAAAAGAAAAGAAAGATAAATGTTGCCTAACTAAGGTTGATGAGAGTTAGTTGTATAGCATTGAAGCTGGCTTGGTCATTTACATTTTTACCAGATTATGAAGATGAGCAAGAAAAACTCAGTCAAATTCATACCCAAGATAACTAGGCTTGAGAAAATTATTTGTAAATTATGCCAGAATGGAAAAAAAATACATGTGTCATTCAAATCCAAGGAAAATATGACCAATGGGCTTTTGCAGTTGGTACATATGGATCTTTGTGTTCCTTCAAGAACTCAAACACCCACACACAAGTAATATTTCAATTTAATCATTGATAATTTTAGTAGGATGATATGGGTCGTATATTTGAGAGAGAAAATCAAATATTTTGAAAAGTTCAAGATTTTTAAAGAAAAATTGTTCAAGATACTCTTCCAGAAAATCACATTAGAAATTTGAGAATCGACGTGTTTTGAACTACTAAGTATAATTCATTATCGGGAAATTTGATGAATGTGTTGATCCATATCAATTAATATATATACTACATAGATGTACAATAGTCATGGACAAGAACATTATAGAAAAATAATAAATAATAAAAATAAACGATAAATTAATGTTAATAAAAAATATTAATAAAATATAGAATAATAGATTTTTAATTAAAAAATAAAACATTATTAATTTCTTTGATATTATTGAAACCAACTGTAACATAAAATTAAGAATAAGAATAAAATAAAAATAAAAAATTAACTAACAAAACTACAAATAAACCATTAAATGAAACAAATGAATAAAAATAATAAATAAAATAATAAAAACAAAAGGATATTGAACATCACCAAGTAAATACAATAAACAAAACAAAACAAAGATCAACTACTCTCAACTACTCCTAGGCCTCAAACATTAGCTAATGTTAATAAAAAATATTAATAAGGTATAAAATACTAGTTTTTTAATTAGAAAATAAAACATTTTAAATTTATTTGATCTTATTAAAACCAATTTTAACATAAAATTAAGAATAATAATAATATATATATTTTAAATAAATAAATAACGTAAATCAATAACTAACAAAACTAAAAATAAACCAATAAATGAAACAAATGAATAAAAATATTAAAAATAAAATTATATTAAACCAATAAAATAAAACAATAAACAAAACAAAGAAAATAAGAAAATTGAAAAATAATAAAATAAAGAGAAACTAAAAACATAATTCAAGGGGGAGAGAGACCACCAAACAACCAAACCAAGGGGAAAGAAACAAGCCGCTAAAAATAAAGACCTTAATATTAGACAATGGCAGGGAATTCACTTCCAAGGATTTTGATGATTACTGTTAAGAGCATGGCATTAAAAGGAAATTTACAATTCTTGAGACCCCAAAACAGAATGGTGTAGCTAAAATAGCAAACATGTCAGTACAACAACTGGAAAGAGCTATGATGGAAGAGAGGAGCACTCCACAGAGGTTTGGAGTGAAGCAATACATACAATAGTGGTTATATTAAAAAAGACATGCTTCATACCAAACTATGAAAAAACACCATATGAATTGTTATATGAGAGGCCATCAACATTCAAACACTTCAAGGTATTTGGAAGCAAGTGTTATATCAAGAACAAAGATGATAAAATTGGCAAGTTTTATGCCAGAGGATATGAGGGAATATTTCTTGGGTATTCTCAAACTATCAAAGGTTATAGGTGTTACAACAAGAACTCAAGAAGGCTGGTTGAAAATATTGATATCAAAGTGGATGAGTGTTGGGTACTAAGTTGTTCCTAAGGAATAAACTCAATCCTGTATTCATTAATCTGTCAACCTGGGGTTCATCTTTTTGTTACAATGCTGTCGACACAAATTATGTAGGGATAATGCTTTAAATTACAGGGGCATATGTAAGACTAACATGAAGCAAAGTATGTGAAGAAATGCTTCCAAAATATACTAAATTCAATATATAAACAAAAATGAATTACTTTGCAGGAATCATGGAATTGTTTTACGATCTCGGAAACAAATATTAAATTCTACCTAACCAATCATCCCTATTATGATGCGAAACTTTAGGATGTATAAAAAAAGGAATCTACTCTCACTTACTAATTACTTCACTCACTTATAAATGCTAACAGTAAAGCATACAAATGGAAATTCACTCTGTTACAAAGTAATTATGAAAATGCACACAGCTAATAGTTGCACCTAAAAATTTATTCAATCCAATTGGCAGATCTAATCATTCATGGAACTGAAATGTAAGTCTAGAGATTCACACGACCAATCAATAAACTTCAAGAATTCAAACAAAGAAGATTATAAATTTTTGAGTTCACACAACATAATTGTAAATCTAAGAATTCACACAAGAAACAACAACCATTCATATGAAAGGAAATAACATATAGTAATACAAGAAAGAAAACAATATTTCCAGTGAATGGGCCCACGGTCTTCAGAAGTAACTGCCTTAAGGAAAATTCAACACAATAGGTTAAAGGCGAACCATTAAAATTTCATTGATATCAAAGTGAGTTACAAAACAATCTGCAAAACTTCAAAGCAATTCTGTTGTTTACTTTTTACAATCGCCAGGAGTAATCAAATATCATCGTCCTTGTTTCTTATTGAAGTTTAGTATATATATTACAATGTATTTCCAATGATGGAATGATAAAGCTATCTTGAGAATCGAAACATTCTCAGGATCACTTATTTAAATTATAAATTCTTAAAATAACAGATCATATCTTCTCCTTGATCGTTCCGTTCAATTAGATGTGAATCCTCAATCAACATGCCAAGATTAGTCCAATGATCTTCAAGACTTCATTTTTTTCCATCATTTCAAGGGAACAACAATTGTTCATTATATTTCCCTATTCATAAATTTACCCAAATTATAAGTTTATGATATCTAAAGCACTCAAATTAACTCATTAACAAGATGAAATACTAAGACATCATTAATTACTTTTCTAGAGCTTCTATCTCTCAAATTATTATAAAATAAACTAAAAGGACTTACAAAACATATATTTAACTCAACAAGAAACGGGAAGAATCATACCAATTCTATGTCCCAACTGTTGAAAAGTGTAACTAGGTTGGTCTTCATATTGACTATGTAATTATGGATTTATGTAAAGTAGAAGACCAAGATAATAAAATGTATTTTTGTTGTACTTGCTTCATGGGTTTCATGAGCAAGATTTTATAGGTCAGCAGAATTCTTCTTGATGTCTACTAAGATTGTCTTCTAGTCACAAATGTAATTAAGTGTTGTATGGATAAAGGGTCTAGTTACATGCTCCAAAACTTGGTCATGATACCTTGAAGAAATGGCTTTTGGAAGATGCTCAAGATAACTTCATACACGCTGGGATAAATGAACTACAAATCGGCCTATATTCTCAATGGTGAAGTCGGCCTTCGTGCAAGATGTATGGTCGACCTTCCAACAGTAAAATGTGCTATATATATGAAGAAACTGCGGTTCAGTTGGTGAATCAATAATGCAAATCTCTCTGAAGTGAGATAGAAAAATAAAGTGTGGTTTTCTCTGAGTTTGAATAGAATAAAAGGTGCGGATTTCAGGATACAAGAATAGGGTTTGAGTGCGGATGTATCAAAGTTATTCTTGTGGATTACATCTGTAATAAAGTGCGGTTACACCTGTGGTTAAGTGCGGATTACAGAGAAAGGAAAATGCGAGCTTAAGGACAAACAAAGTCACCACATTTCAGAGTAATATAATCTGAAGTTACATCTAAAATTAAGTGCAGATTTGATGAAGGACTCAATTAATAAATTCTGATATTAAGTTCGGGTTAAGGCAGTGACCAATATGGGCAGATTTGCTGTGGAGTTTCCTGAAGTAGAGTATGTGGATCAGAATGAAGAAGTTGTGGTATAAGATCTCTGTGTGAAAGTCTAGATGAATGACCATGCTATGATGTTATGTTTAAGGGCCATTACAATATGGAAAAAGGAGGAAGGTAAATCTATGATTTACCTTCCTACTCATAGTTCGCAAAGGAAAGATTACATGTCTCCAATATATAATGTATGCTAAGTGAAAGATGAGATAAGAAATAAGAAGATTTTGAAGATAAACCTAGAGACCGAGTTCTCTAATGTTAATATAGGTCAGTACAAATTGGTGAAGAAAGAAATATCAGAGTTAGAGGAAGACTAAGAAGTAGTGACAATGTTTTGGATGCATATATAGGTCAAGGGTCTGAGTCTTGGTCATGGTACTTGTCATTTGAAGGTCTATAAGAAGAATTTCTCGTGGGTTTTCCTCTCCAAGAGGGAGAGCTTTTTCCCTGGCTCTAGGAGCCTAATTTTGTGTCGTGTATTTTGATAATTGACTTGATGAAAGACTAACTAAACTAAATAAGAGAAGACATAAGTAACTAAAGTAAGCTCACAAGTAATTATTAAGAGGAGAATTTGAATTAAACACTAGCCCTCTAAATTCTCAACATGGTATTGGAGCTAAGGTGCTAGAAAGGGAATAGAGACATTCAAGGATCAGATTTCATGGAGGATATCAAAAGCAAGGATTTGATTAGAAGAGAGGTCAGTCTTCCATAGTGAAAGAAATAAGGCAGTATTATGGAACCATCTTAAATGTGCCAACAGATCATTTCTATCTCAAAGTATTGCCATCAAAAGCTTCAAGGCAAGTTGCCTATCATCCTTGATATTTCAAGGAAGTAGTAGAATATCCTCATCAATCACCATTCAAAGGAAGCTTCAACCATCTTCAAAGTAATAAATTTGATAGAAGAATAAAAGCGTCTACTCAAGTAAGTATATCTATGACTTTATATGAATCTATTAAAAATGTCTCCTTTGAAAAGAAAGAAACAAACTGTTTGGGATTTCAAGCTTTCCATAGAATACAAGGACAATGATGTCATGCTAAATTCATGTAAAAAATATAAAATCATCAAAAGGAGTATATAAGAAATTAGTGGAGCTATTATCTATGAGTACTACAGGAGAAGCAATCTCTATGATCAACTGCAAGAACTAGGAGAAGACTACAGTGGTGCAAAAAGTTCTATGAGAAGAATGGGGAAAAATTCACTTCACAATTATACGGGAAGATAGAATTCATACCATTCTAAGATTTAGGGTCTCTATAAAAATAGAGGAAACAAGTTTGAAAGCCAAAGCTGTTACAAGATCAAGTGAAGGAATTAAGCCTTTGCATCCATGTCTAGGAAGAAAGGAAGATTCGGTAAGTTTTGGTCCTCAGAGTAAAATAAGAAATGTGGACGAAGCATGATGCCTTGGATTTGATGAACTTGGGCATTAAAATATAAATTGTCCTCTAATCTGAAAAAGGACAAGAGAAATATAAAAGAAGCACATATCTCTGAAATGAGGAAAGAGCCTGATAAGAAGGAAGAAGCAAGGGATCTCCACTACTATTGAGATCATCTTCTCCTTTAAGTGATTTATGTTGGTTATATGATAGGAAGCAGTGTAGCATCCCGATGAAAGAATGTTAGGAGCTCTTGGTGAATTAGCTTCAGGAAAACTTCTCTAATAACATTACTAATGGAAAGTAGACATCAAGAGCAAGGGTCATCATGGAAACAGATTTATGGGATATTGATGGAGCATGCCAAGAGACTGAAGCTCTTCATTCTTGAGAAATTTCTATAGGATGACTGTTAAGTAGGTAAATCCTCTCTGCACACAGAGATAATCCCTCTAGCCCTAGAGTGGATCTATAAATAGAGATACATGCTAGAGTGTAGGTTCCTAATTATTGAATGAAAAGAGGACACGGTAGATCGACCTACCTGGAGTCCAATGTTGTCGTCGCGACTGTAGTGGTGGTGGCCTCTCGCTCCTACCTCGACAAGTCACAATCCTTCTGTAGTCATGCTCAAATACCTGCACATAGATCAGCGAACAAGAACGACATATGACATAATAAATTCATTCATAACTACTAGCCAGTCAAAGAGGGCTAAGCATATTGCATTAAAAAAATTACATAATGCAAAATGGGAACCAAACAATAGTCACATATATGTATTGATAGAAGGAAGAGTTACAACCAAAGCTTTGACGTCGCAGTATCCTCCAGCGGGGTTCAGCCGAAGCACGTCTCAGATGCTCGTTAGGGGCTTCAGACTGGATGAGGGCATGGACTTAAGCTCTCTCAACGAAGTTCCTTCTTGTTCTATCTCTTCGACAATTCAACTATAGTATACTTAGTTCTCCGTGTTTAGCTAGCTTATGCAAGGAGAGATAGCTTCTTTTTATAGAGGAAAAGGAGGAGGTTGGGATCCCTACAAGGGTGGAAGGGAGGCCTATCCTTTAGGAGGTTCCCACAAGAGGTGGAAACCATAAACTAAAGGAGGGAGTCTGTGGTTATTCAGTCCAACCACTCCAAATGACTCATCCTCGAAGTTGTTAGAGTGGAATATCTGCCTCTATTTTTAAAAAAATTTCCATAAACAGCTCGGCATGGGTGGCTAACTGGGACAGAGCGCCAACTAGTGCGAGGCCCAGCGTTAATCTTCCTCGTTGGCGTGAGGGCATAACTGCCTACTCGTGCCAAGGAAAAAACAGGGGTTTTTGAAGCTCTTCTCAGGGAATTGTCAACAGAAGGAATATTTCTCTCATGTAAATGGATGCAATGATGGTCTTTGCAAGGCATGAAACTTCTTATTAGTCACATAAATGACCCTCCAATGTGTGAGATGGGGATTGTAGGGACAGTGACAAAATGTTGTGTAACAGATGCCCCCTAAAGCATGAGGTCAGAGGGAGAGGGAGGGGTGAAATGATTTATGAGAACGCGTTCGAACTAAACACCGCTGTCGAAAAACCTGCAATTGCAAATAAAAATGATATCTCTAATAAATTAACATGTGGTATGGGTGCAACCATCCATAAAAGAGTAAAAAATGAGATCCGAGGTATGGATGCTGCCATCCAACAGTAAGGATCAACAAATAGACTCAGGTATGGTCACAACCATCCAATCAAAAGAGTTGTGCAATAAGTCACGATAATCCACAAGAACCCGCATCCTGGATTTTATCAGACAAAGCCCAGGGTCTTGTGCTCCATCTCGACCCGAACAAGTACAAATTCAAGCATGCGAATATATGAGATGAAGTTGAACATGAAAGAAAATCGCCTAATTACCAACCAATGATGAAAGTTGTTAACAAAATGCAGTAGAAACCACCAATAATGACAATGGACCTCAAGGTACAAGAGGTACAATCCACATAATATGAATAGTGATTTGATGTCGAACACCCACATAATCACTCAATCGAAGGCCAATGATGTGGACCTTGCATCGAATGCGAAGAACCTGCCATTGAGGCATGTAGGCTTCAAGGTACTGGAAGGGAGTCTCTAGATTAGATTCCTAGATAATGAGCTGAAGTCGACAGGAAGTGACCTGGTCGAAGGAGGGCCATAATATTTCCCACATCATCAACACGAGATAGAGGAACATGATGATAGTGAATCAGGACCAAGAGAGAATCAGAGGGAGGTTAAAAAATGCAGAGGCAAACTTCTCTTGAACATATCAGCGACATGACACTTGATTTGGCAGTATTTGACATCAAGGGATCTGAGGTCATGATGATCTGGAAAAGAGAAAATGAGAGGTCAAAAGAGGTTACCCAAACCCATGGAGGAAAAAATGACGAAATGAGATGTCCCCAACCCGACATGAATGCAGACAAGTGCCATGTTCAAGAGCGACATACTGCCAACATAACTAAAAACTAGTTCCATTTTCCCCACCATTTATGGTGAGTACCCCAATTATGTTTTTAAAACAATTTTGAAGGGGATAGAATATGGTTGTAATGTAAGTTTGTCCTTCATAAAAATCCAACCTAGTAAATTTTACAAGCCCTAGGAAGGAGGAACTCAAGTAACGTCATGGAGACGAAGTCCGATGTCATCAGGGTTTAACGAGTCTGACAAAGGGAGAACTCGACATATTTTCATGTTTAGAGAGTTTGAAAAGAAGGCGAAAAATAAAACTCCAGCATGGCCCTTTTCGTAAATATTCTCTCATATTCGAAAAAGTAGGAAACAACATTTGAAAGAATCTCTTAGTTGCGATAGGCTAAGGTATTCCTTTTTCGTAAATAATCCATCCCAGCCTGAAAAGGGGTAAACGTATACTGGGTAGATATCATTTCGCCGCCATTTAATGAGTTCAAAACAACAAGAATCTCGACAATATTTTCAATTTTAGAGAGTCATAAAAGAGCTAAAATATGACTCCAGTAGTGACTTTTTTCGTGTTTTTACCGAGTCCGAAAAAGTATAAAATACAACTCGTTACTTCATCACTATCACGTGAAAACCTGTCGCTGGACAAGAGATGCGTGTAAAACCCATTTCTAAAAACAATATAATAAAATAATCGAAAAATATGTCTTAAAACCTAATTAGGGTTGTGAAAAGTTATAAAATGCCAAAAATGGTAAAAAGAATTACTTTTCACTTTTTACCTCTTGTGGAGCAATAGTTAACCATTTTACATTGTGATTTTGTGGCGATGATAGCGGACGATCTGGCAGACCAGTATTGAATCTGTCAGTTCCAGGTAAGAGCCGACATCCTTCCCTTCAATTTAAGTCCTCTTTTATTTCCTGCAACCCTCAATTTTGATTTTTGAGGAAGAAAATGCAAATTTTAGGGCACGGCGATTGGTGTGAGTTTCAGGCACAAACTCGCGCCAATCGCCCATTTTTCTGAACTAGGGCGCGCCCATTGGCGCAACTGTTTTAGAAATAGTTGCGCCAACTGCGCAGACCATGTTAGCTTTTGAAAATGCAAGTTAAGGGAAAATTTTTTCACAAATTCAAGCTTCTAAATCAGCTAATACCGTTCATATGAACATGTTTGCAGGTATAAAGTGGAAAAATGGTGATCGAATGGAAAGAATGGGAACACAACGAAGAAGATGAGCTTGCCATGGAAAATGAGAGATGCATGGAAGCTCTCAGAGACTGTGGACTGAAAAAATTCTTCTTGACACCATGCCTCCAAGCTCAACTGGAGCTGCTACAGTATTTGATTAGCATATGGGATGAGGATCAAGAAAAGTTCATCCTTCAAGATCAAGAACTTGAGATTGATGTTTCTGATGTCTAGTTCATAACAGGATTATCGCGAAGGGGAGCATCACCAATCCTAACCGGCACCCAGCCTTGCATGGAGAACATGTCCATGGTGATTGAGAGGGTATGTCCAGGGGCACAAAAGGGATCAGGAAGTGGGCAAGTGGATATCTAGACTATCCTAGACTTGGCACTAAAATTAGTGCTACACACCATCACACGAGCTACGGGATTGCAAGCACCGTACAAAGCAACAAAGACACATATACTTCTTGACGTAGACTACTTGACACTGACCATATACAACTAGGCAGAGGTCGTGACAATCAACATGAAACGCCAGCTAACAAAGTGCAAGAAGACCAAATTGAAGCAATTTGGTTACGGGTCTATCCTGGTATCATTCTTCCTGGAACGAATACAAATATTTTAGTGTCAGGAGGACATAGTCCCGACACCACCAGCGAGGGAACCGCGGATGGCCTGATGGGAAGCTCTAATGCCAAGGGCAAGGGGCGGTCAACAGATGTCCTGGAGACCGGAGTTCTTTTATTGGCTCCGTCGACAGTTGATTGTCATGGAGGACTATACCTTCTTTGGTATAGATTTTATTAGTGATCCAGACCTCCCACTCCCAGAGGGAGAGGATTGGGATGAAGGTTTGGGTAAGACTCATTTTTAATTTTCATGAGTGTTATGATTTTTTTAATTATGTATGTTCTGATGTTAAACCCATGCACTTGCAGATGTTGGCATAGAGAGACCCACAGGCATGTCTCCGATAACGAGGTGAATCCCTCGCGATTTTGACCGTCATGGCAAGGGAGGCGAGGAGGAAGAGATCGTGTGGAACTTGGAGGGAATCACACGCGGAGTCCCAGGCTATGCACAATTCGACGATGTTCCTCGTGCCTACAAGAGACATACCGTAGGGGTGCCAAACTGAATTCACCACTTGCTGAGGCGGCTCGTACGGGCAGTGACATGCTACCATGAGCATCATGCCGATTAGACACCTAGGTTTTATGTCTGCATATTTTGAGAGACATGATGTCTCAGGATGTAACAGAAACACACATATTTTTTGAATTTATGATGCACATTGATGTAAACATTCGATATATATATATATATATATATATATCTATATCTATATATATATACATCTATATATATATATATATATATATATATATATATATATATATATATATATATATATATCTATATCTATATATATATACATCTATTTTCCTACATGGATCTTTTACATATGATGATGATTTTACAGATTACGCAAATTTCTATCTAATACATTGTTAGCCATTGTATCAGTTAATGCATTCATTCGCATGGAATATGTTGATATGTAATAAAATTAAAATGTCTTTCCAGCAAACGAACATGTAAATACAATCTCAGAATGTACAGGTTTATGACCGAATAATGACTATTGAGCTGAAGAACGACAAGCTGTGAATATAGATTTACAAGCAATGCAAGTATGCCGAGGTTGATTGCCTCGGTTAATAGTTCAAGGACAACACTATACTCAACGACATTGTTTGTAGTCCATCCTAGACAAATACCTTGCAGATCTATCAACTCACTAGTAGGATCATAAATTATCCTGGTTGTTGAAGACAAAATCTCGGTACTGCCGGAAGCACCATCCGCGAAACCGACATAGGGGGTAATAGACGTCTGCACAATAAGCAAGACCTAATAAGCAGGTGAAACACTCGCAAAGCACACCAAACCAAAACATGCACAAAAATAAAAAAACAACTCAAATGTACACAAGTCATGCATGAATGACTCATGCATAATATTTTTTGAGATACAACCCATTTCTGGGTTGTTCTAGAGGATGACCTTCGTAATCAATGAGCTCATAGGCCCCATTCTGCAACACACGTTTAATAATGTAGGGCCCATGCCACATGGCTTGAAATTTTCCTACCCCCAACTTATCATGAACTTGGTCGTATAGGAGGAGGAGGTCTCCTTTAACGAAGGAACGAGGGGAAACCGATTGGTCAAAATGAGCTTTGACCCGCTTCTTCTATGCTTCAATAACCAGAGAAGCAAAGCGGCGAGTTTCATCCAGCCTTTATATGTACAGGAGACACTCTTATTTTGGCGAAGTGTTCAGTAGTAATTCAATAGCCAACTTGAGTGAAGGTATTTCACACTCAATTGGAAGAGTAGCCTCCAGGCCGTAAACCAACTGAAAAGGAGTGAATCCGATCACATTCTTAACTGAAGTTGGGTATGCCAATTGGATTTGTTGACCCCAATCGGATGTTGAAGCATGGTGACAAGAACTTTGTTCACAGCTTCAACCTAGCCATTAGCTTGAGGATAGTACGGCGTTGAGCTGTCGTGACACAGACCCAACTTAGAAGTCAACTCCGCCACCATATAATGTCGAAAATGGGAACCATGATTGGTAACGATGGCTTGAGGGATGCCAAACCTAGCAATGATGTAATTGAATATGAATTGAGCAGCTGTCTTACCGTCAGTGGCAAGTGTAGGCATTGCTTCGGTCCATTTGGTAAAGTAGTCAATGGATACGATAATATAAGCATGCCCCCCGGCCGAGTGAGGGTTACACGTCATAAAATGGATGCCCCACTTTTCAAAGGGACCAATGGTAATGACAGGATGAAGAGGTACAGGCGACGCACACATCTTGCGCTGATAGATCTGGTAATCATGAAATTTACGTACCGCGACAATGCAGTCCTTGAAGATAGAAGGCCAGAAATAACCATTATGAAGAATCTTCTGTGTAGTGGCATAACTAGACATGTGACCACCATAGGTGCCACTGTGACAATCATTCAGGGCTTTCTCAGCTTCCTCGAGAGTCAAACATTGATGGACTATGGAATCCACTCCGACGCGATAGAGCATATATCCAACTATACGATAAGGTTGTGATTGGTTCCGGATGCGTCGGAAGACATCCTTCGTCAAATCAGATCTGAAAGTAGAAGTTTGGAGATAGACAATGATATCACCATACCAAGGATTGAGGGTGCTAATAAAGAAGAGCATATCGTCTGGAATGTACTCCCTAGAACGATATGGAGTAGAGTCTGAAGGGAGGGAATAGATTAAATCAGCAAAGAATAATGATTTCTTTGACTTGGCAGCAGTTAATTCCAAATTTAACTCCTGGAGGATGACAATCCACTTCAAGTATTTTCCCCCCAGCAATTGCCGAGACAATATATAGGTCATAGGGTTGCAATCAGAAATCACAGTCACAATTGCAAAAGAATATAATGACAAAAATTTTGAACTGCCTGAACCGCAGCTAATGCTAACTTCTTGACATGTGCATAGCGTGTCTCAGGATCGAGAAGGTTATGAGATAATTAATAGATATCATGCTCGTCACCGTCATCATCATCTTGTACTAGAGCCATGGCAATCGTGTTTAAAGCGGCGGCTAAATAGAGGGAAAAATCATGATGATAGTTTGGAGGATGTAGTAGAGGAGCATTGACAAGTAATGTCTTCAGTGCATCAAAGGACTTCTGAGCAATCTCATCCCAACAGAATGGGACACCCTGCTTTAATAATCATGTGAATCCTTTAGCCACTTCTGCATAGTTAGGTGTGAAACGACATAGAAAATTAGCCTTCCCTTGCAAACTCAGCAACTGATGCAATGAGGAGGGATATGGGGAATTGATAATAGCCTCAAAATTGAGCGGATAGAGGTGAATTCCATATTTCGACACGATAAACCCCAAGAGTCTACTGGAATCAACATAGAAGACACACTTGTGTAAGCCGAATGTTGTAGCGTCGAAAACGAAGAAAAATATGACGAAGATGGTCAGGATGGTCCATATGCTTAGCTGAATGAGTTGGAAGGTCATCCAGATAAGGTTGAATGATGTGACGAATATCATGAAAAGCATACGACATCGCTCGCTGAAATGTGGCCCCAGCATTATTTAAGCCAAAAGGGAGCTTCTTATATGCGAAAGTACCCCAAGGACAGATGAAGGTCATCTTATGTTGATCAGTCGGGAGAATTTTAATATGATTATAACCAGAAAAACCATCCATGAGGGAAAAAATCTCACTCCCGGCACAGTCGTCAATGATTTGATTGATAAAAGGAGTAGGATAATTATCCTTGGGACAAGCTCGATTGATATCACGATAATCAACGCAGACCCGAATGGTTCCCTGCTTCTTATCTACATGGACAATATTAGAGACCCATTATGTCAAGGGAATTAGATAAATGAAACCAGCTCTGAGAAGCTTTTCGACTTCACCTTTAATGGCAGCAACTTTTCTAGGGTGCACAGGACGAAGATGTTGGCGAACAGGTTTCGAACGAGGGTAAGTAGGAATTTCATGCACCACTATAATAGGATCAATGCCAGGAATTTCTTTGTAGGACCATGCAAAGACATCACAGAACTCGTGGAAAAGGCTAGTGTAAACCTGTACTTCATCTGAAGAACAAGTGACCCGAATATGGATGTTCTTGATGATTCTCGGTTTCATGGAAATGTCAATAGGCGTCGTCTGTGTAATATTACTCAAGTTACCTTCCGTAAAAACATCATGTGTTAGAATAGGCATTTGAAGCGGAGGAGAAGGATCCTGAGATGCAAATCACTCAAGACACATAGACATGGTCCCAAGGCCAAGCATGAACGAGGAACGATGATGACCATAGTCCCACGTCAAATCTTCGAGAGACATAGTTTCCACGATGGTTTCATCTGAGGAGGGAAACACTTCTTTCAAAGGATCAGGCGAATCCGAATTGCCAAGCTAGGGGGATTAAGAATAAATTTCAAGAGACATGCTCAAAGGAGCATGATAAGAGGACAGAGTTTCCGAATCCGCAACGAGTTCACAATAGTCAATTTCAATCAGACTCAATGACATTGAATCTCTGAAAGAATTGATCTGTTCAGGCGAAGGGATAATCCATAGGTCATTAGAATGATATATCATATTGATCTAAACAATGTTTGGAGGAGGAAGTGGAAAAATACCCATGAGGACAGGATCCTTGAAAAGAACTAGCCCTACGCTCTCGTAGGGAGTAGGATTCTAATCCACATATGGAACATTGTTCTTGGAAGAAGAGGTGAAGGAGGAAAATTGATCAAAAATAACAATCTTTCCTTCGTGTAGAAATTTCAGAACATGAAAGAGAGTGGACAGAATGCACATCATGGCGTGAGTCCAACTACGACCGAGGAGAAAATTATAATTGAATTTGGCATCAACTATCTCTACCTTGACATTTGCTGTCTTCCCTTTCAAAGTAATCAGTAAACTAGTGAGAACACCTAAAGGATTTGATTCCCTTCCATCAAATGCTTCAAGGGCATTTGGCGATGAATTCAGGGCTAGAGAACTAATAGATTTCCAATAAGAAGATGACATGACACAGGTTGATGCACCCTCGTCTACAATTGCTCAATGGATTTCAATACCATTAATAACAATTTGGATAATCAGCACAATCTGATGCAGAATTCATGGAACAAAATTCTCTAAATCGAAAGCGAGAAGGCTAGTATCAGCAGGATCAACCCTGCCAATTGCAGACAACAAAGCCTTCCATTGAGACAGAAAACTATAAAGTACTTCTAATGCGAACATCGCATATGGAGCCTGAGCCAAATCCTCAAAAATACTGTAATGGTGAGTGGCACGGGCATTGGGATTGTAAGAAGACTTATGGAGTACACCTTTGGAAGGTGGTCATACAACAGATTTAGCACTAGGCCTTTCAATCTCAAGAGGGCCAGAAACAAGTGGAGGAGGACGAACATCAACGATCTCCTTCCCCACTGCCTGACACGATCTAGTATAATATTTCGATCAAGTAGCAATAGAAATGGCTGCAGAAATGTCCATCATGAACACTTGAGAGACAAATGGGGCAGAGGACTGAGGTTGCTATACCATCTGGGTTTGCTGAGATGGGAAAGGTTCTTTAAGAATGGCCGTAGTTCCCTGGGTGCCTTTGAGCAACCGGCTCACTTCAGACCGTCGAGGACAGTCCTTGGTGAAGTGCTCTTCATCACAAATCAAACAAGGGTACTTCGGCTTGCATTGAGAACCATCACCAACATGAGGTTTTTGAGAATCCTATTTCGAGGTATCGGCTTTGGCCTTAACTTTACCCTTCTTTTTACCTTTAGAAGCGTTATCCTCCATATTGGCCTGAATTCCATTAAATTCTACGGGATTACCAGAATACGAGGTGGACTGAGAAGAAAAATTGTTGGAAGAAGTAGACTTTGGATTCCTAGAGTTTGAAGAAGAATACTTCTGAGAAGTTTGAGATACGTAACCAATAATACCATGACAAGTAGAGTCGCTGGTGGTTTAGAAGTTCTAGGTTGGGGAGCATCAGGCAAGATATCATACAATGTTCCAGACTAAGAGTACACAAGATCAAGGTACTGGGCGTAAGCAATGGCTTGTTCCTCGGTTACAAATGCCCTCATAGCTATGTATTTCAAAATCATATTGACAAAGGAGGTGGTGAACCAATGAGTTAGAAGCTGATCAGGAATCTAAAATTTGGTCATGCAACAATGACGTCGCCTCTCATGAATATGATCCGAGATATGAGTAGCTCGGTCTTGTTTCAATGAAGTGAGGAGGTGCGTCCTGGTCTCATAGTGGACCGGTAACTGAAAATGCGTAAGGAATGCCACGACTAAAGAATTGAAGTCTTGGAAGATGCCACGAGATAGCTCAATGTACCACTTTGCAGCGGCACCAATAAGAGTTCACTGGAAAAGACGGAGCCAAATAGAATCGTCAACCCAAGAGTTAGAGGAACACCACAAGTGGTAAGTCATAACATGCACTTGCGGTCTTCGCAAGATTTGCCCTCAAACTTAGGACAATCACCAGGAATCTTGGTTAGAACCGGAGGCCAATATGGGTTATGAAGAATGGTATTGTTTGTTAACTTTGACACATCTGGTAACTCCAACGTAGCAAGAAATGGTAATTGAGTATTAAAATTCATTGGAGGTCTCTAATAAGGTCTCGTGTTCACATTCCACCCAGTCTGAGAGGAATTCTGCCCCCATATATTTTTTCCTGGAGGATTATAACCATAGGGGTTAGAAGCAGGATAATTCTATTGATACTGGGCTTGAGGACCAAGATACTAAGTCTGAGCAGACCATTGAATTCCCTGCTGAGCAACATATGGAGGCTGTTGCAGAATGTAAGCATGGCTTTGAGGTTGATGATACACCAATGAAGGTTGATTTTGAGGGTAAAAAAGTTGGGGTGCACTATATACTAGCTGATATTGACCTTGAGGATAATAAGCGCCTTGTGGTTGAGCAGGCAGACCCTGCTGGGCAAGTTGAGTGGGTAGACCTGGCTGAGTTGGATAAATAGGTAGAATCGGCTGCTGAACCGATTGAATCAGCTGGGGAGCAGGTTGAACCGGCTGCTGAGTTGGTTAAATGGAATACTGAGGGCCACCAGGTTGCCCTTGTGGGAGAGGTTGGCCCGATGGTTGTGATGGAATAGGTTGTCCCTGATAACCAGGTTGACCCAAAGGAGGAGCGTAGGGTTGTCCTTGTTGCACAAAGTTTTAGACATACTGAACGTGTGGCGGCGGTTGTGGTGCAAAAGGTTGTCCCTATGGCAGATATATTTGCTCCCCAGGAGCATAAGATGGTCCTGGTTGATTCTGAGGTTGACCAGATAGATCGTAGGTTTGGCCTTGTTGGACCAAAGGTTGACCTTGTTGGAACAAAGGTTGACCTTGTGAAGGTTGGCCGAGTGGACCAAAAGGTTGTCCTTGTGGACTAGAGGTAGAGCCTTGCTGAGCCAAAGGTTATCCTGATGAGGGTTGTTCTTGCAAGCCAGAGGGTTGCATAGGTAAGGTGGGTCCAAGATGAGAAACGGTTTGATAAGGATCATAAACAGCTTGATGAGGATCAATAGGAGGGAAATAGACAAGATTACCATATTCATCATAATGATGCAGAAATGAATAAACAGGGTTACTGACAACATCATAGTGATGGAATTGAGGATTTCCAGGAGATTGGGGCTACTAAGAACCCTGAGAGCTCTGCTGCTGAACAACCAACAAATACTCTTCAAAAGTAAGGCTACTAGGAATCACTGGGGCAGTGGAAACTGAACTAGAAGTAGGTTGGGCCTACACGGCACTAAATTGTGATCTACCTGGACTGGGATTGACAGGCCACGTAGGATTAAGAAAAATAGACCTGCGAGTGTGAAAAGATCCTGACGACTAAGTCGTAACAACCAGTGTGGATGAAGCCACATAGAAAGTAGGTTGGACTAGGATAGATGTAATAGTAATTGACGAATCAGGTGTTGAAGGTGATAGTCCTAACGAAGGGAGGACCGAACTCCGAGGAGGAGTTGATGTACTGGATTGTGCTATGGAAGAAACACCAGACATAATCTAACTCAAGGACCTATATCCAAGTGGAAGTGACACCAATGGTGGAGAAGACTGAGTAGAAACATGAGGGAGATCGTCAGAAAAAAGTTGATATTCTCCTGTAGAAACAAGAATTCCTTCACTGCCAACAGGACTGGATGAATCCATTTCTGACTCTACCGTAAGATCTTCGAAAAGACTACAGGTACAAGGAGGTACAACAACAGCTAAAAATGGTGATCCCGACGTAAGAGGAGGAAATTCTCCTTCTTCCCCAAAACCAGACCAAGCACCTGAAGGAGGCAAATTGAAATCAAATGACTCTTCAGGGGGAGATGGGGTAGCAAGAGGCAAGATAGACAAGAGAATAGGCTACGAAAACTTGATAGACCTAGTGGAATGAGGGGTTTCAAAAGAAACGTCTGGAAAAGAACCACCACTAGGAGGCAGTGAGGATGACGAAACTGGTGGTTCTGCCATTGTGACTGTATTTCAAAACAGGAAGGAAAAAAAGATAACCAATCGAAGGCTCGAAGATCAAAATCTAAGGAAAATGAAAACATGCCAAGTAAGAAAAACTTTAATGGGCGTGTGATCATGGGAAATTAATTTTATGACACTGAAACCGGACTTCGTTGTTTCATATTTTAAGAGTCGAAAAACAAACAAAAGATGACTCTAGTCACTTTAAATTTTAAACGAGCGTGAAAGGACAAGGGCTCGACGATATCTTCTCTTTTTAAGGAGTCACGAAAAGATCAAAATGAATACTTAGGTACTCTAAGTAAGAGGGTGTACCAAGTTTCTGTGAACTGCCATATACACCTTGGTGATCAAATGAAAGAGAAATTACCAAGGACTTAATGTACGTGCAGGTAGTCACCCCGAATGCTATGTTTGGTGTATCATGGTTACAAGGCGGAAGACTCGGCTTCCTATGGATAAAGGATTGCAACCTATGGGGGTATCCCTTTATATACTTGACGGTACAGCGAGCACAAGTCCATACTAGCACTGTCTAAAGCCAGATGGCGAACGACAACTACTAGGTTTTAAGACGCCGGAACACATCTCTAGCCTAGACCACTAAAGAGGTTCCAATGCTTCCTTAGGTTAATTGAATGAATTTTAAATTTTATCTTGGATTATGTTTCAATTTCAAGGCCTTACCGAATTTGGATCTCAAATTTCCTAAATAAAAACTATATGCAAAAGAACATCATCTTCCATTCAATGAACGCTAATTACGAGAAGGATAGAGATCTTTCAAACAATAGAAAACAATGATAATATGCGAAGAAATCCACTAATGAATCTAATGCAATCAAACGAAAATGAAAAATTCTTTTCTAGACTATAAAATGCTAGTTATGCAAAATAAATTTTTACTTTCGATGCAAAGGAAAGAATGCAAATTTTTATTATTTTCCAATGAAATGAAGCACACAATGCACTAATTACATGAAAAAAAAAATGAAAACTATCCTGAGTATTGTGAATGTAAGAATTGAAATTGAATGACTCAATCAACGCAAAACAAACACAAGAAAGCACTCAAACTAATGCTGCAATCTTCCAAATCAAAAGAAAGTTTCCAAAGAAACCCCAACAAGCAATGTAATCTATGCTCAGAGCAACAAGGATAAGAATCAAACGAAAAATGAAATGATCATCCAGCCAAAGTAAGCACTCAAAAGTATTAAGAAAAATTAGCGCAATCAACTCGAGAATGAGACTGACAACAATAAAAAAGACTTGATTTCCAAACAGAAGGCTCAGTGCACAAAGACACTCAGAAACCCTAAGTCCTTAAACTACACTGATAAGAAAATAGACAAAAAACTAAAAAAAACAAGCCTACAGTAGTCAAAACAATCCTAAAGGCTCAATTACACACAAAAAACAACCCAGAGTCAAGCACAACTGACCAAAAGACTCATCAAGGAGGTCAAACCAAATCCTACAGGATTTGGCGCGACTATAAGGCGGTAATCCGCGCCAAATAGGGGTTGGTGCGACTGCAAAAAAAGCAACCCACGCCAATCGGCGCGACTATTAAAGCGAAAAGATCGCCAAGCCGGATAAATATGGGAAAAAGGGAAAACCAATGAGCAGAGGTCAATCTTGACACTCTGGAGATAAACAAGGGATTTAAAACAAGAAAACAAACCAGAAAAATATAGATAAGCAAGTCAACGACCGAAGCTGACCCAACAAGCTGAAACGACAAACTCACACTGCTCCCCAGCAGAGCCGCCAATTTGTTAAGCAGGAAAATCCTCTCTACGGACAGAGACGATCCCTCTAGCCCTAGAGTGGGTCTAGAAACAAAGAGACATGCTAGAGTGTAGGTTCCTAATTACTGAATGAAAAGAGGACACGGTAGATCGACCTACTTGGATTCCAATGCTGTTGTCACGACTGTAGTGGTGGTGGCCTCTTGCTTCTGCCTCGACAAGTCACAATCCTTCTACAATCATGCTCGAATAGCTGCACATAGATCAGAAAACAAGAATGGCATACGACATAATAACTTCATTCATAACTACTAGCCAGTCAAACAGGGCTAAGCATATTGCATTAAACAAATGACATAACGCAAAATGGGAACCAAACAATAGTCACGTATATGTATTGATAGAAGGAAGAGTTACAACCAAGGCTTTGGCGTCGCAGTCTCCTCCAGCGGGGTTCAGCTGAAGCGCATCTCAGATGCTCGTTAGGGGATTCAGACGGGATGAGGGCATGGACTTAAGCTCTCTCAACGAAGTTCCTTCTTGTTCTATCCCTTCAACAATTCAACTATAGTATACTCATTTCTCCATGTTCAACTAGCTTATGCAAGGAGAGATAGCTTCTTTTTATAGAGGAAAAGGAGGAGGTTGGAATCCCTACAAAGGTGGAAGGGAGGCCTATCTTTTATGAGGTTCCCACAAGAGGTGGAAACCATAAAATAAAGGATGGAGTTTGTGGTTATTCAGTCCAACCACTCCCAATGACTCATCCTCGAAGTTGTTAGAGTGGAATCTCCGCCTCTATTTGTAAAAAACATTCCATAAACAACTCGGTGCGGGTGGCTAACTAGGATAGAGCGCCAATTGGCACAGGGCCCAGCGTTAATCTTCTTCATTGGCGCGAGGGCAGAACTGGCTACTCGCGCTAAGGAAAAAACAGGGGTTTATGAAGCTCTTCTCAGGGAATTGTCAACAGAAGGAATATTTCTCTCATGTAAAGGGATGCAATGATGGTCTTTGCAAGGCATGAAACTTCTTATTAGTCACAGAACTGACCCTCCAATGTGCGAGATGGGGATTGTAGGGACAATGAAATTTTTTTGTGTAACAATGACTTAAGGGAAAAAGGGTATGAGGTATGTGTATATTTATATGCTAACATTGGATGTTGTGAAATCATGTCATACGGTTGTAGGTAATGAACTTCTGTATTTAGAAGTATGATCTATGGAGGAGTATCTCTCAATGCATGGACATATGAAATCAACATAATATTTCCTCATGAAATATAAGGTGGTTGTATATGAATGAGAAAATATAAAGGTTGTAAGTTCTTGGGAATGGGGAACGTGCATAAAGGGAGAGATCATGAAATGAAACCATGTCAAGAGGAAGTTATCATTCGGAAGCCAGGAAGATGTGTCTAGGAGATCTCCTGGGAAGATATGTAGACTCCGGCGAAAGTCTGGTAAAGAAGAAGACCCTTGGAAAAAGCATATCATTAGGAGATGTGTCAATTTGTACAAAGGATTCCGATGCGTACAGGAATATGTCATGGTGAAAGATCATCACTAAGGTAACTTTTTTTCTAAATGCTCATATGAATATATTTATCTAGATAAATATGTGGAGGGCTGCTAATCATAAGAAAGGCTATAAGATCCTTGGGGATGATTCGAAGGAAAGCAGAATGGCATAATGGTGGACCAGATAAGGAAGACTAATGAATCACTTTTTGATAGTGGACATGACTCGTGACTGAAAGTGATGGATGATCTGTGCTCTATGAAGCCAAAAGTTGAAGATTCCTCAATATCGAAATCCATGACATCGAGGGGAGGAAATCTTCATGAGTAGCTGGATTGCTGCTGCAGGACCCTATTTGATGAGGAGCCTGGTGGTAAGTTTCTTGCTTGGAAGAAACTTGAAATATGTCCTTCCCATGTTAAGAGGGAGTGACATATGTGATTCTCTATTAAATGTGTCATGCACTAGACTAGGACTAACAACCGTAAGTCTTAGTGAAGGCCATGTGAAGAGAATGGATAGACACATCATTATTTTCTTCACCTGGAAGACAGAATGGAGGATTGGGTAATCATCTAGCATTTGATACTCTTTGAGAATGAGATATGGAATTCAAGATAAGATTAGTCATGGACCGATATTCTTTGAGGGCTGATTACCCAAGAGAAGAATAGTCCAAGAAGGTCATACTCTGGGAACACCTAGGTGGGGTATGTACCTTGGAGAGACAATGAATATGGTGTCTATTAGTCATGTGTCTTGCCAGCATTGTAGCCCATTGTCTCATTGAGAGATGGGGCTGTTAGTCAAGGCCTTGCACTAGGACAATGCTCGTTGATATGATGTTATACAAATGTGATTACCAATCCGATTCTTCAGTTTGAAAGTGACCATGTACTTGTATGAATACCTCCCTAGTTAAGAGGGAGTGCTGAAAAGTGTAACTATGTTGGTCTTCATATTGACTATGTAATTATGGATTTATGTAAAGTAGAAGAAAAATATAATAAAATGTATTTTTGTTGTACTTGCTTCGTGGGTTTCAGGAGCAAGATTTTATAGGTCAGTAGACTTCTTCTTGATGCCTACTAATATTGTCTTCTAGTCACAAATGTAATTAAGTGTCTTATGGATAAAGGGTCTAGTTATATGCTCCAAAACCTGGTCATGATACCTTGAAGAAATGGCTTCTGTAAGATGCTCAAGATACCTTCATTAACACTGGGATAAATGAACTACAAGTTGGCCTATATTCTCAATGGTGAAGTCGCCCTTCATGCAAGATGTATGGTCGGCCTTCCAATAGTTAAATGTGATATATATATATGAAGAAATTGTGGTTCAGTTGGTGAATCAATAATGCAAATCTCTCCGAAGTGAGATAGAAAAATAAAGTGTGGATTTCTCTGAGTTTGAACAAAATAGAAGGTGCGGATTTCAGGAGACAAGAACAGGGTTTGAGTGTGGATGTATCACAACTATTATTACAGATTACATCTGTAATAAATTGCAATTACACCTGTGATTAAGTGAGGATTACAGAGAAGGGAAAATGTGCGCTTAAGGACAGAAAAATTCACCACATTTCAGAGTTATAGAATCTACGGTTACATCTAAATTAAGTGCGGATTTGATGAAGGACTCAATTAATAAAGTATGATATTAAGTGCAGGTTAAGGCAGTGACCAGTATGGGCAGATTTTTTGTGCAGTTTCCTGAAGTAGAGTATGTGAATCAAAATGAAGAAGCTGTGGTGTAAGATCTCTGTGTGAAAGTCTATATGAATGACTGTGATGTGATGTTATGTTTAAGGGCCATTACAATATGGAAAAAGGAGGAAGGTAAATCTATGATTTACATTCCTACTCACAGTTCAAAAAGGAAATATTACATGTATCCATTCTCTAATGTATGCTAAGTGAAATATGAGATAAGCAATAAGAAGCTTCTGAAGATAAACCTAGAGACTAAGTTCTCTAATGTTAATACAGGTCAGTACACATTGGTGAAGAAAGAAAGATCAGAGTTGGAGAAAGACTGAGAAGCATTGACAATGTTTTGGATGCATATATAGGTCAAGGGTTTAAGTCTTGGTCATGGTACTTGTCATTTGAAGATCTATAAGAAGAATTTCTCGTGGGTTTTCCTCTCCAAGAGGGAGAGGTTTTTCCTTGGCTCTAGGAGCCTAATTTTGTGTCGTGTATTTTGATAATTGACTTGATGAAAGACTAACTAAGCTAAAGAAGAGAAGAAATAAGTAACTCAAGTAAGCTCACAATTAATTATCAAGAAGATAATTTGAATTAAACGCCAACCCTATAAATTCTCAACACCAACATCCTTCCTAGATTACCTTTTTGCATGTCCTCATGCAAATAGATGATTAACATGTAGAAGTGTTAAAGAGTAAGTTGGATAGGATTGTTCACCATAATACCGAAACCAATTTATCTTTTGGATTTATTTGAAGGCCCTTGTATTATATTCTTTGGAGAGCTCATATTCAGGCTTGTAGACATCTGTAGGATACCATATGATAGGGAATCTATACCTGCAATCAATCAATTTAGGTACCATATCAGACATGACCAAATGAGCATACTCTCGCATTCTACTTATTTCTTCCTGAAAATTTTGGTAATTTAATGGTTCCTTGTTTTTCACCTTGGTGGAGAACATCTTCCACCTTTTTTTGGCTGCAGGGAGGGATTCTATTTTGATTTCCTCAAAACATTCCAAACTAATATGAGGAACATTATTATGCACAAGTGCAAGAGCATGGAAAACACCTGACTCTTCCATAAAATTTTTGTGCTTGATGAGGGTGCACAAAGGGATTTTTGGTTCCTCTATGACCCAGAGGTTAAGGCTATTTTCCCTTTTTCATTACATGTCAAGAGCTTTTGACCACTTAATTTCATTTCTAGAAAAATAGATAAAGGCCTGAAATTGCACATCACAAATAAAAGGGTTAGGATTTTCATCCCTCTAGTCCTCCAAGAAAAATTTATGCATATATAATTCACACAAAAAGTATTTCACATGATCATCTTGCTTTTGAAAAGATTTAATAAAATTAGAGACAGTATCAAACTCAGTGGATTGTCCATACCAGACATCTTTAATTTTAAGCAACGAATATTATTCAAGTAAGAACATAGCATAATTATTTTTTGGGCACCTACAGGATAAAGCATCAGAATAAATGGAGAAAAAATCCTTGATTTGTTCTAAAGATTTCTGAAGTTAACCTTGCACCATATCTATCTTCTTCTTTGCTGCCCAAGATTAACATAGTCTCATACTCGGTGATGGACAATGATCTAAAATCTTGGTGTTCCTTCCAGGGCACCACTTCTCCTCGATACCAATTCAAAACCTATTTTTGTTCCTCCAATCTTCTATTCAACACCTGTATAGTAACATCCATGATCAATGGGGTGTATGGAGGTACCATTTATGTTTGAGTGGCTCTATTAATAGAAACCAATAATTTAGTTTGACTGGCTACCTCGAGTGTCATCACATTAGACCCTAAAAAAGTATGGGTTTCTATAGAAACAATGGGGATATCCTATGTTTGAGTTTCAGTGGAGGTGTAAAAGTTTTCATTTTAGACTCCAAATGTCCACGTTTCCTTCCTCCTCTTGTAATGTATTATAATATTCCTTAGCCAACTTTTAAGCTGCTTCACCTTCCTTTGTAGCCTCTAATTTTCCTTCTTTAGCAACCTTATTTCACAGTTGGTTTTCCTTTTTGTACTTTCAGATTTTTTTAAAAATTTGTACAGTCAAGGTGGAAGGGATGGCAGTAGTATTTTCAGGCTCCTCAGTTGTAGTTTCTTCGACTATAGGAAACATTCCAAGGCATGTAGGTCCCTTATCAAATTGAAGTGTAGTAGTAAGGTCGTCACTCGTTTATTAGTGTTCATGTGATGGCATAACTGCTTCTTCAGAGGGGGGTCCTGGTTCCATTACAATTTCAACATATTCTCCTAACTGTTCCTAGGAAGAAGGGTTCCCAGGGACCGTTGGGGATTGCAACACCATAGTAGCATCATAATTGTGAGGAGGGACTGGAAAATCAGGCATTGGAGTTCGTTCAGGTTCGAAACTTTGAATAACATGCGTCTTCATCAGTATTGAAAAAGTCCCCATGTTTTCCAGCACTTGGGCTATCTCCTCCTCATGAATTTGAGGTGAATTGTTCTTATGTGCTTCCTAAACTTCATGAGACTTCTGAGATATATTTTCCCCTCGTAGTCTTTTGCTAGGGTTTATGGAATTTCTCGCTTTAGCCATTCTAGCTGATCTTCTACGTTTAACAGGTAAGGGTATTAGAAGAGTTGCTATCCTTTTATTGGCTCTAGTCAGTTTCTGTGGACCTGAGGTTTGAGCTTGTTCCTACACGATCCTCTCAGATTTTTGTTGCTTGGGTTCTGTAATAAGTGTTTCAATTTGGGATGACGAATCATTATTTACAAAAAAATTATCCCACGTCATATGAGCTTGTTTTAATTCCATGATGACTATTAACTTTATGAGGCAATGATGGCTCCGAATTTTGGTCCTTGGCTTTTCCAATTCTATCAACGATCTCATGCATAAGAGAATTTAAAAAGAAAGGTAGATTTATAGCTACCTTTTGTTTTAATGCTTCCAACAACTTCAAATATCATGGTCTCACTACATCATACCGACCATCACAGGCAATGTATCTTTGTACTATCTTTTCTAATTCTTGTCATGGCTCCGAGAAGGAAGCCAGGTGATGACCTTTTCCTTTTTGAACCAGTGCTTCACCAAGATCCATAAATGTTAACATAACACCTTGCAACCCAATATTCATATCTACCCACTTCTCTCCTTCCATGGAGAGGCCTGTGACTTCTTCTATAACTGTCTCATTCATCAATATCTGTTTATCGTTAACTGTTGTTACTCCATTGTTAAGGTTTTGTAGAAATTCCAAGGAAATTGAATTGTCAAATCCTTGTAGCCTAGAGAAATACTCAGTCCAACCTACTTGTTCCATAATTATTCATGCCTATTCAAAGATTTGAAGTTGAGTTGGTTCACTCCGGATTGATTTTCCACCCATACTTGTTGTTTCTCAAGAAAATATGCGGAAGCTACGTACAAATTTTTAGCAACCTACTTTGTAGAAAAATAGCAATATGAAACTATGATCTCAATATAACACATGAAAACAAATTACTGTAATGATTATTCATCCTTGTCAAATGTACCAATATCATGTCATGCATGTGATTTATCACTTCCCCCCAATAACGAGAAAGGTCGTCCACGACCGTTGGTGCTATGACAATTCAATGATGCATTAATGCATTTACTTACCATAATGGGAGATAGTTAAATCATGTAAGTTAACATGGTTTAGTGATGAGCTATATTAGCTCAACGTATGAATATATTTTTTGGAGTTCAAAGCATAAAAATATAAATCATGGGAAAAGCAATGTGCGCCATAAGATTACCCTTTGAAGAGATAATACAATAGATTTAACAAGGTCCCTTTATAAAAAGAAATATGCATTCCCGATATCTAAAGATAAAGGTCTGTTCATATAGAGTTTGAATTACCACCTTAGTTATTATAATAGGTTTCCATATTAGTTTCAGTGATTCCTCCTTTATTTACTAAATACAAAAGTCAAAACCACAAAGTATTGATATGACGATTCCAATTATACTTCAATACCACAGGAAAAGCCTCTGCTGCTAGTAGGAGACCATAGCCTTGATAGGGTTTCCTTTTAACCCCTTGATATGCCTGTATCCTGTTCACTAAAAAATTATGACTTTTTTAGAAATTTCTCCAATGATCATTGTTTTGGCGTGGTGACCAGTTGGTAACAATGCCATTCACCAGATCTTAGCAAAGTGAACAAGCCGGATCGTGATGAGACATATTTTCCTTTGACTAAAATGTCAAAGGCCATTACCTTCATTTGGTGACCATAATGGGAATTTTATTGTGTCAATTATTATGATCATGGTAGGTCGGCTCGTGATGAGACCTCCTATTCTTTTGAGAGAAAATATATTCTTAATTTTTATAAATTTTTCTGCCTATATATTTTTTATGAAAAATTTGTGAACGAGGGTGGCTCATCAACTCCTTAAGAGTTAGGGATGGCATGAGAAGCATTGTGACAAATTTTCCAATATAAGTCGTGATTTTCTTTCCACAAGTTTATGTTTGAAGGAAATCGTCAGTATATATGGAGAAGAGAAAAACTACTTTGGTGGTAATTCATGAGGTAATATATCATGAACAATTTATGTTATTTATATATCAAGATTGCTATAATTTTTATTTTGATAGGGTTTTCCAATCAAATAAAATGTTCTTCATAAGGTAATGTTTATAGTAATATAATACGTATCACCGTGATGATAAAATAATGCTTCGAAGCCACAAAGAAAACCACATAGTTATAAGGGAATAATAGTTGTAAACAAAGGAATAACAGTCATGTCCAAAATGAATGGAAGTGACTATGATAAGTAAAAATTGTTGTGATGAAGGGAAACAACAATTGTGATAAAAAATAAGAAGCCATGGCAATGGAACAACAATCATGCCAAAGGAACATCAACTGCAACTTCATGAAGTGACGATGACGAAACACCAATTTGTGTTGAAATGAACAAAAACTGTACCCAAGGGGAAAAAAACTATGATAAAGGGAACAACAACTGTGATCAAAGGAAAAATGTCCATAATAAAGAAAAATTCGACCGTGCTTAAGGGAACAACAATCGTGACCAATGGGACAAAAATGAAGAAGCATCAAATTGTGCTGAAGGGAACGACAATTATACCCAAAGGAACAATAGTTGTGATAAAGGGAATAACAATTTGTGTGAAAGAGAGCAACAACAGTGACTAAAGGGACAAAAACTGCAATAAGGGAAATAACAATTGTGCCCTAATGGAACATCGAGCTATGCAAAAGAAAACGATAACTGTATACAAAGGAGAAACAACTATGACATAATCAACAAGCTATACTAGAATCGATAATCCCTCTTCCCTTTGTTTATTATGATCAAAAGTAAAAGAAAAAAAACTAAGAAATTTCCACACAAAAATATATACATTATGTACAATACACAAATATTTCTCTTTTGAAATTTCAAGGAGATGTAGCTTCCGGGTTACCTCCCTAGTTAGCTACAATCTGAAAATTAGAATCTTTACTTACCTCATGATAAAAGGACTCCTTTGTGAGTGTTTGGCGATAAAGACATAACCAATGTCCATTTGCCAGAAAATGGACACTGAACTCATCAATGGTAGTTAGGGTCACTGTACCATTATCATGAAATTCGGAAATTTCATAAGGTCCAAGTCATCTCATCTGAAGTTTTCTTGGAAAATATTGAAATCTGGAATTGTACAACAACACCTAGTCACCTTTCTGAAATGTCTTTTTTTTAATGAGATGATCATACCACTTGGCCCTTTGTTGTTGGATAACATTTGTGCATTGAAAATTCGATAGGTGTGCTTCGTCCAATTCATTAATCTGATGTAAGAGTTTCTTATGTGCTTTTGTGAAGTCCAGTTTGACTTCTTTTGCGGTTTTAAGAGTATTAAATTCAAACTCGATTGGAAAAATAGGTTCCTTGCCAAAAACAAGATGATATAGTGAGTTTCCAGTAGTGTTGTGCCATGTTGTCTGGTAAGCACATAAGGCTTTTAGAAGCTTAGTTTCCCAATTCCGATGATTTGCGGATACTGCCTTTGTTATAATTTCCTCCAAGAATTTATTAGTGCTTTCTATTTGTCTGTTTGCCTTGGGGTGGTATGGAGAAGTAATTTTGTGCTTAATATGATAATTATGGAGGTTGGATGAAATCATTGAGCGATAAATTTTGATCCCCCATCTGTTATTACTTCTCTTGGTAATATGTATCGCATGGAAAGTTCAAATAAAAATATAATGACTACTTCTTCCATGGCTTTTGGAAGGGCTACTGCTTCCACCCACTTAGTCACATAATCTGTGCAGACTAAGATGCATGATTTTTGGTTTGATGGTGGATTAAAAGGACCCACGAAGTCTAATTCCCATCTCTCAAAGGGTTCTATTACCAGTTACAGCTGTAGATGCATTTCGTCTGCTTTGACATGACGACTCATTATTTGGCAACTCTCACAACTGTAGACATACTTTTTAGTGTCTTTAAATATCGTGGGCCAGTAATAGCCCATATGGAGTACATTATGTCCAATTCTACGATCAAAAAAATGCTCGCCATAGGGCTCATCATGGCAGGATTTAAAAATATCATAGGTTTCATCCTCTCTGATGCACCTGCAAATTTGAAAATCAGAGCCTATGTGGAAGAGATATCTGCTTATCCAGGAAAATCAAGTGCTACACTGAACAATCAATTTCCTCTCCCATGGTGACAAATGTTTGGCGGTTTTCCTGCTGCCAAGTAATTTGCCACATCAGCGTACCAAGGTGTCTTTACAATCATGGAAAATAGATGTTCATTTAGGAATTGATCATCCATTGGTGATGGATCAATTATTTTAGGTACTCGGGACCAGAAATCTGTAACAAGATTTTCTTTTCCTCGGGGATCTTTGATGGTAATATCCAACTCCTTTAATAACAATAGCCATCGATTCACTTGGCCATTAGTAATAGGTTTTTTAGCTAAATATCTAATAGTAGAATGATCAATGTACAGAAAAAATAGATATCATGTTATATAATATATAAATTTATTGATAGCATAAATAAGAACTAAAAATTCCTTCTCTGTCACTGTATAATTTAATTCGGAAAGTGGAAGATTTTTTATGATATAATAAATGGTGTATGGTTTCTTGTATTCTTCATGTCCAAGGACAACGCCCATTGATGTGTCTGATGTATCTGATGAGATATGGAAAGGCTGTTGAGATTGCAACAAGATGATGAGCTTAGTGAAAAGAGTTGCCTTCACTAAGTGGGCCCACAGGCTATTTTTGGCGCAAGTCTATTTTTAGACATGTCGATCATATTCTATGAGTTGCAGGATGCTATTTGTGGATGGTTGGTCAAGTTGGAAAAATAGATGGACTTCTATTTTTAGACATATTAGGCGGAATCTATTTTTAGATTGCCAGTCTAAAAATAGATATGTTGAATATTATTAGCTCTTAATAATATTTGGACTCTAAACATTATCTTATTCTCTTGGAGCACTTCAGTTAAGTGCACAGATGTGGCATAGGAGCTAACAGAAGGAATTATGCTATTCCTGAGGGTTTATTGGAGCTATTGCATGGAGGACTTCAGTTAGAACTCATGTGACAGAGTTTGGTGGAGTTGTAGAAGTAGTTGGTGGAGTTGTGTTCAGTTTAACTCAGTTAGACACAGTTGAGCTAGTTGTATCTAGTCTAACTGATTGATACACTAGTGAGAGTGGTGTGAATTAATTATTAATTAATTCACTAATTATTAACTCATCAATCAACTAAAGAATACATCAGTTAACTACAGTGCATGGACAGTTTCAGTGGAGACCAGTGAAGAGGTAGGTGAAAGAGCAGTGTGACTATCAGTTGTGACTATAGTGTTGCATGATTTGCAACACATAGTGATTGTATATGCCAATGAGGATTGCGTGAGCAAGGCTGGACCAATTCGAATTCATTTAGATCCATTCTTCAGCAGAGATTGCGCAGTAAGGCAGGCTACCAGGTGGCAAAGATCGGTGCATGGATTTGCAAGATCAAGCATGATTAGTGTGTAGCGATTGGATTGTACTGAGAGCTTGTGAGAAGCTTTGTATGAGGATTGTTACATGATCTCTATGACATATATTATATACAGATATTTTGGGTTTTCAGCTTTAAGCTTTCCCGTTAAAACACTGTGTTCATATGTGTGAATTTTATGGTTTCAATGTGTGCATGCAATTGATTTAATTTCTGCATGTGATGATCAATGGTAGAAGAGATTCTGTATTGTGCATGAAGTTAAAATAGTGTGTGATCAGGAGAATCTTGGATGTATAACGCATTATTTATATAATTTCTACAAAGGCAGATTCTAATTCAGTCCTCTCAACACCGGGGATGTTGAAACTGGCTTTTTAAGATCTGCAAAAGCGACATCGCATTTGTGAGTCCAATTAAACTCAATGTTACCTATTAAAAAATAAAATGGTGTAACTATTTTTTCAATTTTTTTTATAAATATGCGATAATATCTAGCATAGCCAAGGAAACTGCGTACCTCTATTGTTGTACGAGGTGTGGGTAACATAAGAATTACCTCAATATTTGTCGAATCTACTTGAATAACTACAATAGAAATATAATTTCCTAAAAATACACCTTTGGTCATCATCATATGACATTTTTCATGGCTAAGGCATAATCTAGTAGCAATACATCATTCAAGAACTAATTCCAAATTCCTTAAAGCTTGATCAAATTCATCACCATATGGGGTAAAGTTGTCCATCTGCAATTCAAGTCCTTTGTTAATCAAATCAAAGAAAGTGCTCAAGATCACTCTTTGGAAAGTGGTTGGAGCATTACAAAACCCAAAAGGTGAAACTCTATATGCAAATGTTTCCCATGGGAAAGTAAAGGTGGTCTTATCTTGATCTTTGAGTGTGATCTAGATTTGGTTATAATCGTTGAAACCATGTAGGAAGGAGAAAAAATTCTTCCCAACAAGACTGTCAAGGAATTGGTCTATAAATGGAAGGGGAAAATGGTCTTCCTGGGTAGCCTTATTGAGTTCTCTATAGTTTACACAAATTCTCCACTTCCCATTTTTCTTGGGGACGAAAACTAACGGAGAAACCCACTGAATATCTAAAATGGGGAATATAAAATTAACATCCAACAATTTTTGTAATTCTTGTTTTACTATGTCCCTGAGATGTGTATTTAATATTCTTTGGGGCTCCCGAATAGCACAAGCATATTTTTCTGCATAGACGTGATGATTACATAATTGCAGGTTGATGCCCTTCATATCCGAATATTCCCAAGAAAAAGCATGTTTATATATACGAAGAATCTGGATTAATTTTAGTTGTTGCTGGTTATCCATATCGACATTAATGTTAAGGATTTTACCTGGTTCAATTTCAATTTTTATGATATTATGAACGACAATCGTGGGTATACTATTGTTATTTGGAATTTATAATGGATATTTCTATGCTTCATTATCAAGTATAGCCTCTATCATTCTGAGTTTCCTATGGCATACAATTTTTTAATGAAGCCATTAATTACATCATCTAATAACTGATTTTTAAGTGCGTGGGCTTCATCTAACATAAGAGGGAAGCACAAGTTTTCTTCTTGGTATCTATGCAGGCATGGTCGATAATTTTCAATAAGCAGGTTGGGTTTAACAAGTGCATATAGGATGATATTTTTTATGGCGTTTCCCTGAGTAATTGTCATGTTTCCTGTTAGAAAACCTATATATGCTTCTGTTGTTTCCAACCATGGCCTCCATAATATTAGACGGTGCCCATCCAATCTATTCGTTGGATTGATAACCAAAAATTCTACCGGGTATTCCCAGGAATCCAAAGAGACAATAATGTCTTCCAGAGTACCTTTAGGCTTGAGTACTGATATATCAACTAACTCTAATAAAGTTGAAGTTGGCTTCAAGGATGTGATAGCCAAAATAATACAGGCCTCACGAGTTAAAATATTGATGGTTTCTCCTAATTCTACCAGAGTATTTGGAAAGGTTCAACCCTGTATTTGGATAGTTACTACTGGGTTTCCTGGGTCATCATACTTGACAGGTACATGTTTTCCTAAAATGAGATCAGATAATGTTCCTATAATGTGAACTGTTAGTGGTTTTTTGGGTTTCCTTCCAGGCTTTTTACTGCATAATTATTTGATTTCTTTAGCATAGGTTGGGACGTCTCGTATAGCCTGATGGAGCAGAAATTTTATACAAAAATTCTTTAATTCCGATATAAGATAAAAATCGGGATAAATAGTTGGTTTAGTTACCGTGAGTCTTTCAGGTAATGGAGGAGCAACGGGTGTAATATCAGAACCTTGTTGGTTGATTTTGGAATCTGCTGGTTCAGAAATAATTATAATTAGAGGTTTCGCTACAGGCTGCTCCTCTATGCAAGTTTCACTCTCTTCCAGTTCCTGATTAGCTTTTTCCTCTTCGAGAGAGACAACTCGCCCAGATCTCAGCCATAATTCATTACATTCAAGAGGATTTTCTTCATAATTCGAAATTTCGACAATTTGTACATATTGGACATGTCTGTAATTTGGATTAGGATTCAACTGAGCTGGAAACTGCAGACGTATCAGGGGTAAGGGGTTCAAGGGTAGCTGAAGTGGAGCTTGTAACGATGGTTGAGACTGGGGAATGGTCCCGACAGGTGAATTGATTGGCCCTGCAGGGCGCTACCAGTTTTGAGGCCACATTTAGTTTTGTGCAAGGGAATTGGTCCATTGTGAAGGGTAGGTTTTATTGGCTTCATTTTTCCATGATGGAGTATAATATTGTGAATTTGGCCATACAGGTCCAGAAAATGTTTGGTTTGTCCAAGTCGTTGTGACATAAGGCTAATATTTCCAAGTGGAGTTAAAAGAGGGTTGTCCTTGCCATGCAGATCCAAGAATTTATTGTTGAACATATTGTCTTGAATAAAAAATGGATGGATCTTGCATCATACCTAAAGGATGGGCCTACCATTGTCGTCGATGTGCCATAAGATACGCTTCTTCTAGACCTTCCTCAACTTCTTTGAACAAAACCTTAAGTCCTATGAGTGATGGAAATCGGTCTATAGAATGATATTTAGTGAAAATAGTGCATGTTTCAACCTATCTAGTGGAAATTCTCTTTGGTTGTGTTTCTTTCGACAACGTGGAAAAAATATGGCTAAAGCTCGTTTCACTTCGGCTTGTTTCTGTTTGGCCTGAAAAACAGTTAACTATGTAGTTAATGTGCCCAAAATTTCTATCTTAAAATCTTCTAAAAGGTTACCAATTTATGATTGAGTTACACCTCCACCCAAGACTTGGTTGGTTGGAGTGAGAGAATCCCGAATTCGGGATCTGGTCCACGTACTTCCTCATGAGCACCTAATACACAGTTTAACAATATTATCATTCTCTTATTTGGAAATATCACCTTGCCCCATTAGATTGAGTGTTTCTATCCATTCATCTTTCATGAATTTAATTAAAGAAAATGTCAACACTTCCTTTGGTAAAGTGGCATAAGGTGATCTTTGTAGGTTGTACTGAAATATCTCAATGTATTCTATAAGGTTTCACTATCCTTTGTAATCATTTTAAATATTTCATCTTCTAAATCCCTAGGTCGACAATAATCCTGATATTTGGTAAGAAAATCATTTTTCATTGCATCCCAGGAATCTATAGTACCTCCTCCCAACCCCATGAACCACCGTAAATATGCTCCCTTCAGATTAGAAAGAAACAATTTCAAATTATGGGGATTAGTGGTGTAATCATACCCTCTACATAGAACATTGAACTCAAATAAGAATTCATCATGATCCTATGAAGTCATCCCATGAAAATTTGGGATAGTTTGTAATGGGACGACTTTCATCATAGCATTGGACAATGGATCAACTATAGGATATTCTAAGGCCAAGGTCTGGGCTTGTGTCACCACGTTTTCTATTTGGTCAAAAATTCGCCAACAGATTTCGAGGATTTCATGGTTAGGAGGTATTATTTGAGCAAGGTAATTTTGATTGGTATTCAACTCTTGAGGGGGCTTCACTACATTTATTAGATCAGGAATTTTAGATTATTTTCCTTCAACAAGGATCACAAGGGGTTCAAGTCCATAAAATTGTGGATCTGTCTCAACAGATTGTAATTATATTCCACTCATTTCTCCCTCCCCTTCTTACAAGTTACAAGAATTACCCTCATATCTATTAGAATGACTGGAGTGTTTGATGGGTGTATCTTGAAATATTTGTTCAAATCCTTCAGTTTTGCTATGAATATTAGAATGAGATGTATTTGATGACTCTACTGCTCGAGGGGAAATGGTAGAGCCCTTGCCAGATACTTTTCAGGGATCTACTGATGCTTGAGATTCAGATCTTTGAATGATTTCATCTATGAAGGTTGATCTCCCAAGATTCACTGGGCCTTGGGATTTTGTGGTTTTTTTATAGATATTTTTGTTCTATTACTACCTGATTTCTATTCTTCTTCTTAGTCATACACACCTACATAATTTAAGTATATCAACCAAAGGTGGGCACTAGCACAATATATTTACTTAGTGCATGCGTAGGTTCTTACCTTCTGTCTTCAATACCTAGCCCTTTAGGGACACAATCTATCACTCTTTTCACAACCTCCCCGATAACGACACCAACATGTTGGGTACTAAGTTGTTCCTAAGGAATCAACTCAATCCTCTATTCATTCATCTTTCAACCTGGCATTCGTCTTTTTGTTCCAAGGCCGTTGGAACAGTCTATGCAAGGATAGTGCTTTAAATTACAAGGGCATATGTAAGACTAACATGAAGCAAAGGCTATGAATAAATAATTCCAAAAGATACTAAATTCAATATATAAATAGAAATTAATCACTCTGCAGGAATCATGGAACTATTTTACGATCTCGGAAACAAGTATTAAATTATACCAAACCAATCGTCCCTATTATGATTTGAAACTTCAGGATGTATAGCAAAAGGAATCTACTCTCAATTAATAATTACTTCAATCACTTATAAATGTTGACAGTAAAGCATAAAAGTGGAAATTCACTATGTTACAAATTAATTCTGAAAATGCACACAACTAGATAGTTTCATTTGACACTTATTCAATCCAATTGGCAGATCCAATAATTCATGGAACTGAAATGTAAGTTTAGAGATTCACACGACCAATCAATAAATTCAAGAATTCACACAACGAAGATTATAAATATGCGGGTTCACACAACATAATTGTAAATCTAATCATTCACACAAGAAACGACAATGATTCATATGAAAGGAAATAAAAGATATTAATACAAGAAAGACATCAATCTTTCCAGTGACTAGGCCCATGGTCTACAGAAAAAATTGCCTTAAGGAAAATTCAACACAATAGGTTAAAGTTGAACCATTAAACTTTCATTGATATCAAAGTGAGTTGTAAAACAACCTGTAAAAATTCAAAGAAATATCGTTGCTCACTTTTTAAAATCGTTGGGAGTAATCAAAGATCATCATCCTCCTATCTTATTGAAGTTTAGTATATATATTACAGTGTATTTCCAATGCTGGAATGATAACGTTATCCCGAGAACCAGAAGATTCTCAGGATCTCTTATTTAAATTACAAAATCTTAAAACAATAGATTGTATCTTCCCCTTGAACATTCCATGCAATTAGATGTGAATCCTATGTGAATCCTCAATCAACATGCCAAGATTATTCCAATGGTCTTCAAGACTTGGGTTTTCCCCAACATTTTAAGGGAACAACAATTGTTCATCAGATTTCCCCTGTTCATAAATTTACCCAAATTATAACTTTATGATATCTAAAGCTCTCAAATTAACTCATTAACAAGATGAAGTACTAAGACATTATTAATTACTTTTCTAGCGGCTTCTATCTCTCAAATTATTATAAACTAAACTAAAAGGACTTACAAAATAGATATTTAATTAAAGAAACAAGGGGAAGAAACATATCGATTCCATGGCCCAACAATGAGCATGCTCTTTTTCAAAATGAACAAAAAACAATAAAAAAATAAATTAATAATATCTACCACGAATATGATGATGAATATGTTGAACAAGAGACCAATGAAGGTGCCCAAAGTTCCCAACCAAAATACCCTCCAAGGTATGTGCAAAAAAATGACCCGGCTGATTAGATTTTGGGTAATTTAGATATAGGAGTATAAACAAGAAAAAGAGTTATGAAACCCCCTAATGAACCCCATGTATCTCTTTTATCCATGATTTATCCAAAGGATTTTTCTCAAGAAAAACCACGATGATAATAGGGTAAAAGCCCTGAATCAAGAGCTAGATAATATTGAGTAGAATGATACCTAGAATAAATTCCAAGAACAATAAATAAGAATGTAATTGGGAAAAAATGGGTCTTTAGGAACAAAGTGAATGAGGATGGATAAGTCATGAGAAACAATTCCAAATTGGGGTGCAATGGTTATGTTCAGATTGAAGGAATGGATTTTGATGAGTCTTTTTCTCTAGTTGCAAAATTAGAAACCATAAGAATGTTCTTGGATTTTCTAGTCATAACAAATTTGAAATATATTAGATGAATGTCAAGTTGGACTTCTTGAATGGTAAACTACAGGAAGAAGTTTATATTGAGAAACCTTAAGGTTTTCAATTAACAAACAAATATGATTATGTTTTCAGGTTGAAAAGGGAATTATATGGCCTTAAACAAGCATCCATGGCTCAGTACTCAAGGATAGACAAGTATCTGCTTCATTGTGGATTTAAAAGGGGCACAAAATACAACAACTTATATATAAAAATGAGAATAAAACATTTTATTTGTTGTTGTTTTTTCTTATGACATTATTTTTGGTAGTGACATAGATGAACTCATTCAAAGTGTGCAACTGATATGAAGTTTGAATTTGATATGTCTATGCTTGGAGATTGTCTTACTTCCTCGGTTTACAAATTGTACAATAAGCAAGAGGAAAATTTATTTCTAATGTAAAACCTCAAATATTTATTGAAGAAGTTTGAGGTGGAAGAATTCTCACTAGTAAGCACTCCAATGGTCAAAGGATGCAAACTCAACAAAGATGATGAGTCACCTAAGGATGACCAACCTTTGTATAGGTAACTTATTGGTAGCCTTTTATATCTAACAACCTCATGATCATATATTATGTAGGTTGTTGATTTTGTTCAAATATTTCAAGCAAGCCCCAAATAAAGCTCCTTGCAACAAAGAGGATTCTTAGATATTTTAGAGCCACAATGGACTATGGAATATGTTATCCCAAAGGTAAAAAAAAATATTGACAACATACAAATATGTAGACTGGGTAGGAAATATAGAGGATAGGAAGAGCACTAGTGGAGGTGATTTGTTTCTTGGAGAGTGACTTGTGGCATGGTTAAGCAAGAAGTAGACATCAATCTCTCTTTCTACTATTGAGGCAGAGTACATTGCAACAACCTCTTACTACACTCAAAGTTTTTGGATGAAGAAAAATTTGCAAGATATGAAGGTAATGTATGAAAATACTATCTATAATATGTGATAACATAATTGCCATCGGCATGTCCAACAATCACATTCTGCACTCAATTATTGAACATATTCCTAATAAATACAATTTCTTAAGAGAGAAAGTTGCAAACCAAGTTGTGAGACTAGAGTATGTTCCCATAAAGGAGTAGATAGCTGATATCTTGACCAAACCCCTAACATATGAACCATATGAGTACTTAAGGAAGAGATAAGGAGTAATTTCACTCTCCTCTCTCAATTAGATCTTCTCCATAAGGATGGAAGGCAATGCTCCAGTTTAGTAAAGTGCTCAGCATAAGAAGGAGCTGCCAAGTCCATATGAACACATTAATTACAAGGGGAGATTAGTTGTAGGAGGATCATTTACTTATTTTCCATTGATGTCAAAGGGTGAGTAATAAGCACAAACATTGCATAATTTTTTATAAAGGGGGATAAATAAGAAAAAATAAGCAACAAATAGAAAGGTGCACATGCTTCTTAGAACCACAGGGGGAGAATGAACCAAGAGGATAAAGATGAAATAACCAAAAATCAGTAAAAATGTGTTTCCATGCTTATGTTTCCAAGTTTTAATGATTAGTAGCAATGTTTTTTGTGTTTCCATCAATGCCAAAGTGGAAGAAGGTTAGAATAATGTTGTCATTGATGTCAAAGTGCATGGTCATACATGTTCAAGGTATTTTTAGGTCCAAAATGGACCATAAATTTGGAGAAAAATTTGGTATAGAATATTAGCTCATATTCCCTCGCAAAGTTCCCAGATGGATAGGTCCTAGAAATACCTTTCCAATTGTCTATAGAAACTTGAAAATCACCCTAGGTTCAAAAGTTATGGTATTTTCAAATTTGACAGGGTTCTGGGCCTAAAGGTTCCTTAAAAACCTTGTGTTTTGTAGCAAATTCCCTTTTTAACATATTCAACTAAGTTCTAAGCTTAAGTAATTGTGCTTTTACAAAATATTCAATCATATTACCGTGACCCAGGGGTTTGGTCCAACCAGGGGGCATGTATTTTGCCCCAACCTTTTATTATCATAACACTATGTTTAATGACCCGAGGCTTCGAGACTAATAGACCTAAGAGATGGGAATTTTTACATTAGATGCCACAATAATTCACATTCAAACTTAGTATTTTTCCTATTGGTGGAGTTGTGTCAAGGTCCCAAGGTCTTGAGGTAAATAAAGTGAGAGATGGATTTTAATCCCAGTAGCTACCATAAACATTTGGCATATTTCCCTAGTCAGTTCCCATTGGAACATTATTCCAAAGGTCTCGAGTTCCTGAGACAGATAAAGTGAGATAAAACGATATTATTCACATTAAAGTACACTTAATGTTAACCTTACCCTCAAATTTTTACAGAGTACTTTTATGAAAAACACAAGTCTAGGACCCCTCATCTCCGTACTTATGACATGGCATGAAGACAAGTGGCACAACCTCATTGGATTGACTATGATGAGAAGGATTATAGGTGATAGGTGACATGGAAATGATGACGTCAACATAACATTAACTTGAGATGATGTATAAGTATAGGTGGAGAACATGTAACATGAAATTCAGTGTTTTTGGGTGGCCAAAAGGGCCAAAAATGTATGACACATGGCACCACCCATTAAAGGACACACATACAAGTATAAGACTCATTGTACTCATAATATTTCAAATATAATTATATATTTGGGTGATTATCAATTGCAAGATGAATTTTATGTGGTAAACATGGGGGACAATAATATTATTCTTAGTATTGCATGGATGATGTCCATTGTAGAGTTCTCTTTGAATCTATGGAAGTTGGAAATGAAGTTTAAATATCAAGGCATGAATGTAGTCCTCTGAGGAATTTCAGATGGAGGGCCTAGAGTGGTATCACATAAGAGGATGGAGTGAATAATCAAACATGGCTACGTAGAGTGAGAAAAAAGGTGTCCCATCATGGTAATGTTTCCTACAATATTGAACCAAAAAAACAAAAATTTCCATCCTGATATTTAAGGGTTGCTATCCAAACATAGTAATTTGTTTGGGAGTATCCCTTAGGGAGTTCCCTTGAGTGGGGAATCAAACATGTCATTGAGTCAGAGGAAGGAGATAAAAAATCGATCACTACTCCTTACTAACATCCTAAGAGGTACAAGGATTAAATAGAAAATATAAGTAAGGATTTACTGGAGACGAGGCACATAAGACCCAACAAAATTCCTTTCACATCAATAGCAGTGTTGGTAAAAAATAAGGATGGAATGATGCAGATGTGCATTGGTTACAATAAACTGAACAAAAATAAAATCAATAATAGGTACCCAATTCCTAGGACAAATGAATTGATTGATGATTTGCATGGGGCACAATAATTTTCTAATATAGATTTGAGGTCAAGGTATCATCAAATCCAGATAAGAGAAGACGATATTGAGAAGAATTATCTCAAATGTCTTTTTGGACATTTAAATTTTTGGTAATGCCCTTTGGACTGATGAGTGCTCCAACCACTTTTCTTAGTTATATGAATCAAGTGCTTAAGAGACAATTGAGGATTTTTTTTTATATTCTTTGATATTTTTAATAAGACTTGGGAGGATCATATGAAACATCTTAAGGAGGTATTGAGGATCTTAAAGAGTGAGTATTTTTACACTAAGGAATCTAAATGTGACTTTGCAATGTTAGAGCTTCTTTATCTCAGTTATATTATTAGTGAAAAGGGAGTAAGAGTAGGTCCGTTGGCTTGAGGGGTCCTGACCCAGGTTCAAAGGTTAAGGTTTGCCAACAAAATCCTATACTATTGGCCTTTCGGAAATGAGCTACTTGCGCAGGCCAAGGTCTCACCCCGAAGTAGTATGGGAGGGTACTGGAACCAGGTTTCCGCACCCTGGGAGAGAGAAGGTAATTCAAGGCAGATCTGTGTTGCAGCTTACTTGGTCTGCACAAAATGAGTCTATTCGCAGCTCTTTTAACAATATAATACACACATAACCATAGCGAAGCTATTATTACTAACTGATCTAATCAATAAATTCGCATCCACGTGTGCATCATCAAATACCATCATAGAACATTATAATCGCAACCAATTCTAGATCACAGATACATTCGCAGCTTAACTAAATATCATAGATGCACTTCAGTAGTAAACACAATCAATCCAGATAGCACAAAGGTACTTCAAATATATTCTACATTCATTAACATAAAAAATTCACTTACAACCAAAACACAGCTCGCGCACACAACCTAGCGGGGTACACACATAACAGGAATGAGGATCTCCGCGCACACAACCAACAGGAGTCCTTACCCAAAACAACCCAAGCATATCCTAACAATTCGCACGTAGCATCAATCTATCGACTTAATTACCTACTAGCCCCACATATCTATCTATTTATAACACCTTTGCCTTTGTTATCCGATGGTCTCCAAACCGTGGTTTGTGGACCCTAGAGCTACCCTTTAACCCATTACAAAACATTAGGGGCTTTGACCCACCCCAAAACCCTTACACAAGACCGATTATTACAAAATTGTACCAAAAACGCAGGTTAGGGAACCTTGTTCCAACAGGCCCCCAACACAATCTTGTGATTTGTCCTGAGTCACTATGGCCGTGGGGTTTGCATCTTCGCCTAAAGCTACTTGATCGCATCAACCAGCGGGGGTAGCACTCCTGCGCTCTGCGTAGTAGCATTATAAGCAATATCCACCAACTTCTGTGAAGTTGGAACTTCAGTGAAGTTGGAACTTCAGTAGCAGCCGTGACACTTTCCAATGTCTGGTTCAACGTTTGATCGCAACATCCACTTCCTGAGAGAGCTTGAGGGCTTCATCGGCACAAGGCTTAAGGTGGATGCTGAGAACTTTATTTTTGTGACAGAGCTCTTCAATTTCACCTCGAAGTATGTGGCTGGTATGCAGTCGTGCTAAGCGCTGAGCTGGAACCAAAGTGGACATGGTAGCTTTGAGCTATTCAAACTTTGCCTCCTTCTGGAGTAGCTCTTGAGTAAAATCATGGAGGAAAGGGATGCATTGTACCTTGGACCATAATTTCATGGCTGTCTCCAACAACTCTACACCCTGAGCAACCTCAGCGGTAATAGTATTGGTGGCCTCTGTGACCAACGCGGATCACTGGGCTCTTACGTCGGGGGGAGTCTCTGGCTACAATTTGGCCTGTAAGGCAGCAATCTGTTGTTCCATCTCCATCTTGACAGTCTGAATTTCAGTCCTTGAAGCTCTTAGTGCTGCGACAAGCTCCTCAATCTTGGCCTGGTGGGTAGCAGAAGCTAGGATATCCTCAATGACATCTGCATAGAGCCTACTGATTAGGCATTCTAGCTCAGTCTGTTGTGTGGCGGAAAGAGTGCATGCAACCTGCGGTTGGGACACCTCGACAGTTTTCTCCACAATCGTCTTCTCAACTGTATTGAGATACTACTGCACCCGACGGTCTCCGTGTTGAATCTCCTCGAATAGGGATGCGTGGAGGACCTGTAGTGGTTCGTGCGGCAGTCGGGCTAAATCCAACTGTACCTCTGCGCAGGCCTAGACTTGCGCTCCTAAGGTAGGTGTGCTTAGGACGAATGCTGCGCCTGGCAGGGGGCAGAGGCATATTTCTGTTGTGCTGATCAATTCGCTTCTTGACACTGGGGGCGACCTTGTCTAAATCATACTTGTCTGCAGAGCGTTAGTTTTGAGCTGCAGAGCTCGAGGCTCAAACTGTAGTGTAGCGACCGTGGCCTTCTGCTGCTCTTCCAAAGCCAACCATTTATCCTCTGAGGCCAGGGTGACTGCTTTCGCGATCTGCTCCAGATCCTCCTCTGCCAGAGTAGTCGCAGTATCCTGACCTGATCTTGTAGCTTTTTGTTTCTTCCTTTGGCCTTTAACAGGGTCACCAATCCATTTCGTACCTCGAGGGGAGTTAGCACCCTCTACATCCAGATCCTATTGCGAATCCTTCTGTGATTCCGACTCCATATCCTTCTTGGAATTCTTGCCCTGTCCTTCGGTCTCTTTGGTAGTGTCACGCGGGGTGACCTTCTTGGTGCTCGTACCTGAAGTGTCCTGCGTACCTGATTTGAAGCCTAGTTTCTAGTGTGGAGGCCAAGAAGCAATAAGGCGGTCAATCTCCTCGTCAACAACCATATACAGTAGTGAGACCCACGTTGGATCCTTGTGGCCCTGGATCTGCGCATTGTGCATTGTGACTTGAAACGCTGCGATGCTCTTGTACTTGTCATAGATTGATGGTCACAAGCATGGCCGGGAGTGGATGGCAGCTATGAGTTCGCTCTGAAATAGGACCCAGAAGACCTTATTATCTTCAATGCGCTTCTCATCCTTTGAATCCCACAGATTTGCATACCGCGCCACTTCGCACATATTCGGATCAAGCTCAGGGAGGACTGAATCTTCCTGAGCTTCCCATGCGACCAGCACAATAAGGAGTAGCAACCAGGAGTAGCAGAATTCCCTTCCATCATCCTGGGATTCGCGTACGTTCTCTAGAAATTCATTGCATAGGAACTGGGACCAGTTGAAGCAGACCCCTTTCTCACAGCGACCAACCAACTAAATTACATATGCGGGGACCGTGGCAACCTGGAATTTGTGCATCATCTTGCATGCTAACAACAAGGTGCCCATGTGCGCAGTAGGGTCGCTGATAGTGTTGATCATGAACCCTTTAGTATTCCATTCAATGTGGTAATCATCGCACACCTTATCAGCGATCTGCTACTCATATTTCTTGCCGATGCGCTCCATGAGATTCAACCCTTTCATGGGAAGACCAGTAATACGGTGAATGAGCGCTGCATCTATGGGAATGTGGTCCTGGATCCACAAGCAGCCGTCATGGACCAGAGCTAGCAGCTGGTGCACGAGTTGGTCAGTGAAATTGTGGTGGCCAAAATGAGGCATCTGCAGTAGATTTAATAATCTAGATCCAGCCAATCCGCTTGCCCACGACATATGGAATACCTTTAGTACATCATCCTCCAATACCGTTTCAAGATATAATTTCGCTGCAAATTTTGGAAAGGCCTCTAGGTTGGCCACGTCATGATCGTCGAATTTGACCATGTGGAGCTTGCCAAAGGACCCTCCAATGATAGGGACCTCGCCTGGAATCAAAGGCATCTGTAGATAGGTGCACATCCCATCGAGATTCTTGGGCGTGCACACCGAGGTCCTGCGAGGCTGAACATAGGGTGGTAGCCAGCTTATTGGTTTAGCGATCTGAACCTCTTCTTGAGCAGACAAAGGTCTCTTTGAAGGGTTAGGCGAATGTGCCTGGGGCACCATTCACGGGGATTTCACGTTTCGCGGGGAGGTACGTGGCTTCACCCTGACCCATTTCGTAGTCCCCCTCGGCCCTTGCTCCTGGCCTTTTCCCTTCCCCTTCTTCTTCTCGACCTACTTGACCTTGCTCGGTGTGGAGACAACCTCCTCAATCTCAGGGGTGACCTCTTCAACTTCATCATTAGAGACCACGATCTACGAAGATTTGGCCGGATTAGTAGTTGTCATTCTTGCTTGGAAGATAAATTCAGGATTGCTACTATTAGAAGGAGTAGCTCACCCAGACATTAACAAAGCGCAATAGTCACAAATTTTTACAAAGCACAAATTATTCAAGATGCATGGAAACCCCTTTTGAACTACCCTTCTGCTTTTATAGCCTTGGAGATCAACCAATGGTTGGATGAGGCTTATCAAAAACTTACCATCAAGTGAACGGTAAAAAATATTTGGAAATCGCCTCATTAATTTATGGCTGCCCGCTCCTTTCAATGGTAAAATTTGCTTTTTACCCAGTTTTACTGTTGCAACAGCTAGTTTTCACAGCTTTATATTACCCTTGCGCTACCAGCACACCTCCTTTTCTCCTGGCACACCCTTGCGCTCGTAGCGCACCTCTCTGGGCTGCGATTGAGCCCTGCATTCCCAGCGCACCTCCCCAGGCTTCCAGACCTGTGAATGAGACCTGTGCATACCACTATCCTACCTATGTTTTCCCCCTGCCTACGCGTATTCCACCCCATACAGCTACTCCGGCCATATAGTCATTTTATCTGGTTGAAACTGACATATCTTGGTATCATATCACCACGCAGTGTGGCTAACAAGACCCCTCCTCCATCAATAATTTCCTTTATCATATAGGGACCTAGCTAGTACTGATGGAACTTCCCTGGTTGTTTCACAAACTGGCTATCGTATAGCAAGACCAATTCTCCCTCCGCAAATGTCTTTTGCCAAATATGTCGATCATGCCATGCTTTATCTCGAGCCTTCTGAACTTGCTAATGGAAGTTAACAATGAAACGATCTTCCTCCAAGGCCACGAGTTGCGCTACCCGCTCCTCCATGGTATCAAGCTCTACCATGTTTGTAAAGGCTGTGATGCATGGGCTAGGAACAATATACTCCATGGGCATAATGGCCTCCTTTCCATAAACCATCCGAAATGGTGTTTTCCCAGTCAGTTTCTTGCAGGTGGTTCGATAGGCCCAAAGGACTTATGAGATGCGCACATCCCAGTCACTGTGATCAAAATTATAGACTGTGGTTAGTGCCTACTCCAAGATTTTATTAAAAGCTTCTACAACTCCATTTTCTCGTGGATGATACGGGGTGCTTTTCGCGTGGTGGATCTGAAATTCTTCAGTCAAGGCCTTTATTTTTTCGTTAACAACATGCGTACCTCTATCGCTTATCAAGATCTTAGGACAACCAAAACTAGTTAGAATATGTTAAAAAATGAAGTGCGCAGCGGTATCTGCAGTGCAATATTTCACAGCTCGCACTTTGGCCCATCTAGTTACATAATCAGTCGCAGTGATGATGTAGCGTGCACCTGTCTTCTTCCCTGGTGGGTTGATGGGCTCAACGAAGTGGATGGCCCATTTGTCAAATGATTGTAGGGTCATCTGTGGTTGTAGGGGCATTTCATCTCTACACAATGGCCTTCCTGTCCTTTGGCATGTGTCGCAGGCTTTGCAATAATCGTGAGAGTTGCTATGCAGTGTGGGCCACCATAGCCTAACTCTCAAAATTTTCTGCATCGTTGCTTTCCCTGCGTAGTGACCTCCTGCTACACCCCCGTGGGATTCTGCTAAGATGGCATGCCTTTCATGCTCCAAAACGTACCTTCGCAGCACTTCATCAACTCCTGGCTTATACAGGTGGCCCACTATGATGGTAAAATCCACTGCGCGGGTTGCCAGTTCTTACTTCTATTGTACCAAATACTCTGCAGGCGCCATTACCATAGTTAAGAAGTGAATGATGTCAGCAAAGTGTGAATCAACTACCTTAATAGAAAACAACTGTGCATCGGGCAGTCCTTCTTCTAGGTTGGTAAGATCTTCGCCACTTTCAATTCGGGATAAGTGGTCTGGCCCGACATTTAGTTTCCATGGCTTCACAATGATATCAAAGTCATATTCTTGAAATAGCAGCAGCCATCAACAAATCTCCCCCCCCCCCCAACACAAGCTTATTCACTAGGTACTTCAAAGCCGAGTGATCTGTAAACATCTTAAGTTTCCCCCTTGCAGGTAATGCCGGTATTTCTGCAGGGTGTATACCATTTCCAACCCCTCGCGCTCAGTAGTGGAGTAGTTACGCTCTGCACTAGAGAGTTTTCTACTAGAAAATGAAACTGGATGGTCGATGTCTCCTTCCTCAGGCTGTGTAAGGACAGCTCCCAGGGCAATCCTTGACGCATCTACATGAACATGGAAAACCTTCGCCTAGTCAGGGAATATGAGGATAGGCGCAAATACCATCTTCTCCTTGAGTAGTTCAAAGCTCTTTTGAAACTCCTCATCCCCAAAAACCGAAACGTCCTTCTTTAGAAACTTTTCCATGAGTGCTGTGATCAGCGCGTACCCTTGAATGAACTTCCTTTAGTAGCCTATATATCCGAGGAAAGAGCGCAACTGTTTCTCAATTGTAGGGACTGCCAAGTTGATGATAACTGCTACCTTGGCGGGGTCAACCATCAATCCTTATCGACAGACTATGTGGGCTAGCAAGATCCCAAAGGGTACACAAAATATGCACTTCTTAATATTCAAGGAAATCTGGTGCTTTCAATAGGCGTCCAACATCATGTGCAAGTTTGAGACATGACTATTTACCAACCCGAATACAGTCCAGTCATCAAAATATACCTCCAAAAACTTGTGGATGAACTCCTTGAATACTGCAACCACCACCCGCGAAAAGATGGAGGGGGAATTCTTGAGCCCAAATGGCATGACAGTGTACTGGAAAGATCCCCATTCAGTGGTGAACGTTGTTTTGCTGCGATCTTCAGGTGCGATCCTGATATGATGGTAGCCCGAGAACCCATCCGTAAATGAGTACGCTTCCCGCCCCCCCATGCTATCAAGGATTTCATTTGAGAATAGAATAGCGTAGGAAAGCGATCATGTACGTAAACATCATTCAATTTGCGTAGGTCAACACAAATCTGTATCTACCCTTTATTTTTTTTCTCCTGAACTACCATAGGACTTACCCAATCTGACTGTTTGATTGGTTCAATGATATCTGTGGCTATCATTTTGTTCAGTTCTTCCCTGACTTTCTACTTATACTTTGGGTTCAATTGATAAGGGCATTGCTTCATAGGGCGCGCATCTGGTTTTAAAGTGATGCGCATGACCCCTAGGTCCCCTGTAATCCCTTTGAGTTCCGAGAATTTCGTAGGAAATAGGTATTGGTACTCTATGAGGAGTTCGACGACTCTTCCAACAGTATCATCATCCTAGTAGTCCCCAATTTTAGCTATCTTGGGTTGCTCCTCTGTTCCAATGTTGACTTCTCGCAGCTTAAGAGGCTTAGTCACATTGACAGTTTACAGTGGGGATCTAGCAACTGTGTGTTCTCCCTCTGACTCTAAGATAGAGATATTTTTTGGGTCTTCATCACATTCCACTATTGAAAGATTACGGCAGTTGAGAATATCCTGCATCTATGTCTCCCACGTCGGCACCCCATGTGCTACTCGAGGGCGTGATTCATCAAATACTAAGGCATCTATATCCTGCAGGGCTTCGTCGAGCACCTCCGTTCCACCTATCAATCCGAACTTCCCTACAAACTCATCCTTCAGGGTTTCCTAGTGGCGGGTGTGGTGATGTAGTTATGAATCTAAATGCGGTGGGGATTGGCCCCAAGGCATGAATGAACAGGTGGACCCATTCGTTCATAGTTCTTTCACAACAGTTCTCCATCCATGCGGACAAGTGCTCATGCATGTCTCTTGGGCCAAGGAAAGTCTTCACGCACATGTGAACTAGTGGTTCAAACCATAGGACCATCATCTCGCGACATCCTCCCAATCCTGGAATGTCCCCTTATGTGTTTCCCACCACCGTGTCGGGGTTGTGCACATTTCTAGATTAAGTGCCCACATTCTTCGTTCCTTTAGGACTTCGGCTTCAAATGTTCGCAGAAAATTTCTAACACTACCAGAACCATCAAAGTAGGGCAGTTCTCTTACCTCTAAGGAGATACATCGGAAGCTTTTCGTGATCCTGAGACATTGCAGTGCAGATACATCATGTAACTGATTCTGCCTATTTTCTATATCCCCATCGGAGTCAGAGAGGCATTCACTGTATTTTTCCCAACAAAGCACACCATCAGCCATAGGATTGATCCAATCATCATCCCAAGTGGTTAATTTAAAAATGTGATCCACATCCTCTTCTTCGTGCACCGGTTCTGTATATCACTCTCCTTCCTCAGGGTCTAGTGGGACTATCACCCTTGTACCCTCATTTTCGAAAACCATGCTCCTTTTCTTTAGATTGATAATGCCTCCCATTTCTATTGCCCAATCCAGTCCTAGGAGCGCAGGATAAGGGTCCACATCTTCCACAATCTGAATGACTTCAAAATCTATGCGTACCTTAACTCCTGCGATATCTACCATAACCTTTGACAACCCCCCTAATGGTATGAATTTCTGTTGGTTAGCCATGTGTAGTTGTATAGTGGACCATTCCAGCTTAGGTTCTCCCACCCGCTACCATGTTTTCTTAGGCAGTACGTTTGCATATGATCCCAGATCCAAGATGACTTGATCCATTTCATAGTTGCTGATCTGCGCTGTTAGCCGCATCTCCCTCCCCATGTGCTTCTTGTGATTGTACAACTTGTGAACATCTCTAACCTCTATAGGAGGATCAGTTCTTTCTGCACAACTATCTATCAATAGCTGAATATTTTCTACTGCCTTCTGGTTGCGTAGCAGCTTCATACATTCTTGTAGGAATGGTTTAACTTCACCATCCGCTCTTAGGTTTGTCAGAGCCTTGGAGGTGGATGCCTCATCCTTGGAAAAGTCCTTGCGGGCTGCGAAAAAGGTTTCTTTCTCCTTATATAGGTCCAGGATTTCCTTTTTGATAGCAACCTTCTGGATAAGGGGTTCAGCCGCAGCTTTCTCCTCAGCTCCCCCAATAGCCATGCCGCTGCGCATTATGAAATTAATATTTGGTCTCTCATCACGTGGCTACACCTTAACCCTCTGCACATTCTACATTGGCATCTGTTGTTTTTCCTGCAATTTTACTATCAGTACTGGGCAATATTTGATCACGTGATCCAATTGTCTACAATATCGACAATATTTTTTGTGCAGGGTTCAGACAGTCCCTTGCGAAGTGCCCTATTTCCCCACAGTTATAACAGATCAATTTCCCTCTTCCCTAACCTGCGCCTCCACCCCTTCCCCCTCCCCCACCTCTTGCTGGGGAGCCTCCTCTGCTTGAGGGAGGTAGTGGTGAAGAAGGGTCAGCCTGTACCCTATAGAGGTTTCCCTGGTCTATCATTAAGTCATAGGTCAGATAGTTATGCTTGTCATGTCCCACAGAGGCGAATAATCAACACCATTGCTTCTTTAATTCTGGAACATAAGCACCAAGATGGGGACAGTGGTTGGTATCGTGTAGTCTGACAACACAACAATCAACACAACATACCATTGGAACACTCGGCCCCGCAGCTTCTTCAGGGTGTAATAGGCTGGGTCCCCCAACCTGCATGTAGTCTGCTAGCAGAGGGCACTGATCCTTGGTGTGGCTAGACACCCTACATCGTATGCAACATACTTCTGGGATAGCTTCTTTCCCTCGTTCCTTTCGTAGATTCTGGATTTCAAGGTGCATTGCCTCCAACTGTCCCTAGATCTGCTGCACCCCAATCTCGGCATCATCTCTTGGCGCAACTTCTAGTTTCATAGCAATATCCAAGGCTTTCTCTTGCGTCTCAATCGCCTGTTGGCCCATAGGTCAGTGTAGGTGAGGTAGCAACATAGTGATAAACCATTCCTTGTGCTGCCTATCATCATACTTAAATTCCCCATCCATGATAACCTTATTTAACTATTGATCAGCTTCCCATACAGACTCAGTATGTCCTTGTCTAAATTATTTTAGGTCAGTTACTAGTTGTGAGTAGGACTTAGGCTTCTGAAATTGTTGTTTCAAAGCTCTCTTAATCTCTTGAATAAACGGATTCGCATGCTGGCCTACGTACCCCATATACCAGTCCAAGGCCCTTCCTTCAAAGGTGAGGGATAACTGTGCTCTCTTTAAAAAATCAGTAGCCACATTCTGCACAGTCCATACCGATTCCGCTACAAACCAAAATCGGTCCATATATTCATCCCCTACACCCTTGAAGGTGGGTAACTTCATGTGTGTGGCCATATCTTCTTCTGGTGGTGGCAGAGGTGTGGGTGAGTTCTTATCCTTATGCTGACTTGAAGGTGGTGTAGCAGGAGGGCTATTCCCTGTGTGCGCAGCCAACTCTCTCAATGGACTGTAGATGGATCTACCCCCTTTTGATCTATACTTTCACTTTGATCAGAGGTCATTCATTCGGTGTGGTTGCACAGAATGCATTTTTCGCATAGTAATATTTTAATTAGGAATGGAAATGTTCGCAAGAACTTACCTCTGAAACCTTTGAAGAACCTTCGCCCTACCTCAGAATAGGATACGAACTGATCAACTTTGAATTCTGTTACAAATCTCCCTAACACACTATCCACCCAATGATCAACCGTACGGGTGATCTTGTTGTCAGTCTTCTCCAATTGTTGAATCAATTCCGGCGTCCACTACGTAACCTGATCGTCCCTCCAACAAGTCTGAAATTCCATGAGCCTCGCTAACCAATCTTGAAGCTCGTGCGTATAAGTTAAAAAGAAAATTTCATAAAATTTAGTGAATATGTACTTATTCTTCCACCTCTCTACTGTCAGCTTTGTGCTGCGATTCTCTTTTACAACAAACTCCTGAATCTGTCTTTCAAACTAGTTTTCGATTTCCGGTTTCTCAGGTCTCCAACGGCCTCATGGCATTACCTGATCTCTCTCTCAAAATGCTCTTGGTCCCGAAAATGGAACCATTTTTTGGCTTGAGGGGTCCTGACCTAGGTTCGAAGGTTAAGGTTTTCCAAAAAACCCCTATACTACTAGCCCTTTCGGCAATGACCTACTTGCGCAGGTTGCTGGAATCAAGATTTTCGTTAGACCAAAACCCGCAGGCTTAGTCTCTGCTACAATCGCTAGAGTTAGAATCCACGAGAGGCGGTTAGTCCATGTCGCGAAACACACGGGGAGTGTTGAACCCAATGTCCAACAATCTCCCCCCCAACGCGAGTCAGGTGAGTTTCAAACTTGAGACCTGTCGCTTTGATACCACTTGTTGGTATCACGATTGTTGTTAGACCAATACCCACAGGCTTAGTCTCTGCTACAATCGCCAGAGTTAGAATCCATGAGAAGCAGTTAGTCCATGTCACGAAACACACTGGGAGCATTGAACCCAATGTCCAACACAAGCCAAGGTCTCACTCGAAGTAGTATGGGAGGGTGTTGGAACCAGGTTTTCGCACCCTGGGAGAGAGAAGGTAGTTCAAGGCAGATCTATGTTGTAGCTTACTAGGTTTGCACAGAATGAGTCTATTCGTAGCTCTTTTAACAATATAATCCACACATAACCATAGTAAAGCTATTATTACTAAAAAATCTAATCAACACATTCACATCCACGTGTGCATTATAAAATACCATCACAAAACATTATAATCGCATCCAATTCCAAATCATAGATACGTTCGCAGCTTAACTAAATATCGCAGATGCTCTTCAGCAGTAAACACAATCAATCCAGATAGAAAAAAGGTACTTCAAATATATTATGCATTCATTAGCATCAAAAATCTACTTACAACCCAAACATAGCCCACACACACAGCCTGCGGGGTCCGCACATAGCAGGACTGAGGATCTCCGCACACATAGCCAGCAGGATTCCTTACCCAAAACAACCCAAACAGATCCTAATAATTCGCACGTAGCATCAATATATTGACTTACTTACCTACTAGACCCAACTATCTATCTATTTATAACATCTTAGCCTTTTCTATCTGATGGTCTGCAAACCATGGTTTGCAGACCCTAGAGCTACCCTTTAACCCATTACAAACATTAGGGGCTTTGACCCAGCCCAAAACCCCTATGCAAGACCGATTATTACAAAATTGTACCAAAAACGCAGGTTAGGGAACCCTGTTCCAACAAGGTCCTAAGAAGATCAAGATTATTCTAGAATGGCCTACAACTACAAATCTCACACAAATTAAGAGATTCTTTGGTTTTTGTGGTTTTTATAAGACATTTGTTGAGGTATTTTCACAAACCACAACATTTCTTACAAATTTGACTAAGAAGATGGGATTCGAGTAGTATGATTCAACACATAAATGTTTTCAGCACTTCAAGCAGGTGATGTCCACATGCCCTATGTTGGGAATACTCTATTTCTCCAAACCCTTTTGAGTTGGTGTGTGTTGAGTCCCAAATTTGCATCTTTTCCATACATTTTTCCATACCTTTTTCACTCACCTAAACCTCCCAAATTGTCAATATCATGTGCAAAAGAGCATCTAACATGGTTTTTAATTATATTTTTGTGTTTGCTATTTGATCTAGATTTTGTTCATTCAGCTGAGGAATCTTGCCACTTTCCGCAGCTGCTGCAACTTTCCGCAGCTATTTTGTGAAACTCTATGCTACAGGTGTCTACAAGGGAAACGAGCCACATGGGCAGGTCAGGAATGACGTGGACATGGTTCGTGTCCTATTGGTTCAAGCAAACTCATCCAAAGAAGCCGTGGTCAAAAGCGTCCACATGGAAGTCAACCATGGAGTTTCATGCCGGCCGGACTCTGTTTCGTGTCAGTGTTGAGTCCCAAATTTGCATCTTTTCCATACATTTTTCCATACCTTTTTCACTCACCTAAACCTCCCAAATTGTCAATATCATGTGCAAAAGAGCATCTAACATGGTTTTTAATTATATTTTTGTGTTTGCTATTTGATCTAGATTTTGTTCATTCAACTGCGGAATCTTGCCACTTTCCGCAGCTGCTGCAACTTTCCGCAGCTATTTTGTGAAACTCTATGCTACATGTGTCTACAAGGGAAACGAGCCACATGGGCAGGTCAGGAATGACGTGGACATGGTTCGTGTCCTATTGGTTCAAGAAAACTCATCCAAAGAAGCCGCGGTCAAAGGCGTCCACATGGAAGTCAACCATGGAGTTTCATGTCGGCCGGACTCTGTTTCGTGTCACATGAAGACCCATATGGCCGTTTCTAAGCCTGCAGAGGTTAAATCGACATCTGTACAGGGTTCTGGAGTCGAATTCAAGCATCCACCTTTCGTAGATTTACTTTCCAACACGGCCATGCTCCTATATCCGTGGACGTAGTGGTCTACGTGCTCTCCACTAGCATGAACTTTAGGAAACAATTATAGTTTGTTGTTATATATATTGCGTTTGCATACGCATATGAGTTAGTCGATATTAGTGAATGTAGTCTCTGTTATCTTTTGATTAGTATGTTCTGTAGTGATTACGCTGCACTTGTGCCGTAACATTACCATTCTGTAATGACTTCTTTTTAATATGAAAAGACTATGTTTTTCAACTTAATTCGTATTTGAGGACCGTTGCCAAGGCTGTGTAGAGGGCCCCTGCTCAGCTAAGGTTTTGTGTATTAGTGTATATTTCTCATTTCGTTTCTTTAGAAATCATTGTATCATAATCCATTCATATGTTCATACTTTGCAGTTGTTTCATTTCTGTTTTTCATGTTTTATGATTGTTAACCACTGATCAGTGTTTATGTTTTTCAGGTTTTAGATAGGCAGCCCGGGCATTTTCATAGCTTTTTGACTAATGACATGAAACTAACATTGTTCTGCTGCTAATTTTCTTTTCATAGCTTTTGTTTAATTTCAGTATTGCTTTGTTCATTTCAGTTTTGTTTATTTGCTTCAGTAGTTAAAATTTAGATATACTAATCTGCTCATAGCATCTTCAGTTGCCTCCGAAAGCCACAGCTGGACTGATGGTGAGGGATTTCATTATGAAATGTGTATTTTAGTATTAGTTTCTTTTCTGCAAATTTAGATATACTAATCTGCTCATAGCATCTTCAGTTGCCTCCGAAAGCCACAGCTGGACTGATGGTGAGGGATTGCATTATGAAATGTGTAGTTTAGTATTGGTTTCTTTTCTGCAAATTTAGATATATTAAGCTGCTCATAGCATCTTCAGTTGCCTCCGAAAGCCACAGCTGGACTGATGGTGAGGGACTGCATTATGAAATGTGTAGTTTAGTATTAGTTTCTTTTCTGCAAATTTAGATATATTAAATCATGCATGACATCTTCGGTTGCCTCCGAAAGCCACAGCTGGACTGATGGTGGGGGATTGAATCATGAGTGTATGGTTTAGTATTAGTTTACTTTCTGCAAATTAAATATCAGTTACTCAAATTGTTTATGATTACTTCCGAAAATCATAGCTGGACTAATGATGAAGGATCAGAAGATAAATTGATGTAATCTGATTTAGATTTATTTTGTTGCAATTTTGAATTTCCTTAAGTATAGTTTCTTTTATGTTTAGTTGGCAGCGAAAATAGTTTAGTTTTCATGCTCAATAGTTCATTGTTTTGATTTATTAGATTAGCAGCACCTTTTGATTTCAGCAGCACATTTTCATTTTCTTTCAAGTCTTGACATTGTAAATTTCAAATTGCTTTTTAAAGTTTCAAGTTGGTAAATCATTATAGGGGATATCACTTCCTTGAACAAACATAACCAAACTTGTTTTCATCTTAGAATTTCCATTTCACCTAAGAAAACCAAAAACGACAAAAAGTTAAGAAATAGGTTATCTTGCACATATAGTGCGCCGCACTTCATCAGCTTACGATTCCCGGATTGACAAATTAAATGCAGCAATTTAGGACACACTAAATTGACCAAACATTTTGGCGCCGTTGCCGTGGAAGTGTAACTAGGTAGCCAATTTCTTAAAAAAAAAACATAAAATCATAAAAGAAGGGAAAACTTGATAACTTCTTAAAGTATGCTCTCCTCTTGCACCTAGTGTGATCTGGAGGATCAGAAAAGAGAGTTATTGGTTTAGTAATTTCTTAAGTATGCTCTCTTCTTGCACCTAGTGTGACCTGGAAGATCAGAAAGAGAATTATTAGCCCAACTTTTCAAAAATATAAAAAAAATAAAAAATGACATGCATAGGGCAAGAGATTCTAGGGAAGGTTTATAGCTAAAGCCAAGAGTTCGATTTTCACAACTCCATCTTCTTCAAGGCATAGACCAGATTCACCACCATCTACCCCTAGCCTTAAGATTTTTGGAAGTCAAGGAACAGCTGAATTAGAGGATTCTCCTATACCACCTACCAAAACCCACTTAGAAAACAAACACACTTTCTCTCATCCTTCCTTGGTAGAAGAACTAGAGGACTATAAGGACTCTAAAGAAACTATCATGGCAGAGGAAGTAATAAATAGAGGTGGAGGTGGAAGAGGAGGAAACAATGGAGATAACAATGGTGAAGGAAATAATGGTAGAAATAGGGATTTGTTGGGATTCCCTATAGTTGATGAGGAAACTCATGCAACAATGAAAAATATTTCACCATATGTTCTCCCTAACTTTTATGGATTGCGAAGTGAGGATCCTGAAACATTTCTGTTTGAGTTTGAAGTAGTGTGCCGAACTTATGACTATATGGAAGATTCTCAAAAACTCAAACTGCTTCCTTCAACATTGAAGGGATCTGCTTTGAAATGGTTCATGGGATTAGCCACTCAATCTATCAGGACTTGGAATGATATGAAACAAACATTTTTGGATAGATACTTGGACTATTGTATGCCCACCAATTACAAGGATGAGGTATTCAAAATGATGCAAAAAGAAGATGAAAATTTGGAAGACTTAATTGAAAGATTTCAATACAACTTGAAAAGAGCAAAGATGAGCAACTTAGATAATGAAACCTTGAAAACCCTCCTATTAAAAGCCATTAGAGATGAATGGATAGACATTTTAAACATGATGGGGAAAGGAGACATTTCTCAACTTCCATTTCGTGATATAACAGAACTATGTATCCATCTCTCAAAGGGAAAATCTAAAACAGGAAAAGGGCCTAGGGATCCTTCTCTTATTAGGGCTAACAAATCTGCAACCGGATCAGTAAGTAGGGCAGAGATTGGTAACATGCTTGATGAGTTTAAAACTGATATTTTAGGGAGCCTTAGTGAACAACTAGACACCCTTAAAATCCAAAACAAGCAGAAAGCAGAAACAGATGCTTTAGCTATCTTTTGTCCGAAATGTAGGAAGAAACATGCTTTAAGGGAATGTCCCTTGGATGCAAAAGTTGTAGAAACATGTATGATTTGCTCATAAAATCATGAGATCAAGGATTGTCCTTCAATCCCTGGACTCAAAGCTGTTTTTCAAGAAGATCCAAATTCAGTAGAATCTCTCTGTTTTGTCGCAAGGAGACCTTGGCAGGGACAACAATCTCAAGGGTTTAACAACCCTATGAATCTTCAAACCCAACCAAATTTGAATCCTTGGCAACAACCTTGGCCCCAACATCAAAATTCATATCAGCCATGGGTACAAGGGATGCAAAATCCTTATGGGAGATTTGCTCAATTTTATCAATATCCTCCATCTTTTCAAAGTCAACAAATTCCACAACTTCCAAACCCAAATCCACAACTTTCATTGCCATTTCCACAACAACAACCTTCTCAACAAAATTCAAATCCTCAACTCATGCTTCCATACCAACAGAAGACAAATCAACTTCCAGCTCAGCCATTGCCAAATCCTAACAATAAGAATCCTCAAACTACTTATATGGTAGAAGGACAACAATTTCCTACCCATATGATTGTTCCTCTCAACGATGTACAACTCAGATCTGGTAGAGTCTTAGAAAAACCTTCCATAGATATTCAAGAGCAAGATACCTCTGAGGAGGACTCTCTTCAAGTCAATAAGGGTTCTGAGGAAGAATCTCTTCAAAATTCAAGCATGCAAAAAGAAAAAGAAAAGCTAACATCCACAACTCCTATAGTTGAGCAACCTGTATCTTCATCTACACCTCCTTTTCCGGAAAGACTACAAATTGATAAGGGGGTGGGAAAAAAAATCTTGTTGCCTAACTATGACTTTCTAGATGAATTGAAGAATGTTTGTATCAAGATTCCATTGCTACAAGCCATTCGAGAAATTCCTATTCTAGCAAAAAACCATAAAGGAGTTGAGTTTCAAAAGACCAGGAAGGAAGCTAAAGGACACAAGAAGAATCCACCTGGTAGGAAAGATTGCAGACATTATGATGGGAAAAATTACCATGCAAAAGTATGTAGATCCAGGAAGTCCAATTGTCAAGACACATATACATGGGATAGAAATTCCAAACACATTGATTGACTTAGGGGCTGCTATCAACATTATGAGTAGACAGACTATGGAACAGTTAAAACTTCCTAACCTTCTTTTTACACCTACTTTATTGCAACTTGCAGATCGATCGGTTATTAAACCAGATAGTGTATTAGAAGATATTTCAGTCTCCTTAGATTCTTGGGAATATCCAGTAGACTTTATGATTTTGACTCCCAAGAATAATCTAGGAGGACATCCAATTATCTTAGGAAGACCTTGGCTAGCCACAGCGGATGCTTTTATTAGTTGTAGATCTAGAGACATGTACATTTCTAATGGTAATTCGACAAAGAAATTCAATTTGTATCCTCCAGCAAGAGAAATCACAGAAATAGGAGACAATGAATGGGTCGATGATGAGGACATTATACAACCTGTCTTTACCATTTCTGAAATCAGTGAGGATAGTCAAATTCTGAATACATTAGAAAATTTTGAGATATCTTCAGAATATGACCCCACACAATTTCAGTTGGAATCTGACATAGAATATTTATCATCTAGACAAATGTCTCTTTACTCTATGGAAGAATTTGGTAATTCTGCTATTGAGATTTTTCCAGGAAAAACATTGAATATCAACAAACATTTGGAGAAGTCACAACAAGAAGAACTAACCAGAATCTTGCAAAAACATTCTACTGCATTTGCATGGGAGTATACCGACATGAAGGGTATTGATCCTAAGACTTGCATCCATCATATCTATATTGAGGAAAACAGTAGACCAATCAGACAACCTCAAAGAAGGATGAATCCAAATCTTAGGGAGATAGTGAAAGAAGAGCTCCAAAAAACTTCTCAATGTAAACTTCATTTATCCAATTTCAGATAGCCGATGGGTTTCTCCTTTGGTTATAGTACCTAAAAAGAATGGTAAATGGAGAGTATGCATTGATTACAGGGAATTGAACAAAGCAACTTTAAAGGATCACTTTCCTTTGCCTTTTATTGATCAGGTATTAGATACATTAGCAGGTAAAAAGTAATTTTCATTTTTGGATGGTTTTAGTGGCTATAATCAAATTCAGGTAGCACCTGAAGATCAAGATAAGACCACATTTACTTGTCCATGGGGAAATTTTGCCTACCGAGTGCTTCCTTTTGGGTTATGTAATGCACCAGCAACATTCCAAAGAGCAGTACTAGGAATTTTTTCTGATCTAATCCATGATTGTGTAGAGGTTTATATGGATGATTTTACAGTTTATGGTAATTCATTTGAAGAAGCATTAGAAAATTTGAAAAAAGTTCTTATAAGATGTAAAGAAACAAACCTTTCATTAAGCCATGAAAAATGCTTTATGATGTTTACTGAAGGGATTGTTTTAGGACATCATATTTCAGGAGATGGGATTAAGGTTGATAGATCAAAAGTTGAAGTCATCTCCAAGTTGCCTATTCCAAATTGTCAAAGAGATGTTAGAAGTTTTCTAGGATTTACTGGTTACTATAGAAGATTTATAGAAAACTTCACTAAAATAGCATCTCCACTCTTCAAGTTGCTTACAAAAGACTGTGAATTTAAATGGGATCCTGATTGTCAATCTGCTTTTGAAACTTTGAAAACAAGAATATCTGAAGCACCTATTTTGAGAGGACCAAATTGGAAACTTCCTTTCCATATTTCTACAGATGCTTCAGATACAGCTCTTGGAGCTGCGTTGGGTCAAAAAGATTTAATTCCTTATGCCATTTATTACACCAGTAAAAATTTGACTCCCACAGAGTTGAACTATACTGTGACTGAAAAAGAGTTTTTAGCTGTTGTTCATGCAATTAATAAGTTTAGACATTACATAATAGGCTATGAAAATTTTATTCATACTGACCATTCTGCAATTAGATATTTAATGAACAAACCTGTTACTAATGGCAGAGTGACAAGATGGCTCTTACTTTTGCAAGAATTCAATATTATTGTGTTGGATAGACCAGGGAAACAAAATACAGTAGCTGATTTCTTGTCTAGGATTCAAAATACTAAAGAAGATTCTCCTGTAGAGGATAAGTTTCCTGATGAATACTTGTTTGCAGTAACTATTAAGACCCCTTGGTATGCAGATATTGCTAACTATTTGGTTACAGGGAAACTACCTTCACATTTATTTCCAAGAGAAAAACGAAGAATTATTCAGGAGAGTTCAAAATATTCATGGATTTCTAACGAATTGTTTAAAACAGGGCCAGATCTTGTGATCAGAAGATGTGTCAGGGAAGATGAAATGCCTGATATTCTTAAGGCATGTCATGATGAACCATGCGGCGGACACTTTGCAGACAAGAGGACGGCCTATAAAATCCTCTCTTTAGGATATTATTGGCCTTCCCTCTTCAAAGATGCAAAACAATATGTCAAAAGGTGTGACAGCTGCCAAAGAGTAGGGAAACCTACCCTTTCAAATGAAATGCCATCGCAAACACAGGTACTCATTGAACCCTTTGAAAAATGGGCTTTAGATTTCATTGGACCTATTAATCCACCATCTAAGCAAAAGAAGTATATATTGGTTTGTACTGATTATGTTACTAAATGGGTAGAAGCAAAAGCATTAGTATCTGCTACTGAAAATTCAGTTGTTCATTTTCTTTATGAGGATATTTTTACTCGCTTTGGTGTTCCAAGAGAAATTGTGACAGATCAGGGGAGCCAATTCACATCCAATTTGGTGGAAAAGTTGATGGAAGAATACAAAATCAAGTACAGAAGATCTACTCCTTACCATCCACAAGCAAATGGTCAAGTGGAGTCTACAAACAAAGTTCTTGAAAGTATCATCACCAAAACTGTTCATCTACATAGAAGAGATTGGGCAGAAAGGCTTCCAGAAGCCTTGTGGGCCTACAGAACTACATGGAGGAATACAACAAGACATTCTCCCTATGAACTTGTTTATGGGAAAGAAGTCTTGCTCCCCATTGAGTTCCAAGTTAAGACCTTCAAGATAGCAGTTCAGTTGGGGATGGACTTATCAGAAGCCCAAAAGCATAGAATGGAGCAGTTGAATGAGCTAGATGAGATCAGATAAGAAGCAATTCTAAGAACTGATCTAGTTCAATATCAAAGAACTAAATGGCATGACAAATATATCAAAGAGAAGAAGTTTCAAGAAGGAGATTGGGCATTGTTATTTGACTCCAAGTTTAAAGATTTTCAAGGGAAATTTCAGACTCATTGGCTTGGGCCATATGAGATTGACAAGATCTTTAGTAATGGAGCTGTAAGAATCAAGACCATTGATGAGTTTCAAACTCCTCTTATCGTGAATGGCCATAGATTGAAAGTTTATCATAAGCCACTCTCAAAAGAGGACTTTGTCAAGATGTTTCAAGAAAGTTCTGCAATCAGGCTGGTACAGAAGAATTCTTCTTCTCCACCAGCCTAGCTTTTGTTTTTCAGTTATTAAAAAAAAAAAAAAAAAAATAAATAAATAAATAAATAAATAAATAATGGTATAAGCCTGAAAACCAATCATTGATTGGCAGTCTTATACAGAAAATATAGGGTGAAAATCAGGGAAACCTGACACTCTATATTTTCCAAAAAAAAAAAAAAAAAATCTCTCCTTCATTTCACAAGCTTTGTCACCACCCACTCCACTTCATTCCACTTCATTTCATCTCATTCCACTTCATTCACTTCATTTCATTCCATTCCATCAATAAAAATATTTTTCATGACCATTTCCATCTGGTCATTTGTCATTTGTTCATTTCCATTCATCCAAGTAATAGCTGTGTCAGTTTCCGCAGCTGACATCTGTTTCCGCAGCTGACTCCAGTTTCCGCAGCCAGAAGCAGATTCCGCAGCTACTACTTTGTTTTCAAAGAGAATGTACAGTCAGATGTTATTTTCATAATTATGAAATAAAATGCAGGAGAGAGGATCAATGGAGCATTCAAGACACCAATGGAGATCAGTAAGTTGAAGACCAAGGGCAAAGGCAAAGATTCCAAAGGTATGAATAAAATTTATTTCAAATAGTATTGAAAAACACATTTTTATATAGTTTTGAACCATGAGCTCTATCCATTACGCGCAATGATTATATTGACAGTTCTGTAACCTTTCACGATCTCCATATTATCCTCTTGCATTTATTCACAAACGGTTTCATCATTAAACCCCGATTTTCACTCATGATCCAATATCCCACCGGTGATAATGAAGCGTAATTGATTTGACCAAGGACTCTTACAAGCCGCATCAAGTCACAACCGTTGATTGAAACGTGTTCACATTTATTTCGTAGCCACCAAAATTCAAAATGCGGCCGAATGTGTTATATTCTATCAATCTACTCAGTCCTATCTTTGTTATGTTTTCGAAACCCCACTCTGTTCTGTTTCATTCCGTTTCGTTCCTTTTGCTCATTCTCACTCCCGTATATCTACCCACAGTCTCACTCCATTCCGTTTATGGTGCTCATTCCCATTTTATGATACATCCCCATAGCCATTGTGCTCGTTCCTGAGCATTCAACCATTCTACTTCCATTTGAAACCCTCACGAAGGCAAATTTGTGAAAAACAGAGAAGTGAAATGGGTAAATTGCTAAGGGCAGAGCCGGAAGGACCAAAGTTTATAGAGGGATATCCACAAGCAAAGGAGATATTGAAGAAAGAAAAATGGCTGCGTTTTATTCAGAAATTCAGAGGTTATCACAGAGAAGTTACGAAAGCATTTGCAAGGTCATTTGATGGCTCGGAAGCAGAAATTGGAGACCTCAAGTTTTCGGTCAATGAAGCATCAATAGCAACAGCCACGGAACTTCTTCAGGAGGGAGAGCATTGGTTCAAAAATAAAAGCATCAGTGATGAGGCATGGAGAACAATCTTACGAAACCAAGGTATGGATATAACTGTTTTTAAGAGAGGAATTCCTGTGCATGCATTGAAGGAAGAATGGGCCACTTTACTGTTAATTGTTCAGAAATTCATTACATGTGAAGGCCGTTTTGGGTCCATGTACATGTACCATACCGGGCTATTAATGAATTTTCTAGAAAACCAAACTCTCAATCTCCCATATTTTCTATTCAATAGCTTGAAGAAAATGGCTGTGACTGTTCAAAAACACTTAGGAGATGTAGAGCCTCATCTATATCACCACGGCCTTATAAAAATTCTGCTTGAAAAGGAGTTAAAGGAAAGAAAAGACACATGGGAACAATTTCTAGTTAGAAATTTCTTTGAGGAACCTCAGGAAATTCCTGAAGGTAGTTCAATAAGAAGGAGTAGAAGAAAAAGAATAAATGTTGAAACCCAAATTACTCCTACTCAGAAAATTCCCGCAGCCAGCACAGCAAGAAGAAGTAGGAGGAAAAGAACAATTGATGAAATCCAAAATACCCCTACTACTACTATGAAAAGAACTGATAGGGAAGAGAGATTGGTAAAAAGAAAGAAGAAGGAAATCAAGGGTAAGAAGCCAATAACACCAAAAGGGAAAGAAACCATTGAGGCTATACATAAAACTCCTTCTTCTGAAGAAGAAGATCATCAAGTGCTATCAGAAAGATTAGTCTATCTTCAAAAACAGTCATCTATGCCCAAGACGGCAGAGAAAGGAAAACAAAAACAAAAGGATAGTGTACCACAGCGTGTGAGGAGAAGCAGCAGACTAAAGGGAAAATTGAGAAAAACGCAAATTAAAGGTCCTCATTTCATTGATTTGGGTGAGGAGACATCTGAACAGTCCCTAACTGACCATAGTCCATCTCAGTCAGTTAGTGAACCTGGTTCATTCCATTCCCAATCAGACAATGAGCATACTCCATCTTATTCTCAGCAAAATATTGATGTAAGCCCCCCTCGGCCAGATTTTGAACATAACTCTCCTTTACAGCATTTTGGGGACAGCCCAATAAAAATGACACATGAAATAGACCCCAAGCAGCAGGAGGTATATGACTATATAGAATCTTTGGAAAAGGCAGCCACAGGTCCAAGTACTTCTTCTATTCAGCCTCATACATTGCAGGATGATTTAGTTCAATCATTAAAACATGAAATTTTTGAGCTGGAGCTTTTAAATAGGCACATAAAAAAATGAAAATGAAACATTGAAAGAACAAGGCAAGCTGGACAAGATCATCCATGATAATACTATATTACATTTGGGAATATGGCAAAAGAAGAATAAGAAATTGAAAAGGAAATGCCAGAAATTGAGCAGAGCACTTGTAAATATCAAATTTAGGTGCTTAATGAAGAAACCCAGAATGATGGCAGTACCAAGGAAGAAGATAAGAGGATTGGATGTGCTGGCTGAAGTATCAAGGCACATGAATTGAAGAAAGAGTATCAAAATTTTGGTTGCATGAGGACATGCAACACCTTCACAGTGGGGGTATGTTGAGTTCCAAATTTGCATCTTTTCCATACATTTTTCCATACCTTTTTCACTCACTTAAACCTCCCAAATTGTCAATATCATGTGCAAAAGAGCATTTAACATGGTTTTTAATTATATTTTTGTGTTTGCTATTTGATCTAGATTTTGTTCATTCAGCTGCGGAATCTTGCCACTTTCCGCAGCTGCTGCAACTTTCCGCAGCTATTTTGTGAAACTCTATGCTACAGGTGTCTACAAGGAAAACGAGCCACATGGGTAGGTCAGGAATGACGTGGACATGGTTCGTGTCCTATTGGTTCAAGCAAACTCATCCAAAGAAGCCGCGGTCAAAGGCATCCACATGGAAGTCAACCATGGAGTTTCATGTCGGCCGGACTCTGTTTCGTGTCACATGAAGGTTCATACGGCAGTTTCTAAGCCTGCGGAGGATAAATCGACATCTGTACAGGGTTCTAGAGTCGAATTCAAGCATCCACCTCTCGTAGATTTACTTTCCAACACGGCCATGCTCCTATATCCGTGGACGTAGTGGTCTACGTGCTCTCCACTAGCATGAACTTTAGGAAATAGTTATAGTTTGTTGTTAAAAGAAGCCGCGGTCAAAAGCGTCCACATGGAAGTCAACCATGGAGTTTCATGTCGGCCGGACTCTGTTTAGTGTCACATGAAGACCCATACGGCCGTTTCTAAGCCTGCGGAGGTTAAATCGACATCTGTACAGGGTTCTAGAGTCGAATTCAAGCATCCACCTCTCGTAGATTTACTTTCCAACACGGCCATGCTCCTATATCCGTGGACGTAGTGGTCTACGTGCTCTCCACTAGCATGAAATTTAGGAGACAGTTATAGTTTGTTGTTATATATAATGCGTTTGCATACGCATATGAAGTTAGTCGATATTAGTGAATGTAGTCTCTGTTATCTTTTGATTAGTCTGCTCTGTAGTGATTACGCTGCACTTGTGCCGTAACATTACCATTCTGTAATGACTGCTTTTTAATATGAGAAGACTCTGTTTTTTCAACTTAATTCGTATTTGAGGACCGTTGCCAAGGCTGTGTAGAGGGCCCCTGCTCAGCTAAGGTTTTGTGTATTAGTGTATATTTCTTATTTCGTTTCTTTAGAAATCATTGTATCATAATCCATTCATATGTTCATACTTTGCAGTTGTTTCATTTCTGTTTATACACTTCCATAATTTCCATTTCATTTCTGTCTTTCATGCTTTATGATTGTTAATCACTGATCAATGTTTATGTTTCAGGTTTTAGATAGGCAGCCCGGGCATTTTCATAGCTTTTTGACTAATGACATGGAACTAACATTGTTCTGCTGCTAATTTGATTTTCATAGCTTTTGTTTAATTTCAGTATTGCTTTGTTCATTTCAGTTTTGTTTATTTTCTTCAGTAGTTAAAATTTAGATATACTAATCTGCTCATAGCATCTTCAGTTGCCTCCGAAAGCCACAGCTGGACTGATGGTGAGGGATTGCATTATGAATGTGTAGTTTAGTATTAGTTTCTTTTCGCAAATTTAGATATATTAAATCATGCATGACATCTTCAGTTGCCTCCAAAAGCCACAGCTGGACTGATGGTGAGGGATTGAATCATGAGTGTATGGTTTAGTATTAGTTTACTTTCTGCAAATTAAATATCAGTTACTCAAGTTGTTTTATGATTACTTCGAAAATCATAGCTGGACTAATGATGAAGGGTCGAGAAGATAAATTGATGTAATGCGATTTAGATTTATTTTGTTGCAATTTTTGAATTTCCTTAAGCATAGTTTCTTTTATGTTTGGTTTGGCAGCAAGAATAGTTTGGTTTTCATGCTCACTAGTTTACTGTTTTGATTTATTAGATTAGTAGCACCTTTTCATTTCAGCAGTACATTTTCATTTTCTTTCAAGTCTTTTCATTGTAAATTTCAATTTGCTTTTTAAAGTTTCAAGTTGGTAAATCATTATAGGGGATATCACTTCCTTGAACAAATATAACCAAACTTGTTTTCATTTTAGAATTTCCATTTCACCTTAGAAAAAAAACCAAAAACGACAAAAAGTTAAGAAATAGGTTATCTTGCACATATAGTGCGCCGCACTTCATCAGCTTACGATTCCCGGATTGACAAATTAAATGCAGCAATTTAGGACACACTAAATTGACCAAACAGTGTGTGAAGCTTCGGGAGAGGGGAAAGGAGTTTTTCTGATGCAGGATAAGCACCCCATCACTTTTGAGAGTAGAAAATTAAGAGGTGTAGAGAGGAGTTAATTTATGATAGAGATATGTTGTTCATTATGCATTCCTTGGCTAAATTCAAACCATAGCTAGTTGGTGGTAATTTTATCATCAAAACATATCATAATAGCATCAAATATTTCATGAAACAGAGGGATATAAATGGTAGGAAACATAAGTGGGTCAATATATTGTAGACATTTGATTTTGACATTGTATATGTCAAGGGGAAGAAGAATGGAATTGTTGATGTGGTTTCAAGGAGGCCTCACATATGTTCTCTTGTGGAGATTTTTGTTGATTGGAGGGTGTTAATTACAACTAAGTATGCCAAATATTTATGGGAAACGAGAGTTATGGAAGGAAAAACTCATGATGAAAGAAATATACTGCTAAATGATTTGATCATATATAAGGGAAGAATTTATTTCGTGCCTCCTTCAAAGCTTAAGGTAAATATATTGAGAACATTTTGTGTGGCACCTATAGGTGGTCACCTAGGATTATTTAAAACATACAAGAAAATCCGAGAGAGATTCACATGGAAAGGAATTAAGAATTAAGTACTTAAGTATGCTAGAGAGTGTTCTACTTTCCAACAAAACAAGAATGAACATACTTATCTAGCTTATATGCTTCAACCTCAACCCATTCCTAATTAGAAATGGGAATTTATCTATATGGATACCATCACAGGGCTACCTAAGGTACTAGGTAAAGATTGCATCTATGTGGTGGTTGATAGGTTGACTAAGTTTGCACACTTATTTTCCATTTCAATGACTTATACAATAGCACAAGTAGCTGTTTTTTTTGAGATATTTTCATGTTGCATGGGATGCCCAAGAATGTTTTTGGTGAAAGGGACAACAAATTCCTAAGTATGTTTTGGTAGGATATCTTCCAATTGAGTGGGACTAAGATCACTCCTAACACTAGATACCACCCACATACATATGGTAAATTTTAGATAGTGAACAAATGGGTGGAAGGGTACCTCATGAAATATGTTTTTGGACAGTAGAGAGCTTTGATCAAATGGCTACACCTTAGTTAATATTGTTACAATTATACTTATCACATGTCTATCAGGATGTCACCATTCATGGCTTTATATGGTTATGGGGCTCCCAACTTCATGGATTTATTGTTTGGGAATAATCGAGTGCCTAAGGAAAATGGATTAATATAAGAGAGTTAGGACGTCATCAAGTCATTGAAGGAAATTTTTTCAATAGGAACACAATAGAAAAAGTATATATGTCGATAAACATTGGATAAAGTGCAGTTTTGAGGTTGGGGACATGATTTATTTGATATTGCAACCATATAGATATTCTATTATCAAGAAGAGTGGAGCATAGAAAATCAAGCATAGGTTTTATGAACCATTTAGAGTATCTTTGAGGTTTGGAGAGGTTTTCTATGAAATTTAGCTATTGGCTAGAAGTGGGGTTCATAATTTATTTCATGTATCTAGGCTCAATAAGGCACTTGGTTATAACATGATTCCATCATCTGAGTTGTTTCCATTGGATGAGGAGGGGAAGTTGATATTGATTCTAGAGGCCCTCATTGATACTAGAGAGAGGAGTCTTCAATAGAGGGCATCCAACAATTTCTAATCAAATGGAAGAACTTGTTAGTATTAGATGCCACACGGGAAAATGATTGCAACATCTAGAGGTGATATTGCTTGAGGACAAACAATTTTGGCAAGGGTGAACTGTAATTCCCCCTTCCTAATCAATGGAGTTAGCATACCTTTAGCCTATTAGTCAGTTCCAATAGGCTATTGGGTTAGGGCTAGGGAACCTTGGAGGCAATTAATCTAGTAGTTTGGTAATGCTTTATGGTCACTTGAGATCTCAACGAGATTATGAGAAAGATGAATTTTTCTAGAATGATTTCGGGATAGTTTTCAAATACTTACTATTATTAGTAAGTAAATTTTGAGCACCAACTAGACTATATGGAAAGGTTACTATTTTTAGCATTATCGGTGGGTTTAATTTTGATGACTATCTCAACATTTTATATATATTTTTGGTGGTTTTAAATAAAATAATGATAAGTTTTTTCCCAAGGAAAAATCGTAAGTTTCATTAATAAGATGAAAATTGCATGTTGTAGACGCTTCGAGAATCATATGCAAATATGGTGGCCAATACACAGTTATAAAAATATATCAAGTCTGATAACAATACATCTGTCTAAAAATATATAAATGAAAATGGGGCATAACATAAGTAACTGATAAATATAAATAATCTTTCAAAATGCAGAGATCCTAAAAAATCAGGGCATTTATGCCCCCTATGCTAGTGCATCATCATAAGGCCTATGAAAATACTGATAATACTGATGGTCATTTTTATCCTAGATCACCCAATGATCCCTTGGCTGGTGCGCAACCTCCTTGGAAAGTGAATAAAAAATTTGATTCCTCTCCCTGTAAATATGTTGACAAGATATAGAGTAAAAATATGATTTCAGAAGAAGTACCTCATCTCGTAATTTCTGAAGTGTGTGCAAGTGACAAACAGATTGCTGGTTGAACCAATCTATGATAAGATAGGAGTCACCAAAAATCTGAATATGACTGTATTATTTAGATAAAGCAAAAGTGAGGAGATATATAAGGCATGAGAGTTATACAAAATTATTGGTGCCTCTGCCCAAACCTAATTTTAATTTGAAAGAGTGATTCTCGTGTAAAAACAGTACCGCACCCCCACCACATCCAATATGTTGTACTGATCCATCAAAGTATGCATAGGGCAAAGATTTATCAATAATTTATGGTGTAATAATTCTTGGATGAGGAAGATCTTCATCATCAGGAATCATATAATGGTATAAGGAGATGATGTATGCAGATATGATTGGCCATTTTGGGGTAGAATCATTGAATATGATTCTATTCTGGGCAATCCATACTCCCCAAAAAACAAGTAAAGGGAGGTTACGAAGCTTATGGGGTTGTGCATTGTGCCACCAAGAGACCCCAACATGAGATACGAAGGGGACAAACTAACTCAAATTTATATTAAGGTTATTTTTCAAAAGAGTCTAGAGGGTCAATGATGCAAGGAAATAGAGAAATAGGTGATAAAAATCCTCAATATCACTCTTGAAAAGAGAACACCAAGAGGGGCCAATGAAGGAACACTTCTGCAGATTGATTCAAGTAGGGATCTTGTCTATAAGAATACACCACATGAATAATATGGCGTTTGGGGGACATATCAATTTCCATAATGGATGCCACCACCATAACATCTCCTGAGGGTGATGATAAACAAATATAATTGGATAGCCGTCCTTCGGTGTATACTGTCCATGTTTCGAGGTAGCCAAAATGAGTTCATCTTCTCTTTCCGTGATCCTAACACGAGATTCGGCCAATGCATCAATGTATTGCGACCATTACAATTTCCAAGGAGGAGGAATGAGAAGACCATGAAATGTTTTCCAAGCCTGAGAAAATATGGTGGTATTATCAGGATCAACGACCTGATTTAGTGTAGAATAATCCACACCCTCAAAATATTGAATAACTTCAGGAGAAATAGGATGTGCATTAGCACTTCTCGACCAAGGATCACTGCCAATTCGGACCTATCTACTCGAACCAATTTTCCAAGCCAGACCAGATCTGATATAATCAATGGAGTTTAATATGGCTTTCCATATGGAAGAAATATTGTTCGTGTTCTAGTTCCTACTTCTAATCCAATCAATCGGGCTTGTTGGGCTGATGTATATTGTATAACGACCTTGGTCCATAAGTTATTAGTAGTTAGAGTCTACCAGCCTAGTTTGGCAATTAATGCTTTGGAGAAATAAGGTAAGTTTTTCATGCCACAAACACGCCCCCCCCCAATTTTTTTGGTAATGCAATAAGGTCCCATCTAGTCCATGAAAAGGTATGACCTTCACTTGATCCTTTCCAAAGGAATCTGCAACAAAGTTGTTGTATTCTAGAGAGTATACATTTGGGAATCCAGGCCAGAGACATCCAATATATTGGGATCACTTCTAATAAAAATTTAATAAGAATAAAGCGTCCAACACGAGAGAGCCACCGGTGGTACCAAATATCGAGTCTCCTTTCAATTTTGGCAATCAGCTAGGTCCAATCAGTGATTTTTTAATTGGAGGGTTTAAGTCTAAAACCAAGATACTTAAGGCCATCATCAAAACCAAGAAAGATGAAAGGAAACCTCCACAAAGAAAAATGAATTTCATGTTGGGAGCATCCCTGATATGATAAGGAATATTTTGTGTGGTTGCAAGACATGCCTATGGCTTTGCAGAATAAGTTGAGCACAACATTAAAGAGTGAAGAATCACTCATGGAGGCATTCAAAAAGATGAGAACATTGTCCAAAAATAGGAGGTGGGTGAGAATACAATTTTCGGTGAGTGATATTGATACATTTTAACCTGCCATGATGTCTTTCATCCATCAGTAGTCTACTTATTCCTTCCATAACCAAAAGGAATACTATAGGAGATAAAGGGAAACCCTGACAAAATTTGCGCTCTGCATGGAAAAAGTTGGATGTTGCACCATTGATGAGAACACTTAAAGAGACCAAATTAATACAACACGTGATATAATTAATTACCGAGACTGGAAATACCAAATGCGTAAGTAACATTCTCAGATATAGGCTGTAGAAATTATACAAACAATATGTATATAATGGATTCAATCTGATCTAACAATGTACTAAAGCTAGATACTGAATCGCTTCTACAAATAAATTACAGAAATTAAACACAATCTCCAATCACATGAAGCAAAGAAGAATCAATCAAACCATAACACAGATAATTTCCCAGGAAAAGCTTGCTGCTCAAAACCCCACTATCTTATATTGTATATACAGCATGGATACATGAAACAATTACAATACACTCTCCTCACTAGAGTCTCCTATACTCAGCTAATTGTCTCACACTGTCCTAGACAAAATTGACCAAGACTTAGCCAATTCTCAGCCTCTAAACAACATGCCTTGCTTGTGAAATTCCTGATGAATGCAATCCCTATTCTTTAGGAATTTTTTCCTTCCTAAATTGCGCAAGGATCATGGGAAATCCAATGAGTGTTTGGTTACATGGGTGCAACCCAATAATCCTACAATTTATAGTTGACATCCCTTTCACCTATATCTCAATTGGGTCTCCACTGCAACTGACATGTGTGCAAATAATAATATTAAATCATCAGTTGCATGTTATATCACTGATTGTGAATTAAATAATATTTAATTCACTTGATCTCTCACTAGTGCAACAAATAGTTACAACTAGCACAACTGACTTTAACTCACTTAACTGAGTTAACTTATTACACATGCATTAAAATAATGCACCAACTGCACTTCGAACTCTGTTACAAACATAATTACTCTGCATGCCTCACCAAAAACCCTCAACTCGAAATTCATAAGCTAAATGAGTTTATCACACTCAGTTAACTATTACAAGTGATTATGAGATAAGATTACATTTTATTTTCCATCTTAATTAAGGTAAATATAAAATAGACACTACACCAAATTTATCCCACACCAATGTAGGTGCTGCTAAGACCTCCTGGTCCCACACTAGTGTAGGTGCTGCTTGGAACTCCTGGTCCCACACTAGTGTAGGTGCTGCAATTTCTTGTTGGACTTCATCACTCCCTAATCCTGCCTCTATGGTATTCAAATTTTATCCTAGTGAGCGCCTTCGTCAGAATATCTGCATCTTGATCTTCCATGGGAATTTACTGAAGTAACATTATGCACCTCTGAACACAATCTCTAAGATAGTGGTAACATATTTCAATGTGCTTGGACCAATCATGAAACATAGGATTAACTGAGAGTTTAATGCAACTCTAGTTATCACAATGTATCACTATCGGATCCATTTGAGAACCAAACAAACCAACCAGGATCTTTCTCATCTAGATGGCCTCACATGCAGCTTGACTTGATACCATGTACTCTGCCTCCACTAAAATGAGTGCCACAGATCGATGCGTCCTACTGTACCAAGAAACTATTTTCGATCCTATGTTGAAATCCCCTCCTGATGTGCTCTTTCTATCTGATGGACTGCCTCCCCAATCCGCATCCGTGAATCCTTGAAGCTTCACCCCCTCTTTCCATCTGTTCCATAATCCATACTCTATAGTGCCCCAGATATATCTCAAGACATGCTTCCACGCCTTCCAAAAGAGCTTGGTCAGCTTAACCATAACTTGACTCAGCTGGTTAACTGCATAGAAAATGTCTGGTCTGGTGTTCACCAAGTACATTAGTGAACCTACTAACTACCTGTAGACAGTAGCATCCACTACTTTTCCAGAAGTAGCATCCTCTTTCCTCCAATTTCCTGGAAGAGGAGTGTCCATGGGATTATATCTCTCCATGTGAAACTTACCCAGTATCTCTTTGGCATACTTGCCTTAAGAAACAAAAATTTCACCATCCCGCTACCATATTTCCAAACCAAGGAAATAATGAAGGAGTCCTATGTCCTTCATTTAGAACTCCCTTTCAAGATCCTCCTTGCATGATTGTATGAGCTGCTCATCACCCATCAAAATTATATCATCAACATAAAGTATGATAATCAAGAGCTTAACATAAACCAGAATTTGGTATAGGTTTTCATCAGCTTCGCTTTTGATGAAACCCAACTCGGTGAAATAGCTGTCAATCTGAGTGTACCAAGCACGAGGTGATTACTTAATCGTGTAAAATGATCTCTTGAATCGACACATATGTGACTCATTGTCAAAGATCTCAAAACCTTTTTGCTTCTCTATGGACACTTCTTCCTCAATAAATCCATTGAGAAACACAACTTTCACATCCATCTGATGAATGTGCCACCCCATCTGCGCTGAGAGTGCAAGGATAGATATAATGGAAGAGTACCTCATGAATGGAGCGAAAGTCTCATCATATTCGATCCCCTCAATCTGTGAGAATCCCCGGGCCACAAATATTGCCTTGTACTTCTCCACACTCCCATCAACAACTTTCTTTACCTTGTAGATCCATCTCGATCCAACCACTGATTTATTGACCAGTCTTGGGACAATATCCCATGCACTGTTCTTGAAAATGGAGTCATACTCCTCCACCATTGTATCAACCCAAATTGGTTGCCGCACTGCCTCCTGAAAGGAAGATGGTTTTTTCACAATACACTTGCTCATAAGATCCATGTATCCAGTAAACCTTTCCGGAGACTATCTCTGTATACACAGTGAAGTAGGGGCTCCTACATTCTTTGTTGCATCAAGTCTCAATCTATCAACTTCCGTGTTGCGCCTTATACCATTTTTAGTGGATGGCTCTGCATGAGTGTTTTCTGCCACTCCATGATCCTTCACATGTGGCTGCTCCACATCTTGAGGCTCATCCTTTGGAACCAAGAGTTCCTCCTTTGCATGCAAATATAGCTCCGTCTCAAGGGACAATCACATGGATTTCTCCTCATCAAATTTTATATCCCGTCGCACAATATTCATTCTGCTATTTGGAAAATTCACCCGATAGTTGTGGGGAGTATCAGTGTACCCCAAAAAAATCCCAATCTTAGCTGTTGGTTCTAGCTTCTTCCTGGCGTCTTTGGTCACATGCACATAAACAGATGAGCCAAAAATGTTAAAATGTGAAACATCAGGTTTCTTACCAGTAAAAGCTTCTTCTGGTGTAATCATGCCAAGTATCTGATGAGGACATGAAGTAGATCCAACATTTTTGAGAAGATTCATCAACAAATATCACATAGTACATATGTTTTACCGTCGAAGCAGTAGAGAATGGTCCACACACGTCGGAGTGAACTCTCTCAAGGATCATTGAGGCTCGGTTTCCTTCTCATGAAAGGTGGCCTTTGCATATTTTCCCATAGTACATCCCTTGCATGTGTCTGACTGCTCAAGTGTACCCTTGGGAAGACCCGTAGAAATCTGCTGCATTACTTTTAAGGCTTCATGGTGCATATGGCCCAATCTCCTGCGCCATAACTCACCCTCATCTCGGCCCACCACTTTGTCTGCTTTACCCATCAATGTTGCACAACCATTTACATCAAGTTTATAGATATTCTTAACTCAAATCCCAATCTTCTTAGCTTGTCTTGTTGTTTTGTGTCACATGAAAGCTTTTCCTTCACTGAAAACAACATCATAGCCTCTATCCTCCAACATTGCAACTAAGACTAAATTTTTCTTCAAGCGTGGTACATACATTACATATTTTAATTGAAAGGGTTTACCTTACTGTCTCTGGAAGGTAATGGTACTAATCCCGATAACACTGTATCGTCCATCATCACCCATTTCGTATGCATTTAGAGGTCCTTCTCCTGCAAGCTACTGAAAAGTTATTTGTCTCCCGTCATGTGAAAGGATGCACCACTATCCAAATACCACACCGAGCCCATTGCACTTGACACCGTGCATGAAATGAGCGATAAGTCAAGCTCAAATTTTGAGGTGAAAGCCTCACCAGCTGCAGATCCTGAAGCCTTCTTGTTCTTCTTCTTTTGTGGATAGTTAGTGCCATAATGCCCATGCTCGTGACAATGAAAACACTTCACTATGTACATGTCGCGCTTCTTTCCATCTTTACTAGACTCAGATTTGGAATGGAATTTCTTTCCTTTCCCCTTCTTCACCTTGGCATCCAAAGAAAAATCTTCTTCATCTTCATTCTTAGATGAAGATCCATCTATATTATTCCGTCTGAACTCCTCTTGCACCAAATCCGACCAAAGTTGTTCCCAATATGGCAGCTTTTCCCTTCCATTGATAGAGTCCTGATAACTATGCCAACTCTTGGGAAGTCCTAGAAGAGCTAGGCTCACCAAATCATCATCAGCGACAGTAATTCCAACACTCCCAAGCTCATCCTGACATTGGACAAACTTTGTTAAATATTTTGGCATGGATTCACCTTTCTCCATCTTGATCTTCTCGAGTTTATCTTTCAGTGCCAATTTCCTATGATCACTGCTTCTCTGAAATAGATATGTCAAAGCTTTCCACATTGCATATGGTGTGGTTTTACCACAGAGACTTGAGACAATGTGGTCTCGCACTCCCTCCAATAAGATCCTCCTCGCCTTTTCAAATTTATTTTGCCATGCATCAAGATTTGCAGCATCTGTCACAGCAGGTTTGGGAACATCATTGTCAATGAATTCCTTCAATCCATTGTCCTCCAGTACTGCCTCCATCCTGTATTTCTAAGCAATATAATTAGAAACACTGTTACCGATGAAATAGGTAACCTGACCTCAAAACGAGAACTCTAGCCCAAAAAGACTCAAAAAATATGAAAAAACACCCCAAAAACAAAAAAAAAGTGTATTCCAGAACACACTTGGTTTTTTTTGAAGGTCGAATTTCAACATTTTATAAAATTATGCTAAAAACAAAATTGTTTCTTGAAAAAAGGATTGAAAAAACACCATCAAAACAAAACCAGTTGATGCTGGAATAACAAAAAAAATAAAAATTGTGTCATATTTTTGACATTTTTAAAAATAGAAATAACATTTTTTAATTTTTAAAATTCAAACATTAAAAAAAAACCTAAAATTTAAGAAAAAAATAAAAACATTTTAAAGCTTAAAATTTAAAAATATATAGGAATAAAAAAATAAAAATAAAAACAAAATAAAAATTTTAATTCAAACATTAAAAAAAACCTAAAATTTAAGAAAAAATAAAAAATAAAAAATAAAAAAAATTTAAAGATTAAAATTTCAAAATATATAGAAATAAAAAAATAAAAATAAAAAATAAAACAAGTTAAAAAAAGAAAAGAAATTATAAAAGAAAATATAGAAGGTAAATTTAAAAGAAAAAAATGTTTGATAAATTAAAAAAAAAAAAAAAAAAAAAAAAAAAATTAAAAAAAATTTAATAAATTTAAAAAAAAAAAAATATATATATATATATATATATATATATATATATATATATATATATATATATATATATATATATATATATATATATTCAAATAAATTAAAAAAAAAAATACAAAATTTATTAAATTTTTAAAAATTAAATGAAAAAACTAAACATAAAATTTAATAATAAAAAAAGAAAATATGAAAAAAAAATTTAATTAAATTAAAAAATACAAAATTTAATAAAAATTATTAACAAAATTTAGAATAAATAAATAAATAAATAAATAAAAGTAAAATAAAAAATAAAACAAATTAAATTTCAATTATAAAAATTAAATTTAAAAAAAAAAAACAATTTTAAATTTTTTGAATTTAAAAAAAATTAATAATAATAATAATAAAAATAAAATAAAATATTAAAAAAGAAATAATTATATATATATATATATATATATATATATATATATATATATATAATCGTAGTGGCGCCGCTAATCGGCCTCCCGCCCAGGTGGCGGCGAAGGCCGATTCCGGGAATCGACCTCCCGTGGTGGGAGGCCAATTGGCAGCACCACCACGATCGAAATGTTCTCTCTCTCTTTTTTTTTCTAAGTGTAACTAATTCTATTATATATAAGGTTACTAGTACAAAACAATCACAGTGTCAGCTATGAAAGCCTGAGCACTGTGTTTGAAAGTCAAACTGTTCACAGAGTGCCTAGACTGCCCATATTGGGAAACCAGTCCTATTAAACATCGAGTCTTAACCGCCCTCGTGAGGGAAACCGATTTGGAAAGCATAAAAACTAAATAAACATAGAAATATAAGCTACAGTTCAGAGACCACTGATTCAGCTGGTCAGTCCAACGACAAAAACTAGCATTAACTATGAAACTGAACCAAAAAACCTGGAGAGCAGTGTTGAAGCTAGCCATGAGTTGGTGACGGTGGTTCCTCAATGATTCTGCAACCGAAAAACTCTCTCCTCCTTGCAGGTAGCTCGTGTCCATGCAGAAACTGTGTTCTGCTCTTTGTGGAGAAAGGGGAGATAACGGGTGCAACAGTGCGTTTAAGGGTCGAGACTGGAATAATTTGCAGGCTAAACCGGGAAGCGGATGGTTGGGAATTTCCTCCCCGCAGAGTCGGCGAAATGAGAAAGTTGTGAAGGTGGAGCGGTGGGATCGAGTGACTCGCATCTTGCGGTGTACGATGGTGGGCGAAAGAGGCGGGAGGAATGACCAGGAAGAGAGGCTGCGCCCATGGTGATGGCGCGGGAAGGAGGAGGCGAGGCGTCAACCAAGGACGCTAAAACCGAATCTCCAGCACGTCAATGTCCACGACCTCTGCCACTGCGCAGATTCTGAGAAGGGTCCGGAGTATCATCAGTGGAAAAAGTGCTGGGAGAAGGGCGACTGTGACCCCGGCTGGGGCCTCGTCAAGCCCGCATCCTCTCACGAAGACGCGGCATCTCAGAAGGGGAATGACAGAGGCGAGCTGGAACGAGAGGAGAGATAGTGAGAGCAAGGGGAGCAGTAAAATGAACAAAGGGATGGGCGAAGCGGAAAAAGTCAGGAGGAGCAGAGAAATCACGCAGAGGCTCACCACGCAGGTCAGCGCCAACCCTGGACAGAAAATTATATAGACAATGCGGACTTTGGGTGAAATGAATACCTGGGACCGGTTCAATGCAGGCCTGCAAAGAGCAGCGCCTCCCTGTAGACGTCTTCACGCTGGCCTCGAGCGAGCCAGAAGTGCAAATACCGAGCAGCGGGGTGGGCGAGCTCACCGAACCAGAGGCGTCGTCTGTGGCATGCGACTGAACCTCCAAATCTTGCAGCACTGCCATAATCTCCTCCGGATTGAGCAGACCAAGGTTAATGACCGTCGCGCGAGTGATAACATTAAGAGCAGAGTTAATGCAAATGCCGGGAGCCATGTGGGCTGCCCAGGCCATTTTCATGGGGAAGTGCGCGAGGTGGCGCCTCCCTCCCGGTGCATTAAACAGCCGGATCCGGCGAAATGTTCTCTCTCTTTATTTATTTATTTATTTAGTTTTTAATTTTTAATTTTAATTTTAATTAATTTATTTTTGAAATTTCAATATATATATATATATATATATATAATTTTTTTTATTTTTTTATTTTAATTTAATATTTTAGATTAATTATTTTTTAAAATTTAAAGTTTATTTATTAAATTTATTAAATTTTAATTTAATTTCATTTTTTTTTAATGTTTTAGTTTATTTAGTTTTTCATTTTTAAAATTTATAAATTGTTTCATTTAAAAAAAAAAAAACCAGTAAATTTATGGATATTTGTTTCTTAATTATTTGCACGTGGTTTTTTTCTTTTTCTTTTTTCTTTCTTTCTTTCTTTCTTTCTTTCTTTTTTTCTTTTTTTTTTTTTAATTTTTAAATTTGTATTTGTTTTTTCTTCTTATTATTATTTTTTTAATTTAATTTTTTCTTTTTTGTATTTTATTTTTTTTTATCTAAATTTTAATTTTGTAATTTTAATTATTTTTAAATTTCCTATTTTAAATTTATTTTTTAATTATATGGTTTTTTTTAATAACTTAGAAAAAATTGTTTTTGATGTTTTATTTTTTTATTTTTTTATTTTTTGGTTAATTTTTGTTTTTGTTTTTCTTTAAATTATGTGTTTTTTTTTTCAAATTTTGTCATTTCTTTTGATATAATTTTCGAATATTTTTGTTTTTTAAAATTTATTTGTGTTTAAATTTTTTTATTTTTACGAGTTAATTTTGTTTTTTTTTTACATTTTTATTGGTTTTTATATATATATTTTTTTATCTAAGTTTTGTGTTTTATTACCAACATGAAAATCACCACTCTAAAAAAAAAGGTTGATGCTGCATCAATACGTTTCAAGATTAGCATGAAAATCACCGCTCTAAAAAAAAAATTGATGCTGCATCAATACGTTTCAAAATTAGCATGAAAATCACTAACATTTTAAAACAAATATTCATACTTCATAAATAAAAATATTAGAGTGTCAAAAATGTGCACAAAAAAAGGGGTTATTCTGCACACCACTTTTCAAAATCGAGTGCTTTTTATGCTACCAAAAAAAAGTAGGTAACAGTGTAGTTACCTATTTCATCGGTAATAGTGTTTAGAGCTTCCCTCGAGTGCATACTCCAATATCAAGCCATTGAAATCCATTTCGATCCTGAATCACCTGTAGCACCAAGAATGTCTTCTGCAAATTCAAATTCTATTCAGTCACAAAATCAGCTCCTCCTCCACTATCGTGATTTCCTGTGCTCTGATACCATGTAGAAATTATACAAACAATATGTATATCATGGATTCAATCTGATCTAAAAATGTACTAAATCTAGATACTGAATCGCTTCTACAAATCAATTGCAGAAATTAAACATAATCGCCATTCACATGAAGCAAAGAAGAATCAATCAAACCACAACATAGATAATTTCCCGGGGAAAGATTTATGCTCAAAACCCCACTATCTTCTATTGTATATTCAAGATGGATACATGAAACAATTACACTACACTCTCCTCACAAGAGTCTCATGTACTCAACTAATTGTCTCACACAGTCCTAGACAAAACTAACCAACACTTAGCTAATTCTCAGCCTCTAAACAACCTGCCTTGCTTGCGCACTTCCTAATGAATGAAATCCCTATTATTTAGGAATTTTGGCCTTCCTAAATTATGCAAGGATCATGGGCAATCCAATGAGTTTTTGGTTGCATGGGTGCAACCCAATGATCCTACAAGTGATAATTAACATCCCTTTCACCTATATCTCAACTGGGTCTCCACTGGAACTGACATGCATGTAGCCAATAATAGTAAATAATCAATTGCATGTTAGATCACTGATTGTGAATTAAATAATATTTAATTCACCTGATCTCCCACTAGTGCAACAAACAGTTACAACTAGCACAAATGACTTTAACTCACTTAACTATGTTAATTGATTACACATGCATTAAACTAATGCACCAACTGCACTTCGAACTCTGTTACAACTATAATTACTCTGCATGCCTCACAAACTACCCTCAACTTGAAATTCATGAGCTAACTGAGTTTATCACACTTAGTTAACTATTACAAGTGATTATGAGATAAGATTACATTTTATTGTCCATCTTAATTAAGGGAAAACTAAAATAGACATTCCACCAAATTTAGCCCAAACTAGTGTAGGTGCTGCTAAGACCTCTTGGTCCCACACTAGTGTAGGTACTGCTTGGACCTCCTAGTCCCACACTAGTGTAGTTGCTGCAATTTCTTGTTGGACTTCAACATAGACAACTGGTATGATCAAATGCCTTAGCTAATTCGATTTTAAGAATCAAGCCTTTGATACACTTACTATGCATGGAGTGAAGGCCTTCCTGTGCAATAAAAATGGCATCATGTTTCTGTCTGTTGTCCAAGAAAGAAAATTGTTCTTGAGAGATATGATTAAAAGGATGGGCTTAAGTTGGTTGGCAATGATCTTAGCTATGATCTTATATAGGTAGTTGCAGAGGGAAATGGGACAAAATTCATTAAAGGAGGAAGGATTGTCAGATTTAGGAATGAGGGTAATGAACGTGGAGTTAAAGGCATCATACATACACCCGGATGTTCTGGATTCTTCAACCACAAAAATTAGTTCTTGTCCCAATAATTCAAAGAAGGATAGATAATATTCAAGAGACCAACCATTTGGACCCTGGCTCTTATCCTTTTTGAACCATTTAAGAACCACTTCTAATTCTGCCATGGAGATAGGAAAATTTAGTTCCTTTGCTAAATATTTATCCACAAACCTGGGAGAGAGTCCAAAAATCTTGATAATTTCATCTAGTGAGGGTTCATGAGGTTCTTTATAAAGATGACTGAAGTGGTAAATTCCCAGAGAGGCCAACTGATTATGAGACGTGATAGGTTGTCTATTCGCATTATCCAGAGCCCAAATGGTGTTGATGACATTGCAACCCCTGGAAAATTGTTGATAAATTTTGGTATTATCATCACCTTCTGATAACCAAGTAGCTCTACTCTTGAGCCTCCAATTTGATGACACGATCTTTTGATCAAGCGGATGAGAAACCCCTATAATGAGGGTCTTCAAGCCAGGAAAGTTCCTCCTCAATATGCTTTAAATCATGGTCATCCTTTACTTGTTTAGCCTTTCCCATTCAATCGATTTGTTTTTGATGTAAAGAAGCTTACTGGAAAAGGAGGAAGTGACAAATTGATTAGGTATAATTAGCGTAATCCTCCAATCATCGTTGACTAATTTAATATGAGATTCATCCTGAAGCTAGGTCAAATTGAACTTGAAAGGGGCATGAGGTTTTGGGGAGATACTATATAGTTCAAAAAATATCGGGGAGTGATCAGAAATACCCCCAGATCCAACCCATTTCCTGTAAGAAGCCAATATATTCAGTAGCCCTTCCTTGATGAGCAAACGATCTAGCCTCCTAGCAAGCATTACATCACCGATTCTCCTATTGCATCAGGTAGGTTGTAAATGAGGCATTAAAATGTCAACCAAGTGAAATTGATATAAAATTGATCCAAAGAGATCCAATAGGGGATCTAGTTGTGCATGAGATACCCAGGATTCAGCAAGCCCCAAAGAAAAGTTAAGATCACCTCCCAAAATAATATTGTCAGGTTGCATACAAGAAGAGTTTAGGAGAGAGTTCCAAAATTATTGTTTATTATGGAAAAGTCCATAGACTTTTACCAATATAATCTAGATCCCTAGTTGTTCAAAGAATAATTCCACCACCAGAGATCCATCCCTGCCCAAAATATTATTAAGTCTGAGGACCCTCAGGTTGAACCCTAATGCAATGCCACCTAATCGTCCACGAGAATCTAGGGCATGAAAATCCATCCAGGGAGTATGGAATATAGAGTAGAGATAATGTGTTCAAAGGCTCCCAGAGTCTCTTGTAGAAGAATCACGTCCACCTTATCAGTATCAAAGAGTCACTTAATGGCTAGTCGTTTGGCAGGGCTAGCCATCCCACGGCAATTGAAAGAGGCATTTCATTGGGAAACCATGGTGGGGGGGGGGGGGATTTATTGCTCTAAGAACCCCTTCAATGGAGATATTCCATAATTTAGCAAGATCCATACTAGCTTGCTGGATGGATTTAGAGATATTAGAGTGTTTACCACGAGAATATTTTGACGTGATAGATGGAGGATTTGTGCCTAGTCCATAACCAGCATCCGAAATCTTAGCGTGAGAGTGAAGATTGTAGTTGTGACCATATAGAGAGTTAGAGGATGATTAACGAGCAATAGAGGGGACAAGTGGAGGTGGAGGAATAATAGGCTGCGGGGAAGAATAGACATCTGGGGGGGACACCACAAGACAGACAATAGGACAAATGTGTCATCTAGTAGAAGCAACATCTAATGTATGAGAGAGAGCATGAGATGTCGCAAATGAAACAAAAGAAGAAGGAGGGTAAGGAGAGGCACCAGATCCAAGAGGTGGACCAGAAGCCACTAATTGAGATATGGTGATCCTGGAAGATGATGTATAAGCATCGACATTGTTAGTCATCTGCTGTGATGTGCCATGTGATGGAGGATGCAAAAAAACCTTCATTTTCTGACAATTTAATGATACAATGACCCTGTTGTGATCATAATTAGTCCTTGAGTAGCTTGTGGAGGAGTGACATGAGAGAGAAGTGGGCACTAATTGAACACATGGATGACCTTATGAAACATTCGATAGTGGAAGGGTACCCCCTCATAATCTAGAATCTATATTCAAGTGGTATTCCTCCATTGAATCTTCAAAGATTCTTCTAATCCTTCACGAGTATCAAGGTGAACCAATATTCGGGTGAAAGCCATCTTCCCTGTCTTTGTAAAGGATCAATCATGATTAAGGTAGGTGCCAAGAATGTTGTCAATACTTTTAAAGGTATCATCAAACCAAATATGCATGGGTAATCTACGCAATTTGATCCAAATAGGGCCGGCTCCAAGATGTTCTTTGTCAAGATAAAAAAGGGGGCTCCAATGCTTGAGGAGGAAGGGTACCATTTCTATGTGCAAAAACTGAGATAGGACCCAATTAATAAGTTCTTTTGATTGAAATTGAATGAAAAACTAGCCTTTGAACAAAGTGAAAACTGTGGGGAGGAATTCCATGGATTTCCCCCAAATTTTAAAGACTCACAGATGTAGCCTTGTTACATAATAGCTCTGCCCACGAACCCTGCCCATCAAAACGCTATCCACCGTGCTGATAAATTCGGCCATATAGATACCCTCACCAAGAATGAGCTAACTGCCCTTATTGTTAACCCAGACACACTTTTATTTTTTCCCACCTTTCTTTAAAAATCTTGAAAATGGGGTGCCAACATCAGGTTCGGTGGATGAGGTAACCCTATCATATGAGGTAGAGGCGAAAGGGAGGGGAGGAGGGCCACCACCAAAATAATCGGAGGGAGGACAAGAGGTAATGGGGGAGGACTGAGATGGTGCATGAAGAGCTGGTTGTTACAAAAGGAGACAACAACAACACCCTAATGGCTTCTGGACCAGTAAGGGTAAGTGATGGCTTGCCCAAAGCATGGGGATGAGAGGAGAAATCAGTGGAGGAAGCTGATAATGAGGGTTTTAGGAATTGATCAAGGAACTCGAGGGTAGTTAGATATAGAATCGGTAAGTCATGAGGGGTTAGGAGGAAATGTTAAGAAAAGGAGCTAATGATGGGGGAACCCATGAAGGCAAGACCAACTGCTAAAAAAGAGTCAAAATACAAAGGGTGTGCGCAAGAAGAGGTATATTTCAGTGAAACCCTAATAGTTCCTTCGAGAGAAAGTGGGAAATCAGCGACAAAGAAAATTCCATACATTCAGGGAAACGTGGAGGGTCAGTCCGGATGGCAACGAAATCATAGGAGTCTTCAGTAAAGTCCAAGAGCTCCTCATCCATCTCAGCAACAATTGAAAGTGGAGCTAACCACAAACAACAAATTGACCACGATAGGTACCAGAACCCACTGAATATACGCTTGAGCCCCCAGAAGGTAGACCACACACTATTGCAAAGAGGATGGAGGGTAAAGGTGGCACAAGTAGCAACTGCAAGTAACTAGGTATTCAACCAAGTTCAACTGACATGTGTAGGGCCGATTCAACGAGCGAATTCAGAGCCATCGTGAAACCCCTCATTTCCAAAATAACAATAAGTTATTAATTAATAAAGTTAAATAAAATATTTAACTTTATTGTTCTTTAAATATTTTTAATGAAGGGAATATAAGGGTCAACCATAAAGTGAATGATGAATTATTTAAAAAGGAAGAATGAGGCCTTTAATTGGGCGACTAAAAGTGATTTTATTTAGTCCCACATGGCTTAATGAAGATCGTGGAACTTCTTGGGAGAGTTAGAAAAGAAAAATTGTGGAGTTCATTTCATGTTTTTGTTTTGATTTTTGATATTTCCATTTTTTTGAAGGAGATTACTTCTTCTTGGTTTGTGAGGAAGAAATCCTTTGTAGGAGACATTCTCCACGTTATTGAGAGATATAATCTAGATAATATCTTGAGAGATATAATCTAGATAATATCTTGGTGATTTCACACAGTGATGATCATAGTTGGGATTGATTGTTGGTTTGATATCTATAATATAGAGCAGATTTGAGGATATTTGTGGTAGCAAAAATGATTTTAGAGCTTGCTACAATAATGTTGCTACAATGGTTTTGCAGATTTTAATTCAAAATCAAAGTTATGCATTTCCATATTTAATGGGTATGTTAAGTTATGTTTTTAAAGAATATTGGTTGTTTGGCCATTATTCATTTTGACCATACATTGTAATCCCAACTCTAAAAATAAATATGAGTTATATCAATTTATGGGATTTCGTAAATATTGTTATTATTTGAGTTATTTAATTACTTCCAGAAATATGAGTTATATTAGTTTGTGGGATTTCCTAAATAATTTTATTTTATGAGTTGTCTCATTACTACCAATATTATCATTATCCAAAACAAATTGATGTGGTGTATGTTACACCATTATCCAATTTCGTCGAGTAATTAGATGCCACCAAGAAACATGGATGCATTATTCAACAAACCATTTTCTATCCACTCCCTCATCCCAATGCCAACTTTCCACCTTCTCCATTAACAATATAGTTGAGAAATATTTGAGTTAGTAGAGTAACCTACATCATTAATATAGTTTTTGTTTAGGGTTGGAATGAAGCCATTTTATTTTGTTGCATACAATTTACACATTAAAATTTGTGGAGCACTGTAGTGTCTACTCACATGGTGTTGCAGTTACTTCCGAAGAAACCATAATCCATCTAGAAAATGCTTAACTGGTGAATATGAGAGCGAGCAACTAGCTCAACTATGGAATTAATGTTAGAGGGATTATCATCTTTGAATGAAACAGAAAGAACTAGTTCAAGGAGAAAGGATTCTTCTTCACCTTTTAAAGTGGGTTGGCGCACTAATGGGGCATATGTAATCTAATGCCTAAAATTCTCCAAATGGAGATTCATCCCTAGCAAGGAATAATGTGAATCTATTTTTTACTCCACTTCTAAAGATCCTTGGATGTGCAATATGGCCTCTTACTACCTCCCAAATGCTTCCTCTGATGGCCCAATTGGCCTACCACAAGATATCACCCATATGTGGATAGTTCGATAAGTGAATAACATACCTCATCCAATCATAGGATAGGAGCAGTTGTTGAAGAAGAGAATATGCCTTCAGTTTTCGAATGTATACTGTCTAACCCCATCTAGAAAGAAATTAAGGTTTTCACTTGAATTATTAAAAGGAATTATTTACCAATGAATCAAATTTAGTTGGTTGTTTGTCATTTAGTTTCCATATTGTGATCGAACAGACACTTTGCAAAATATGACTCCAACTTTTAAATTTATTGATTCTTGACTATGTTCTTTCCCTATTTATCAATGCCTTTAATGTATAGAACACTTTAATGTTTGGAAATGACATCAAGAATGGGTATAAGCAACCTTGGCTTAAGGATGATCACCATTTGACAAATGTAACCTAGACACCAAGCAATAAATTTCCCTGCATTCCATCACATATAAACTATTGAAACTCCAAATTGTCTTATATATGGATAAAGAATATTGGTAATGATGGAAATGACATAAAACATCTCCGAAGGGTCATTCAATGGAGGTAGTTTATGAAAGCCTTATTTATTTGCTTTATCAAGATAAAAAATTTTGGACCAACTTACTAAATTGTGCTTGGTCTAACATAATGGAAGACTATATTGACGTTTTTTAACTTCATGCTACTACAACAAAAAATTTAACGAACAATTTTTTTGTGAAACTGTTTATTAGTGGCCTTAAGGAAGAAATAAAAGCCTAAGTAAAAATGAACCAACTTACTACTTGGTTGGAGGCCATCATACGCAAGTCATATCCTATGCTTAGTATAAATAAGCCAATTTTTCTCCATGTTGATCTAGGTGGATATCAATAGCCACACACCTCTTCCACTAAGATCAAAATGAAGCCAAACATAATTAATAAAAAATAATAATATAAAAACAAAATAAAAAATTTAATAAAATCCACTAACACTGAAATTATAAATTATTAAATTAAAAAGAATTATTTTTATTTTTAATTTTTAATTTTTTTAATTAAAAATAAATATTTTTAAAACCGTCCACATTTGGAGTTCGGTTCACCGTTGAATTATTAAATAACTATTTTTAAACACTGTCCACAATGGGGCGCACATTTCACCGTTGAATTATTTTGTGAATCAAATTATCACATCGCCGTCATTCAACTGCTAAGTTATTCTGCGAGTCACATTATCACATGCAACATGCACGCATGGATTCCATTAACAAAAGCGAGCATACTCTTGTTGCAAGGAATAAGTCGTTGATTCTGAGCCAATGGCAATTTCTAATAAATTAGTTCTTGACATATCTGGATTACGGAATAAACATTAATACAATATGTTAGTTTCTCGATCCATCGCATTAGATAGATGTGAAAATAAATAATATTATTACTAAATAGAGATGGCACAAGTTTGAAATCAGAAATATAATATTTATTAAAAATAATAAATTATTCAAAAATTTAATTAATGACAAAATTTAATTAAATTTTATATTTGTAAAATAAGTGTAATGTGATGATAACTAAAAGATATTTAAAAAAGTGTAGTATTTTTAATTTTATATATTTATTTATTTTACAATGTTAATATAGACTTATCTTTTATAAATTATAAACAAAAACATTACTATCAATTAATTAATTAAATGAAAACATTATTATCTTATTAATATATTATATCAATAAATAAAGGATTGATACCTTGCAGGTTACATTTATTTTTGTTTGGTGTTCAATGTGCTTAACCATAATGCTTGTTGATAGTTTTCTATTGTAATGTGAAGTACATAAAATATCTTCTTGTGAGTAGAATATTTGTTACTTTGGGGGTGGGGAATTTCATTATATTCCCGAGGAGGATAAGGTTTCTCATTTAATGCTTTTGGATGGACAATATTCTCTTTTCTAAAATAATGATTTATTGATTGTGGTTTAATTATTTTCATTTTTAAAATACATAGCTCACATGCTTGTGAGATTTTTGGTTAAGATTTATGTCCTTTGTTCTTAAGTAGGCATGTGCTTGAGGCCATGGATCTTGGAAATTCCATGTTTATTCAAAAACCATTATTAGAAAGTTGTGTTCTCATCATCAAGCACTTGAATCCATATAAATTTTTGCTATTGTAGAAGTATCTTGCCTAATAGACATTGGTTATGTCAATCTTAACACATATTCTAGCATATTATGATAAACCATATTTTTTTCGCTTCTTCAACTTTTCGTAAAACTATAAATAATTTTTCCGTGTAGAATTTCATTTTCATAAGAAATAAAAGTTGTGAGAAATTTGTTAGCTTTCTATTACTTATTTTTTGAAATTTTTTTATGCGTATTTGATATGTCAACTTAGCGTTTCTTTGAGTGTGTTTCTTAACAATCAAAGAATTCAAGAAGTCATGTTATGTGGCAACGTTGTATTCATTGAAAATTTGTGTTTTTGAAAAAACAAAATGTGTTAAGCAACAATCTTAACAGCTCACTTTGGTTTCGTCATATTTATAAAGCAAAATGGATGCATATCATAATTAAGCTTAGAATTTTCTCAATCCTGTCTAATACGAAAACCGTATTTTTGATATAAGTTTCACGTGGCAAACAAATTTTCTTAACATACAAGTTATAAACTAAAAATCTAAAAGCTACCCATTACAACAACGGATCTCAATGTAATGCCCCATAATTTTTTCAATTTTTTTTACAATGTATTTTTGGGAGATACAAAATTTTGATTTCATCAATCACGATGACCCTCAAAAATTTGTTTGCACTCATTTTATTAAAAATAATTAAAATTAATAAACGTACACAAATCTACAAATTTATATTTCCCGAAAGTAGATTCAATTTCAAAATTCTTGTCTTGGTTCCTACGTCAATTAACAAGTTTTCATGGAGTTTAATCGGGGCCCAAAGTTGCGTAATCCGTTGCAGCTTGGTTCTCGCGGCATTCCAAGTGACGCCACAACTGGCCAACTATTAGCTTACGGCTCGGCCGAACTATGTTTTCCGCCGATGTGGCCGTTTGGGCCCACTTGGCGCATAGTTCGGTCATCTTTATCAAAAGTTCAACAATCCACAGCAATTCTCCTTGCCTACGGAATTTGTGTGGAGCTCCCTACAAAACACACATTTCGCGTCAATATAAATTGCCGCGAAATGAGTCACAATTTTCGCACATTTCGCACTTCATTTCATTCTACAACTTAGTTTGAATTCAAAAACTTTTCTTCAAAGTTTGGGTTTGAAAATTTTTTTTGGAAGACATTTTTTTGGAGGCGGCGTGATTTTTCTTGGAGGTTCAAAGTTTGAGTTTAAAGAACTTTTTGGGAAGACATTTTGGAGGCGACTTGATTTTTCTTGAGGTATGTGTTTTTTGTTGAAATAAATCTTTTGAGCTTCTTTGTACAAAAATTTTTCTTCACATTTGTGGAGGCGGTGTGATTTTTCTTAGAGGTATGTACGGTTTTTGATCAAGGATTACGTATTTTTTAGAAAAGATTTTTTTAAATTAAATCTTTTGTAATATTGGAAGTTGTAATTGAGTTATTGTCTAATTTTTAAAGGAAATTTTTGAACCTCATACTCTATTATCATGGGAAATCGAAGAACTTGTGTGAGAAAATATGATAGAAAAAGAAAGCCCGAAGAACGTAGAGAAGAGACAAGACAATATCGCAAAGAAAGTTAGCTCTAAGACAAGAGGAAAATCAACCCCTCAAGCAGTAATTGAAGGTGTATGTAAATGTAAATATTACATGATCTATTGATATATATTTAAAATTTTCCTAATGTAAAATATGAAGCTTATCTTTATTTCGATGAACTAGTTTGAAAAATATTTGTTTGATGTAACACACAAATATTCCTCAAAATATTGAAGAAGAAAATCAACCCCGCGTAAAATTGCTTAAATTGAAGCAGTATGTAAATGTAAATATTATGATTCATCGATATATTTTTAAAGCTTTCCAATGTACGAAGTTTAATTTTTATTTGATGAACTAGTTTGAAAAATATTTGTTTAATGTAAACAGACAGAGATACTCCCAAAATATTGAAGAAGAAAATCAACCTCAAGTAGAAATTGAATCGGTATGTAAATGAATATTATGATCTATTGATATATTTTGAAATTTTCCTAATATTTATCGACGTATTTATTAATTTAGTTATTTATTGAATATGTACTATTTTTTCGAATATGTACAGACAAGAATTGGTCGATAATGAGATGTTAGAAAATGTCGACACTCACACACATGGAGATAAAAAACCCGACTATATTATACGATATCGTGTCGATAAAATTTTGAAATGTTTTTCAAACTCGAGCAAGTGACAAAGCTCAAGCTCAAATGTTGAAATGTCTCCTATCATCAAGGAAATTAAAAGAAGCGACGACACTATTGTATTCGAAAAATCAACCAAAGATATGAAAGAAGAGGTGATAAAAAATATGAGTAGTGCTAGTAGAGTCACTAAGACATTCAGAGATAAAGAGGTTTCAAATATACGTAGAGGAATACAAATGGCAATGGTTTCACTGGTACCATTAATAGAATCGTTTGAATCTAACATCTATGGCACGCAGTGACTGGAACTCTCAGAAAAACTCGCACAAACATCGAAAATTTCGACCGTAACAGACGTAAATGATGAAATCGCTTGTTGGAGAGCTATTTGTAGCAACCATACAAAGATAGGCTTGGAGAAGATGTTAAAAAAATAATATATGAATATTGGAAGAACACCATGAGCCTACCCATCGCAAGACATGTGATGCGAAGAAGAATAACACGAAATCAATATTGGCAACATGAAAAACATCTCTTGGAAACCACTCAAATAGAGTTATTCAACAAGTTCAAAGAAGAGTAATCGGCCAAATTCAAGTTTCACTCGTTGCTTTTGTTCAACAAACCATGGTATGTAAACCTATCACCGTACGCGACACTTGAGTTGTTGCCGTTATCATGTGGAATTTGAGTTATATTATGACATATTCCTTGATTTCGGTAGAACATTATGGAAGATTCACCTCCTTCCACTATCCGTAATCTACATTCCCAAATTCCCATGTGAAAGAGAAAGCGACGAATTATTTTACAAAAAGAAATGTGTTGGTGGTAAAAAATGCATGATTGTGAAATTTGACTAAATTTCAAAACAAATATCGTATTGATATAAATGATCAATCATTGTCCAACATGAAAGTGAAATGGAAGAGATATGGTATTATACCAAATTACCCATTCAAGGCAGAGAGTGTTAAAAGAATCGAATACGAGAAGACGAAATTTTTCTAATAGACTTTTTGAGAAAGTTTGAAGCAGAAATTTACAAATACACCATGCATTCCCATAGAGCTCGATGGCAAGACTTGCAATTCAAAAAAATCTCGTGAAGTTTTTCCACTGTGACCATTTTGTCGCTGATTGATTTTGCAGGTAGTAACCACACATTTGTTCCACAAAAAGAAATTGTGAAAGGAATACTATCACTCCCACTCAAGTCTCCAGCGGCTTCGTCCATATTCTATATAGACATGCTCAACAAAATGTCGATCATATAGAAAGTACGAGTGAAAAATCGACATATCATTAAAGAATATCATTTTTTATACGTTGACGATCGTACACATGATACATGTTTTGTACAACATTGTTTTGAAAGAATTCTATGATTCATTGAAAAATCGTGAAATAACATTCAATGAACATTGGATATGGTCGTACTCTGATGCGCAGTCAATTCAAATCCGCACGATCATTTTTTTGGTTGTGTCGTCTTCATAAGAAAAACTCGCATTAAACATTGTTGGAATTTTTTGAGACCGGCCATGGAAAAGGAGAACATGTGACTATATAGAGCATGCATAAAACGAGTACTTCGAAGATATCAAATGAACCACTTTGCACGCCGACTTTGTGAACAAGAAGTTGTTCAATGGTGCAAATGCTCTAAGCCATGAGATTAACCCACTTAAGAGAAGTGCGAAGGTACATTCAATTTAATTTATATTGAAATCTAATTTCTTAAACATTGTACATTTATCATGCAATGATTATTTTTAATTGTATTTTGATATCATATTTACAAATTCTTTTTCTAATTTTTCCATATAAAGGTTTTTTCTGCATATTGGAATCTGGAGACGTAAATAGATCAATTGGAAATGAGGTTGGAACAATAAAAGGGACTGAAATTGGTATCTAATTCAAAAACAAAATTGGTCCACAAAATGTGTTTGCATTGATAAAAGAAAATATTTCTTGCTTTGATGTTACAGGTCAACCACTAAAATCCTAATGACGTCTGTGAAATCAACAAGGTGGTTCATTAAAACATACAGAGTTAAAGTTACAAAGGAAAACATCTATTGCAATGTTTGAAGAAATGGAACGAGGAAAACTACAATATCATCCGATGGTGATCGAGTTTCTCGATCTTGTTAGAGAAGGTAACATTTGAATTACTTTGTAATGATTTAAAGATTTACAAATAAATTTAAATATGCATAATTAAATGTTAAATTTATTTTATCAGTGTGAGATGTTTTTGCCGTAATTGCACCTATTGACAACGATGAAAATGTAAAGTATTATTTGATGCGTTGCACCGAACAAAAAATGAAATTATTACAAGACTATAATGATCACGGATTTCCGTATGATTGTGTTGGTTCATTATACCGAAAGGTTATTTTTTCAAACAAACTCGTCAAAGTGAAGACTTGTTTACTTCGAAGACTATGAACCCGATTCCATAAGTTGTCAATATAGTCACTTGGTGTGTGCAAAGACGCATAAAGTTGATAGAAGTTCAATCAGAAGAAAAAATCAAAACAGAAATGGAAATGCTGCAAATCCGACCATGAACTGATTATTGAGGATGAATTCCATTAGAATTTTTTGAGTGAAGTAGTCCAACAATTTATTATCATTTAGACCTTTCGAAATACTCAAATCAAAAATTGAACTCGCTATGTTATTTGGTGGTTTGCGATGTTACAAATTTTTTGGGTACAAGCACGTGCTCTAGTATCCACCGAAAGTAGTTTTTTCTATACATGTATTGATTAAAAATGTTAAATATGTATTGGATATATATATTCTAGAATGAAATTAATTGTTCTTGTATATTAATTGTTCTTGTATATGTTCTCTCGACCATATGGTACAAATTATTTCACTTTATTTTGTGAAGTCGTATTCGGTCCCCATGGCTCAGCTCAAGGGAGCCCAGATAACAAGTGGTTGTTCCCACTTGCCCTTAATCTCTGCTTTTTAAGCACAATTTTAATGCTTATGTCAAGTATCTTACATGATGTCCTAGCCGCATAGATTCTCTTTGTTTCAAGTTTCAACAAAAGTTGTCACCGAATGATCTCTATTTCGAACTCTGTAGTAAACACCATACCCCTATCTTCGCTTTCCAATATTATTAGGTTTAATTATTATAACACAAAAATCGTTCTACGTTGTCAATAATTTTTTGCGTTAGACCAAAAATCAATGAACACTATTAATCCAATGTCTTTACAAGTAATGTACCATCATACATGCAATTATATCAAATTAGAAATCAACATACAATGAAATCAATGTAGATTTGTTCATATAAAGTAACATAATTTCAATTTACCATATGTGCAAATGTAGGTTGAACCATCCAAAAACTTTAAGTTGTAAATTGAAATCATCCAAATCTCAAGTTTTAAAACCCTTTTGATTATATATTGTGCATCATTAAAACATTTAACATTTAAAAAGTTCATTAAATATCACATGCAAATGTAGATTGAAACCATCCAAAACCGAGAGTTTTAAAAACTTCACATGCTATGCCAATTATAATTCAACAATCCAACAAAAACATTTAAATAAATTAAATATCACACGCCACTAAGACGACCACACTAAGAGGATTATGCACTTCGTTTGGAAGGAGTCAATACATGTCTACTGAGCGATTATACGTAATTTTGGTGTTGAAAAGAGCTTGAACCAATTCAAGTGCACTCCAGGATCTAATTGTTCTATGAGCTTCATGAGAAGAGATATGTGAAAAGTTAATCGTTAAGCCATGCCAATTATAATTCAACAATGCAACAAAAACATTTAACAAATTAAATATCACACGCCAAAGTTGTTTCAAGTTTTCGAAAAGTTGGTCACTTAACGACCCACAGAATATTATAAATACTAACTTTGTAAGATCGATTTAGCATTTGAAAAATTCGAAAGCTTCTAGACCGTCAATCAATTTAAAGTATCATTCACCCTAGGGAGTGTAAAATATTCAATGTAGGTTATGACTAATGCTCACTCCTAGCTTGAAGCATTGCACGACCAATTCTTTAATGAATTCCAATGCACTAGACCAAAGTTGGTTCAACCTACTTGAGCCACGCAAGAAATTCCAAGGATGGACTTTCTAGACAAACTCCGTCAGAAACTGAAAAAGCTTGACATGGAGACACGACAAGGTGAACAAAGACTTCAGTGAACTCTTTATGGAAAGGGCTCACTTGAAGGAAAATAAGCACCACGTTGGTAAAAGTCAAGAACATGGAAGATAAGATCAAGAGGGACTTTCTTGATCCGAAACCTATTGGTTTGAAGAAAGAAAATGCACAAAGTAATGACTTAGAAAAGAAGACGACCACACTAAGACAGGATTATACCATTTGGAAGGAGTCAATATATGTCGTATTGGAGCACTGTATTGCACTGAAAAGAAAGAGTTTGTAACCAATTCAAGCAAGCCTGTGATCAAATTGTTATATGGAGCTTCATGAGAAGAGATATGTGAAAAGCACCGTTAAGCCAAGGGTTGAAGTTCGAAAAACATATTGGAAGAGAACAAGAAGAAGATACTGCGAAAGCAAGGCACAAGACAAGTGAGGAGGAATATTAATGAAAGTTCCTTGGACTTGAGATTCATGTCTACAACCGTACATGGGAAAAATTTTCTCTCATTTCGATAGACACGGGGCTACCCATAGCTTCCTAAGTCGAAAGGCAAACCTTTCCATTCTTAGAGAGGAAGGCTAGCATCGAGAAAGAGAGTTGAGCAAGCCAAGGCAAATAACTCATGATAAAAGTAGCACGACCGGTGTCGATGAAAAGCACACATGTGAGAGTAGGGTCATGGTTTGAAAGATAGACTTTAAGAGTCATTGACATGGATGATCATTCTATGATGGACCATACCAATGATGGACCGAGACATTCTCTTAATTCTTGTGATCAATCTTAAACTATTTTATGAAAGATAGATAAACCATTTAAATATTTAGCTCAAACTCTTGTAGTAAACACCATACCTCAAGTCTCTCTTTGCTCTCCAATATTATTAGGTTTAATTATTATAACACAAAAATCATTCTACATTGTCAATAATTTTTTGCGCTACACCGAAATCAATGAACACTATTAATCCAATGATTTCATAAGTAATGTACCATCATACATGCAATTATATCACAAATCGAATCAACATACTACATAATGAAATCAATGCGGATTGTTTTGTTACAAGTAACATTTCCCACCTTACCACATGTGCAAATGTAGGTTCACATTCTATCATTCATGTAGTTTTAAACTTCAAATACCATTAGAATTATAATTCAACTATCCAACAAAAACATTTAACATTAAATATCACATGCCATGCCAATTATAATTCAACTATCCAACAAAAATATTTAACATTAAATATCAAATGTCAAATGTAATTCAATGACAACATTACTTATGAACAAGTTATTAATCCAATGACTTTACAAGTAATGTACCATCATATGTATGCAATTATATCAAATCAGAAATCAACATATACTGTAATGAAATCAATGGGGATTGTCTTGTTACAAGTAACATTTCAATTTATACCATGTGCAAATGTAGGTTCACATTCCATCATTCAAGTGTAGTTTTAAAAATCAAATGCCATGCCAATTATAATTCAACTATCTAACAAAAAACATTTAACATTAAATATCACATGCCATGCCAATTATAATTCAACTATCTAACAAAAAACATTTAACATTAAATAATACACAGTGCTAATTATAATTCAACGTCCAACAAAAAAATATTTAACATATGTCCAAAAATATGTCCAAAATATATTGTAATAAAATATGTCCAAAAATTGTAAATCTCACTCAAGTATCAAACTCAGATCAAGTTTAACAAATTTTAAAACCATCTAAATTTTGAAATAAAATCAAATCTACCGTATATCTTGTCCATCAAATGGAAGATCTAGCCTCTCAAATCTCTGGCTGGCTCTGCCATTCATAAAGGGAAAACTTGTTATTACAATGTACATGTACTTGAACATTAAAATTTGAAGTTTTAAAAATGAACGAGAATATATATATCTAGAAACTTCATGTAAAAAACAAAATATAACATCGCGCAATACCCTCGTAAGGTTGCCTCTCCATTTGATGAAGGTGGATCTGCCATAGAAACACTTAAGTGGTAACCCACAATACATATGTGTTGTAGCTAAATATAAATATATATATATACAAAATAATTTATATAAATTAAAACTTTCAAAATGAAAATGCACGTGTGTACATATATATAAACTTATTTGAACAACAATATTAAAAAAAGAACTAAAGACAACTTCTTCTCCAAATGTCATGATGTCCCTATCTCCTCCGTCGCTAAAGTCCTCGGATTAAAAAAATCTTCTATACAAACCTAAATTCACATTTTAAATAACTCAAAAATATAGATCTCTCTCTATATATCTCAATTTTTTATGGAACTTTTTGAGGTAACATAAATTTTGAACTTGTGAAAAATTGTCCATACTTGTGCATCTCCCAATGAAGTAGAAGGTATATCTCCTTAAAGAAGAAGAAGGTACCTCGCATCCCAAACATCGACGGACCTGTGACAGATGTTAAATCATTTATCGAATTATATATATATACATACATGTACATGGCAACAATTATTTATTTAGAGTCACTTAAAAAACACCAAAGACATGTGCCAACATATCATGGCTGCGTACCCATCCGTATCGTTTGAGCCGCAGGTCCCGAACGTAATATTAACATTTTCATCACGCATCATGCCCGAGAACCGCAAATGGTAAGCGAACACATAATCATACCTTTTTGTTAGATTAATGTACACATACAAATAAATGTATACATGTGTACATACACATGTATTATTACAACGTACACATGTATATGTAAATATAATTTAAATCCTAAGGTCACTAACACATACCGTTCCTGCCCTTTCCTCACGAAAAATTAGGGTCTTGCGTACTCATTGCGACAATTGATATGTATGTTCGGAGATCTTCAACATTCCATGTTGTAAATTTCGATTCGTATGATAAATGAAATTGGCACGTGAATTTTCACGTGCCTTTCGTCGATTTAAGCCAAGATCGACTCCACTCAATCCGCTATGAACATTTCGATCATAACATCTCTTTGCTTCACGACTTGTCGGAGAAGTCGCATCCATCTCCGATCGCAAGGTTTCGACTCAAGACGATCGACGGCACGGCGGCTCGGTGGCGAGGCAACTCCACATATCGCCAGCGCCCTGGCGCATATAACCGACCTCTCCCCGGGCCAAAAAATTCTCAAGGAAGGTCATTGTAGTCTCGGTTTCATATCCAAAAAATTTTTTTGCATAAAACATTTGTGCAAAATAAAGAGGAACCTCATCGTTCCATGGAAGCCTTCCAAAGGCCGCAAGATGTCGATCATACAAATATTTTGCTTTGTCTCGGGTGCTTGAAATACCGCACCTTCAACATCTTTTCTTTTTCGTCCTTCCTTATACTAAACATTGGATTTCAGCTCGCGCTTTGAAACTTTTTTTATGTCCCGCCATTTATCTAGACCTACTCACCGTTTTCTCTATTCTCATCACTGTAAACGAATCGTTGGTTGGCCCCAAATCTTTGTACACTTTTACCATTTCACCCATGAATGTGTAATTATTTCTAGGCTTTGTCTACTTCCTCGCCAGGTAGAGACAAATCCCGGAGATCTCTTTGCAATTTTGCATACAAGCCTTGACACCTTTGTAAGTGTGCATTCCGCCATGTTCGTTTCCCATGGTATATCGTAAGACCCCACCGGATAAGTTGTGCTAGGTTGACAGCCTCTTTCTTCAATGCAGCGCACTCAGCTCGTCTTTTTTGACCACCGTTCTAACATTTTCACCGCATCAATATATAAAATTTCGTATATTAGAAAAAAACACGTGTAAAAAAGGTCGCACACTTAATGAAAAAATATTGAAATTGATGGGTAACCCTGATGTTGTTGGTTAACATCATCTCCAACTTGACCCCGCCGAGAACCAACCCGTAATGGAGGCCGGAACCGGCACCCACAAGGGACTGCTGGAGAACCAAAGGTACCGTTGATTGGCCGGCCTTCGGGAACAAGAGCCGACCCCCCTTTCCCGCACCCCCGCCACCTCGACCGTGCTGAACCTTGGCCACGCTCCGCTTTTTCTTACGGGAGTAGAAAGCCTTCTCCTCTCGCCTCCTAAAAAATTAAAATATGAAACTTATTAACAACTAATTTCACTAATAAAGTTAATAAAAAAATCACTTCCATATGTACACACATGTATGGAGATTTAAGATTATATTTAAATACCGTGAACATCCTCCAAGGGATTCCGCCGATCTTCTTCTTTCATCCTCCATGATATATATCTATTGGCCGACATTCACAAAATAGATTTCAAAAAAATCAATACCTCGTAGTAAAATCCACTTTGGGGTCATAAATCCAAGATGTTCTATATTTTTAGAACAATAGAAGGTTTATAAAATAACATGCAAAGCAACATGAGACTTGGAACAATCATTTTCATTATCTATATGGAAGGAAGAATGATTATATCCCTTGAGCTTAAGCTTATGTAGTTTGTGAATTTTTATCATATATTTTTTGGTAAGGTAAATGTTTTTTTTATCTATAGTGTCAGGTCATGAGTTCCCCAATTTTACCTTATGTAAAGCATGCTGATTCTAGGATTACTAAAATTTGTACTCTGGTTTTTAAGAATATATCAGTAACAAAGTTTTTGAGAGCAAATGGCTTTGCTCCCTAGAATTTGGCACTTTTAAACTTCCTCCCCATATTTTCAATGATTATAACCTAAAATGGTTAATATTGGTTTATCGTCATCATCTAAAAATGACTTTGCGTATGAAAATTTATTTCATGTCAATTGTTTATTTCACACCATCTCATACATGACCCCTTCTACATATTATATGCATGAATTTTTGAAATGTCATCCCTCTACCTATCCCATGAATGATTGTGACAACAAAAGAATAAAATACAATTTATAAGCAGAAGATAAGCCAGTTGTCCAACTCATCCGCCCCATAGCTAGTGATTTCTCAATTTTCCACTTCAACTTTCTATTCTCGAAATTCATTAGCGCCTATTTATCGATAGCTACACCACTATACATATAATTATCATATACACTACTACATTAATGAATCCTACGTTGTTTGTTATTGTAAAGTCCAATAACAAACAATGTTAATTGAGCTTAGTAGTGTATATATAACAATTTCTTTGACTTCCGTGTGTGTTGTGACTATTAGTAGAATTAATCACTAAAATGAATTTCCAAAATAAAAATGTTGGAAGAGAAAAATAGGTAATCATTGGATATGGAGTGTGGGAGGGAGGACAAACTTATACCGATCATTTCCTTATCAAATTTCCTTTATTCACTTAATGTCATAATCAATCGTGGTTCAGATGTAAGGGGATGACCTACCATAAATTCAATCATATAATGTAGAAGGGTCATATGTAGATTAGTGGAAACGATGATTACAAACATGATAATTTTTCACTCACTAGGTCATTTTGAGTGGATGATTACAAACTACACAGTCTATTAAAAGGTTATAATCATTGGTGCCTAATGTGGGGTGGACAATTTAAATCAAGTTCGTATCAAAGTACAATTTAGCTCATTTTAGTCAAGGTTAGTTAGAAGAATTACTATTGTTTCTACCTTCAATTTCCTCTCGAAATGAATGTACGTGCTTTTGAGACATTAGATATATTAGAGTACCTTCAATTTCCCTTCCGAAAATGAATGTGTACGTGCTTTTGGAGAGACATTAGAGACATTAGAGGAACAAGGTTCAAATTTTTGATGAAAATGTGCTATGAAAGTAAAGAAGGGTTTTTAAAGGCAAGCATGTACAAGGCATAGTTGAGCCAAATGTTCTTCAAGAAGGGCCTAATTATTTGGGTCTTGGTTATGGAAAACATGGAAAATGCTCCAAAGCCAAGGAGGCTTGTGAGGTTTGTGTTCATGATGAATGGAACATGTACATAGTTTACCTTAAAGTTGTTGTGTTTTACGAATATTAAAAAATGAAGAACTTATTTAGATCCATCTGAGATTGACTCAGGGCATTTCTTACTTGATATGTCACCTTTCATAAAAAGATGAGATCCAAAGAGGCTGTCTGCCCTTTGCCGTACCTCGCCTATAGAACTTGTGAGAAGTAAACACTAGAGGCATTAACAATATCAAAGAACTATACATGGAACTTTCCTTACGCAAAAAAATAATTCTTGAGGTAGTTAATCTTCATGTATGTGTCATCAAGCAAGTCAATGTGATCATCCCTCCTTCCCTCCCCTTCTAAAATAATTATGTTTCATGGGCTCTAAAGCCAAAATATGGAGACAATTATCACTCAAATCCAACGTAGATGACATGGCATGATGGAGAATCTAGCGCTTTCCCTGTTAAATATATTAACAAGGGAAAGCGCTAGAGATTCTCCATCATGTATAATCGTACGTCGATGCTTATAGAGTGAAAAAACTAAAAGAATCAACTTGTAGGGTCATTTTAATGGGGGGTGGAGAATTCCTCGGTCTTTGCAAATTCAAAGTATGGTGCATGTTGCATGAAGCAAGATGTTGAAAGTAGAGTTATGTTAGACACACATAAATGCAACAAATATGGAAATTTGTACATGAGCTCTTATTATTTGACTTAAGAGTCAGGCGAGAAGGCATGTTTTGTCAACTTGTGTTTGGTCAAGGGTTTTGTACACCAATATGTAAGAGTACATGGACATATTCACATGATGTGAATTTTTTTTGCTTTGAAGGAGAAAATGATGTGTTTTCAATGATGGTTTTTGTTTGTGACAATACGTCACAAGATTTTGCGAAGGTCCACCTGAGCGAGAGCCTTGCTGATTACAACCTATCCGTGAGAATCAAATGGGAGTGCATCCTCATTTTGAAAACAAGTAGGATTCTAAGCTACCTAGGACTCAAACCATCATTTTTTAAATTTGAAATATAATGGTGTTGTTTCAATGCTCGAATCCACAACCCTAACACATGAAATCACTCGTCTAATTAATATTATTAAAATAAATAGTTATTTTCCCAAAAATTAAAAAAATATAACTAAAACTAAATTCAAAGAAGTTGAAAGAAAAAGAAGCGCCATTGAAATGGTTTGGTCGACAAATGGTTAGATTTTCTATCCAATTAAGGCGTAGCATGTATTTTGATGTTTCATGAATTTCTTTGCAAATTCAAAAGTATGCGTGTTGTATGAAGCAAGATGTTGAAAGTATATGAGCTCTATTATTTGAGCTAAGAGTCGGGCTGTTTGAAGAGGCATACATGTTTTGTCAACTTGTGTTTGGTTGATGGTTTGTACACCAATATGTAAGAGTACATGGACATATTCACATGATGTGAATTTTTTTTCTTTGAAGGAGAAAAACACGTGTTTTCGCTGATGTCTTCATTGTGACAAGACATCACAAGATTTTGCGTAGGTCCACTTCAGCGAGAGCCTCATGATTACAACCTATCCGTGAGAATCAAATGGGAGGCATCCTTATTTTGAAAACAAGCAGATTCTAAGCTACCTAGGACTCAAACCATCATTTTTAAATTTGAAATATAATGGTGTTGTTTCAATGCTCGAATCCACAACCCTAACACATGAAATCACTAATCTAATTACACATGAAATAAATAGTTATTTTTCTCCAAAATTAAAAATATAACTAAAAACTAAATTCAACATAGTTGAAAGAAAAAAGAAGTCACTAAATAAAATGGTTTTACTGGCTAAATGGTTAGATTTCTTATCCAATTAAGGCCTAGCATGTATTTTTATGTTTCATTAATTCTTTTGCAAATTCAAAGTATCCAAAGGCATGTTGCATGAAGCAAGATGTTGAAAGTACATGAGCTCTATTATTTGTCTTCGTAGCCGCTGTTTGAAGAGGCATGTTTTGTCAACCTGTTTGGCTGATGGTTTTGTACACCAATATGGTAAGAGTACATGGACATATTCACATGATGTGAATCAAGGAGAAAAATGATGTGTTTTCAGTTTGATGGTTTTGTTTGTGACAAGACGTCACAAGATTTTGTGGAAGGTCCACTTGAGTTATTTCCATGATTACAAACTCTATCTGTAGAATAAAATGGGAGTTACATCCTTATTTTGAAGGAGAAATTTCAATAGGGCTTTAGGAAATTTAATTTCTCAAGTCATTTAATTTCACCAGAAATAATTCAGAGGGGTACATGATATGAATAGTATTTAGAAGAACAATAGTCCCTCATGGAATATGAAGAAAGTAGCCACTTCATTTTGTATATATGCATGCTTTGAGTTACTCCTCAAAAAATTTCAAAACATGTGTATTTATTACTCTACCCATCCCGATTTTCATAGGATCCATAGCACATACATTTCTATATGCCCTAGTTGTTGTATAAGGGCCAATTATTTCTATCACTTTCTAAAGGAATTACCGCTTGTTTCTCCTAAATCTAGCATACATAGTTGTGTAATAATATTTTATTTATTAGTAGGAATATATGAAAATGTTTATGAATTACATTTTTTATTCCCTTGATTCATCTTTTATAACTCTATAGGATAATCTCAAAAGTAGGGTCATCTACTTCATCAAATTTAAGAACTTAACCTCATATCTTTATTTCATATTTGCATAACTTCCAATAAATGGGATAGAAACAAGATATTTTCCAAGTGTTAAAGTAAACCAACATTAATTTCATTAAAGGACTTCTTTATATAGGTAGGTTGAATACAGCCATTCAGTACACAGATCAATTTGTTGTTTTCATTGTTTATTTCCTTAAAAATTATTTGAAGTGGAGCGAAGAGTTGGTTTCTTTCTAGGTTGCTTACATTTCTTTAATATGTGGGATCTATGCCTTTTCTATTCATATTTTTATCTCTTCTATTAATTATGTTATTCTTTCTATGTATTGTTCTAGTACAAGGGGGTGAAATAATTTCTTATCATTTTCTAAGTGGTGAGGTCGCTTGAATCTCCACCATTGTGTTGGTGCAGGGAACCATGCTAGAGTTGGGCATTCTACTGATATAATAAGGTACTTAGTGTATGAGGAGCATCCAAAATTAGGCTAGATTGGGATCTTGATAGGGGGATATGTCACTAGATGTGCATGCAAAAGGATGATGGTATTTGATGAGTAAAGGACACATATAGATGAGATGAGTGTCTTTAACATAGAGCACTCAAGGGCATGCCAAATAATAATTAACCAAGTTCGTGACATAATAAATGGTGGAAGAGGAATCATCAACATATGAGGTTGGTGTAAGTGTAGGGAAGTATTTATTAGAGGTATTGATGTATGGTGACCAACACATCTTGATATCTGCTGAGATTGAGACAATGTTATGTATAATGTTTGTGTTTCACATAAATACACAAGAGGTCGTTGGTTCTGAACCCTTATTACGTGATGAGGCAGGCAACATCACATGATGGAGTGGGGAGAAATGGGGGTGCTTAAGGGGTATGAAGGATACCAACTCATGAAGCATGGGGCATGAATTGGTGGGATGACCTAATGTGTCTCAAAGGGCACACGGGGGAATAACCTTGGGTATTTTTTGGTTGAAGGTTCTTCTCTTTAAATAAAAATTATAAATAACTATGGAAACTTGCATTAACAAATTATCCTACAAAAATTATTGTAGAAAATTTTCAAAATTGAAATGCAACTCACCCTTGCATTCTTTCATCAACTTTGTTAATAATTGAATAGCGTCCTTACTAGTTGACTATATTACCAACTCGCAATGAATATTGTCTTTTCCTAATGTTCACCCAGGAAAATGTGATCCTCACTGTTAATGTGATAGGATCTTTTTCATCTCCTTGCTACTAGGTCAAAGCATCCCATCGGTAAATTAACGTGAGATAAATTACTTGCATTAAATGTCAATCCGTGTTCTTATACTTCGAAGTACACTTCGCACAATATATGCTAAGCAATTAACTCTCAATCAAAAATGGAAATTAACCTATGGAAATGATTGCAATACTCAAAGAAAACCAATTAATGAAAAATATCTAAATGAGCACAAAACACGTTATATATATTTTATCAAAAGACTACATATATCAAAGCATCGAATCTTAACTTGAAACAAATTATTCTAATTCTATACTATGAAAGTTTTCTTTGGAAATTTGATTCTATCAAACATAAAGGTAAATCCTATTCTATTGACTTGGAAAAATGAATTTGATCTATTGAACTTGAAAGCAATTTCTAAGCTCTTGAATTTGAAAGAAATTCTAATCTATGAAATTAAATGACTTGAAATTAAATTTCCAAAAGCCCATTGAAATTTAATTTTTTTTCTTTTAAGGAGAAAAAATGATGTGTTTTTCAGCTTGATGGCATAATATACCAAGACATGTGTCAAGGAGAAAAATGATGTGTTTTTCGCTTGATGGCATAATATACCAAGATGTGTTTTCGCCTTGATGGCATAATTCAGTCAGAAAACTTCCTCCTAAAACCATAATATACCAACACACGTCCACAATTAAGAAGAGTATTAAAAGGTTAATTAAATAGCAATGAGAAACAATAAATAACTCACTTTTACTGTCACCATAAATTATGAAGGTAAATTAAAAATCAAGTTTTAAAAACCAAAATTAGCCTAAAGGACAAGTAAGAGATTTTAAAACTAGATAGATATATGAAAGTAGCATGAGATGGTGGAGTGAGGTGTAAGTCGGATTTTCTTAAATAAACATCTACTCGTTAGCATTTTTAAAAAAAATGTAATGAATTATTCATTTTATGTTATTATATATTTAATATTAACATTTTGTACAATTCATAGAATGGAAGTTGTTATGAATGAAGAAAAATAGGGGACCTACTGACATTCACTCGTGTATATGAAATATTAATATACTTAACATCTACATACTTAAAATGTATTGCTTTATTGGGGTGAAATAATATGAATAATTGAAAAATATTACGGGATTGAGGTGAAATAACATGAAGAATTGGTTGCAAGAAATCAAATGTTCTACTTTTAATTACCATCATACCCATAGATATTTCCATGTAATCTTTATGGTTGTAGTGAATACATAAATTTTCTACGAATTTACTAATGCCATCATATAATGTTTTGCATAATAAAATGTTTGATAAATATTTCATATATATATATATACTCTATTTCTAATTTAATAAATTAAAGAATAAATTGAAAAAAATTGATTTTTAAACTACAAATACTTAAAAAATATTTATAAATTTTACTTAAGGTTGAAAAAATATTAATAATGGAATATTTCAATTACGGATTACCTAGAATGAAAAAAATGTATAATCAAAAGGTGAAACATAAACAACTTATGAAAATTCAAAACTTACTAAAATCTTCAGGAAATGTATAATTCAGATGCTAAGACCTTGTGCTGGAAAGAAGGAAGTCATATATAAGTTGGCCAATCCGTGATTCACCGAGCTCGCATTTATCACCATAAACTAGGAAAGGATGTAGAATGCTAAACTAGGTTTCGTATACCTTTCCGTACTTTTTAAAATACAGTAACCCGATTATTTTCCCCGTAAAAACATCATGAAACAAGATCACAACCTGTGTTAAGGAAAATTTTAGCATGGTTTTTTTAAAATTTTCACAGGACATCTCGGGAAATCCGAGTTACTATGGTCAAATATCAAAATTTCAAGTGTTCAAAAAGTTGTGGTATTGAATCGATTCCACCATAAACATTTTTATGACGTATTTAAAAAGACAAATGCAAAAAAATAGTGACGAATTTGTATCCTCAATAGATAACGCCGTGTCAAAAGATGTGTTTTATGGTTTTATAATTATGGTGAATACGACAATAAAATTAATGCTCGAAAAGTAAAATGAAATGCGTGTTTATTTGGCTTCTGGCCAAAATATAAAAGCCACCAACTTCCAGAAAAGGAAAGATAGATGTACAGACATGAGATAGACAGAAGCATAGCTACCAAATTCGTCCGTATTAGTGGAAAAAATACGGAAATTCGGGTAAATGGATTGCAGGTAAATTGGATTGCAGGTAAATGGAAATTAAAAATTTTGGTTTTTTATTTTAGTGCTCTCGTCAAAGCTTTAAAAAGCTGAAATAACAAAGAAAGTTGAGAAAGCTGCCAGATAAGAAATGGAAATTAATTGTGACTGGAGAATATTTCTGGTTTTTTATTTTAGTGTTGTCTTAAAAGATTTAAAAAGCTGAGATAAAAGGAAAGAAAAGTTTAGATAATCAAGAAAAAAAGAATACAAGTAAAGAGAGTTTTTGGAGACAAGTACTGTTGTGATTTTGGTAAGTAACAGAACATACCAGCAGAACCTCGACCAGCAACTCGCCCAACGCAATCAGACCAGCAGAACCTCGACCAGCAACTCGCCCAACGCAATCAGACCAGCAGAACCTCGACCAGCAACTCGCCCAACGCAATCAACAACAGAGCGGAAAAACTCGCGCGCCAACAATGAAAACAGTAACCTTACTCCTTTCGCGGGCGATTTATTTATAAAAACATAGTTCGGCCGAACTTCAAAGTTCGGCCGAACTTTTAACTGAGTTCGACCGAACTTTTCACTGAGTTCGGCCGAACTACCATTGCCGGTTTTCCAAACCTCCGGCAAAAATTATGTTTGCTGCGCCGTCACTGTGCCGTCAATCTAAACGGACTCAAAAGTTCGGCCGAACGTGCTAAGACAGTTCGGCCGAACTATTGCCGGAAAAAAAATAAATTTTCCCCCGATTCTCACAAAAGTGTAACCCAGCTTCACGTTTCCGCCCTTTTATGTAATGATATGTTAAATATTGTTGATATCTTCAAAAATTGATAAATGCAAAGAATGAAAGGGAAAATTGTGGAGCCTAACCCAAACTAGTTTTTGTTATAAACATAGAGGAAGTATCAAAAGCATGAAACCAATAGGTAACTAAAAATCCTACTCTACCTTAAAACAGGGTGCATTCTAAAACACTTTGATAATCAACAAGGTTTGTAAATATGAAGTATAGTCAAACCTCATAGTATTTTATTTAGGTTGAACAAACTCATTGATACAATTTTGAACTAGAAAGCCATAATCAATTAAATCTATAAATGAATGACATAGGAGTTTATATATATATATATATATATATTATTAATATATTATAAGTAGATATATAAAATATATTGGTAATTATATTTATAAAGATATAATGATTATTTTGGTAAAATACAGGTGGTGGGTAGTGGATATAGGCCTATCGACGTATATCAACCACATTGGTGTATGTGGTTGTAAATATATTTGTATACGCCTATTGGCGTATAACATTGGTAATTGTGATTGTGCTAGTTTTTATTTATTTTCACTACAAAACATTTGTATTGCACTTAAAGATTTTTTTTTACCTAATATTAAAAAAATGAAGAATTTGAGCAAAATTTCATTTTTCAAAATACCAGCATTAAATATTTTATTTTACATCTTTCATTGCTCATCTACACAACCGTATAGTTATTGTAGTAACTAAGAATGTTGATGGTAACATCGAATAAAACAAGAAAATATTGTGAAAATAATTGGAACACTTCCACACCTAAAGACAAATTGTATTTCAAGTTTAAATAATATAAAATTATTTCTCTAAATATTCTAGTGTGTATTAATAATAAGAGAAGATATTTGTAAATTGGAGAAAATACTTATAAAAAAAATGTAAAATCATTTAAAACTCAAGTTGCTAACAAAATTAATAGGCCCTTTGTTACATAATTTCTTTTCATTAATATTGGGTCAAAGGGGTTGGATCCAATAAAAATGAGTGGTACGAGATAAAGGCTCAATTCCTATGATGAATTTTCTTAGAGTCGTGAGGTCACTTGGTCAAATATGTAGTTCTTGTGGCCCATGCACATAACCATATGAAACTCACCACCATGTTTTTCCTTATATAAGGATCATTGGGTGTAGGGGGTAGCAGCTTTTATCTCAATGGAATTTAAGAGGTGGAATTTTCTTGGAGTTTAGGGAAGAAAACAATAGTGAAGAACAAGTTTTAATAGCTTATCAAGGTGTGAAATTATCAAGATTCATTGAGCTAGAAATTTTCAGCAATAATGGAAATTCATTTTTTCATAATCAATTTATTACAACAAAAAAAGTATTGTTTGAACCCTAGGATTGCCATATTTACTCACAGTATAATTACATAGTACAAGGTTCTAAGAAGGTCTCCTTCTTCCATAGTATGTGTCATTTAAACTCATTTACATATGCTACGGAAAATGTTAAAGCCCTTCACTCTAGGAGCATCTTACATTTAAAACATAATGTGGAAACCACTTCATCTCACTCCAACATTTAGGAATGAATGGAGTAGCTACACGCTTATTTACATGACCCATCATTCATTCAATTTGACTCTTTATTTTGATTCCCTTGGCTTCATGTTCAAGTCAAGGTTTGTGATATTAAAGAAGGCATGAAGACATGGTGATTTTTACATAGTTAAGAATGTTAAATTCATTGCAATGGGTTTATTAACTTTTTATTTCCTCCATTCATTTCTATTCTTTGTAGAAAATCCTTAAAGGATCTTAGTTTTTGTGTTTATTGTGCCTTATAGAGATGATCCCGTATAATTTCTTATGTTTTGGCTTGTCATTGCATCTTGTTGGGTCTCCAACATCCACCATGCCCTCAAGCCTTCTATGTATCTATATTATTATTGTCACTATGGTTCTGAAGGGGAAGTTTACGTGTTGATGAAGTAATTGAACCTAGAGAGATTATATTAAATGATTATGCCACTCACTCAAACATAAATGGAATATATTACCAAGGAATCCTATGAAATATTGAAATGGAAGGCTTAATTCAAGATTTGAGCTAAAAATGCGAGACCATGCATTTAATGAAACATGTGTTGGAACTAAGGGGTTGAGTGTTGCCTTTTATAATGTATTTTTCATGATTTTACAAGCACAACAAGGGAAAAATGATGCACATTGTTAAATGTGAATGGATCAATGCCATGCAACTACATTCCACTCATATCTATCAAGTTCATGGATATACCTATGCAAATAAAATATAGAAAAGGAGTTTTGCAAGTGATGTCCACTCATAACTATTATCTCCATGAGTAAAGGTCATGGAATGGAGGAAAATTAATATATAAACCAACAATCCAAGAGTAACTACATTGGAAATAAGTAGGATTAAAGAAAAAACATCATAACAATATGCACTAGGGCATTAGCAACAATACGATTATGGAATTATTAAGAAATATAAATGATGATGAGAACCCTTTAGGACATGGTAAAAAAAAAGACAAAGAGAGGAGAATTAATATCAACTTGTAATCATGACAAGGATAAATGTGGATTCACAAACCTATGGATGATCGCACCATGGGATTTGAATGGAAAATGAGTTTCTTACTAGGGTGTCAATCAAGGGTAATAATCAACATGCAAATTGTGATGTGTAATGAAGAGAAGAGATAATGTTATAGGGTAGTAGGATCAAACCTAAAGAAAAAGGTTGGAAAAAATGATTACTAATAATGAAAACTTAGATTGCACAAGACAACTTATCCTTATATGCTAAGTAAAACATATGCTCATGGTTCAATGGATGTTTCCAAAAAAGTATGTCATAATATTTGTTAGCAATTCCTAGAAAACCATATAGAAACATTAAATTCTAGTTTAATTTTTGTAGTAAAATATCAAAAAAAAATCACATGTTGAAAGGAATTGGTTTAAATGAAGGCATAAAAAAGATCTATCACTTCACCCACTCATGTGGTCAAATATGCTAGTTCTAATTATTTATTGAAGACTAAACTACGCTTGAGTAAGGCCATACTAGAAATCGTGTCTATATAAAATAATCCATGGGAATGTATCCATCATTGAGCGTAAATTCTTCACAGTTTGGAATAAGTGGAGGCTTACATGAAAATTCTTAATTCAAGGCAAGGCAATTGCTTATGACAACCAACAAACAAAGTCTCTGAATCTCTCAACCGATCAAGACTCGAGATTGGTGTTTCCTATTAATTGTCGTTATCGATTTCGACCACTTCTCCCCAACGATTATTATGGAAATACAATATTTTCCGCTTGCACAGAGACAAAAGCCTGAAATATAACTGACCAGCTGCTGTCCTTGGTTGTGAAGTCATTAAGCGAAGGCAATAGAAGGGTGGATGAAGAATACACAGGATCGCAAATCTGCGTTCGATTTCTTGGAAGTGAAGAAGTGCCTGCACTTTTTCATACGAGGTTCTTATATATATTCTTATGGATTTGTCCAAAGTTGGATACTAGAAGGTGGATTTTGGGTGGGGAAGCTGTGTATGCAGGTTTTTCGTTAGGTGCAATGCCTTTAATGTTGTTTTTCCATGTTCTTTTAATCAAAAGCTTCCAAGGAATTGTAGTTTTTGTTTGTTTGTTGTTCGTTGCTATGGAATTTTTTGAAGAAATTGTGTATAACACAATAAACTAGAATAACCATGTCAGATTTTAATTAGAGAGATAAATGAAAATAACACTGCTATTGGTTGGGGTGAACAACATCCAACCCAAGTCTCATTAATAAAAATAATGATATAAAAACAAAATAAAAAATTAATAAATCCACTAAAATCACTAAAATTAATTTTAAATTATTAAATTAAAAGATTTTATTTATTTATTTTTAATTAAAAATAAAAATTTCAAACACCATCCATATTTGGGGCTCGTTTCACCGTTGAATTATTAAATAACTATTTTTAAACACCATCCACAATGGGGCACTCATTTCAGTGTTGAATTGTTTTTTCAGGAAAACCATTTCCTCTCACTCTTTGAGAGGAAAACACACACAAATTCTTCTTATAGATATTCCAATTGACGAAGACGAAGACGAAGACCCTTTACCTAGTAGCCACTCCAAGACCAAGACACTACTTCTCCTTTTCTTCTTCGTCCTCCTCAGCACATGTAAACACCGAGATCTTCTTTCTGTCACCAACATAGTACTAAAATGCACTGCTCATCATCACCGAGCCCTTCATATCCTTATTGTAGCATTGAGTACATTACCAAGTAGCACCGAGACCTATTCCTGCATTGAAACCCGAGCACCTCAATTGTAGGCATTCGAGCCTTATTTTAGTAATCATACGAGTTATGTATTCTGTAATTTTGCTATAATATAACTATGGTAATTCACCCTAAAACAAAGATACGAAATGCTTGGTGACCGAACTCATCACTGTTGCTCTTCATCCAAAAGTACCCAAACCGTTTTACTGTAATTCCCACCGAAACTTTAGAGTATGAACTTCTGGGGTGTGGAAATGCGAGGAGCCTAGCCTCCTTTATATATTTGTTTATCCATACATTTAATCTGACTTGAGCATGTGAATCGGTGTGTCTATTTATGTGAGTCGACATGAACATTATATATATCTTTGGTGTTGACCATGAAGAGAGGATGACTGTGTTGGTCTTTTGGAGGGCTTCTAGACAACTTATATACATTTTTCATAGGCTAAAGAATAGCTCTTCATACATGACATTAATTCTTTGACACTAAATGACAAATCCTAATGCTCTCAATGGGAGCCATCTAAAATAAAATCACTTGCTCATGAAACCCATGAAGCACGACTTACAATAATAGTTTTATTTTCTTCATTATATCATTTACATAAGTCAAAATTACATGTCATTATGAAGACCGAACCTAGTTACACAATTCAACAAAGTGTAGGGGGTAACGACTTTTATCTCAACGGACTTTAAGAGGTGGAATTTTCTTGGATTTTAGGGAAGAAAACAACAGTGATGCACAAGTTTTAGTAGCTTATCAAGATGTAAAATTATCAAGATTCATTGAGCTAGAATTTTCACCATTAATGGAAATTCATTTGTTCATAATCAATTTATTACAACAACAAAAGTATTGTTTGAACCCTAGGATAGTCATATTTGTTCAAAGTATAATTACATAGTACAAGGTTCTAAGCAATTCTCCTCCTTCCATATTACGTGTGATTTAAACTCATTTACATATGCTATGGAAAATTTTAAAGCCCTTCCCTCTAGGAGCATCTTACTTTTAAAACATAATGAAACGACATCATCTCACTTGAACATTTAGGAAGAAATGGAGTAGCTACACCCTTATTTACATGACCCATCATTCATTCAATTTGACTCTTTATTTTGATTTCCTTGGATTCATGTTTAGGGTTTATAATATTAAAGGAGGCATGAAGACATGGTTATTTTCACATAGTTAAGAATTTTAAATTCATTGCAATGGGTTTATTAACTATTTCTTTTCTCCCTTGATTTCTATTATTTATAGAAAATCCTTAAAGGATATTAGGTTGTGTATTTGTTGGGCCTTATAGAGATGATCCCATATAATTTCTTATGTTTTGGCTTGTCATTGCATCTTTTTGGGTCTCCAATATCCACCATGCCCTCAAGCCTTCTATGTATCTTTACTATTATTGTCACTATTCTTCTGAAGGGGAAGTTTATGTGTTGATGAAGTAATTGCACCTAGAGAGATTATATTAAATGATTATGTCACTCACAAAAACATAAATGGAACATGTTACCAAGGAATCCTATGAAATATTGAAATGGAAGGCTTAATTCAATATGTGAGTTAAAACTGCCAACATAGCGCAAAAAAGTTAAAACATGCATTTAGAGAAACATGTGTTGGATCTAAGGGGTCGAGTGTTGGGTTTTATAATGTATTTTTCATGATTTTGCAAGCACAATAAGGGTAAAATTATGCACATTGTTAAATATGAATGGCTCAAAGGCATGCAACTACATTCCACTCATAGCTATCAAGTGCATGGATAGACCTATGCAAATAAAATATAGAAAAGGAACTTTGCAAGTGATGTCCACTCATAACTATTATCTCCATGGGTAAAGGTCATGGAATGGAGGAAAATTAATATAGAAAGCAATAATCCAAGAGTAACTACATTGGAAATAAGTAGGATTAAAGAAAAAAACATCATAACATTATGTACTAGGGCATTAACAACAATATGACTATGGAACTATTAAGCAATATAAATGATGATGGGACATGGTCAAAAGAAAAAACAAAGAGAGGAGAATGAAGATCAATTGTAATCATGACAAGGATAAATGTGGATTCACAAACCTATGGATGATCACACCATGGGATTTGAATGAGAAAGGAGGTGCTTACTAGGGTGTCGATCAAGGGTAAAAACCAACATGCAAATTGTGATGTCAATGAAGAGAAGAGATAATGTTGTAGGCTAGTAGGATCAAACCTAATGAAAAATGTTGGAAAAAGTGATTACTAATAATGCAATCTTAGGTTGCGAACCTATCTGCATATGTTAGGTAAAACATGTAGCTCACGGTTCAATGGCCATTTCTAGAAAATATGGCATACTAGTTGTTACCAATTGCTAGAAAACCATATAGAAACACTAAATCCTAGTTTAATTTTTGTAGTGAAATATCAATAAAAAATATTGCATGATGAAAGGAATTGTTTTAATGTAGGTATAAAAAAGATCTATCACTTCACCCACTCGAGTGGTCAAATATGCTAGTTCCAATTATTTATTAAAGGCTAACCTACCTTTGAGTAAGGCCATACTAGAAATCGTGTCTATGGAAAATAATCCATGGGAATGTATCCATCATTGAGCGTAAATTCTTCACATTTTGGAATAAGTGGAGGCTTACATGAAAAGTCTTAATTCAAGGCAAGGGAATTGCTTGTGACAACCGCAAACAAAGGCTCCGAATCTCTCAACCGATCAAGACTCAAGACTGTTGTTTCCTATTAATTTGTCCTTATCGATTCCGACCACTTCTCCCCAACGATTATTATGGCAATACAATATATTCCGCTTGCACAGAGACAAAAGCCTGAAATCTAACTGACCAGCTGTTGTCCTTGGTTGTGAAGTCATTAAGCAAAGGCAATAGAAGGGTGGGCTAAGAATACACATGATCACAAATCTGTGATCGATTTCTTGCAAGTGATGGATTTGTACAAAGTTGGATATTAGAAATGGAGGACCTGAAATGTCATTGGAATAACTGGAATAACTATAACTAGACCATCTTATCAAAGAATTAGCTAAAAGCAGGTATATAAAGAAACTATATTTCTGACAATAAGTAGCTAGAACCATGGTTCATTGCTCTGAATTAACTCTTTAAAACTAACATTTGCATAAATCAACCCGAGAACTAAAATACAACCATCAGATTTAATATCGTGCTTCCAATGTAATTCTATGCGTAGGGGTTCAAAGAAGTTAGGCAGTGATGAGGTTGACCTGGTGTTTCAAACAAGTTTTTCCACATTGATATCAATAAATCAGTCTATCAATGGGTCTTTTAACTTAAATATAAAAAAACAACGGTTCACATATTAAAATGCCAACGGAAACCTATGATTCAACCTTCATTTTCAAGTAAAGGAAGCCTTCTATAATCCACCACTTTCTATTGATTTCTGCAGATCTGGCATAAAAATTAATTTAATTCATAGATATATAAAAATGAGTTATCGCTGTATATCTATATATCCAAAAGTAAAAACGTTGTTCTGCATCCAGAGGAATTAAAATTCAAACTCATGGCATGCCAAGAGCACATTCAAACTCCTTAACTCTCTCTTGCATGATACAGTCACTAACCCTGAAATCTTTTAGAAAATCATGTCTGGATTCTACGTGACAAAGAATATTACCTCCTACGTGACAAAGAATATTACCTCATTCACATTAGCCAATATTAGTTTTTTTCCAAAATTAAATGTGGATTCATGAACAGCACAACGAAAATTTAAGATTGATTATTTGTCAAAGTTTTTTTTTTTTTCAATAGAAAAAAACCCGATTATAAATAGTTCATATTCATCATAAATCGAGAAAGATCATGTTCATATTACAATATTACCATATTACCTATAAAAGAAAACTTGTGACCAAGCATCAAGTTAGCAGATCCATCCCATAATAAGAGAAATAACAGTCCATTAGCCACATAATACCATGCCAAGTACGTAACCGGATGATAACGAAACACATGCCAAGAAAAAGAAAGTATACAAAATGGACTCTGACATACAAATCCTATCAAACATCCAGAAGCAAAATAAATATGTACATAGGATGCATCAAATGAGCTTAAAAGGATACATCATCAAAAAAACGATATTCATAAAGCAATAACGCCAATATAGGATAGTGTCAGCGTTATAAGGGAAAAAGACACCCCCGCAGATATCCGATCCGGCTCGCTTGGTGAAGAATAAGGAAATAGGGCTCGAAGGGAACACGCTCGCTTGATAAAGACTAAAGAATAGGATATTCTTGATAATTCAATAAAGTTTTTAAAAAGTGCAAAAAGAGGCCAATAGAGTTGTTAAATTATAATAATTTCAAAGATATGTATAATTGAATTCAACATCCTAATATTATCAGTTTTTCAAAGGATAATACAAGACTATTTAAATAAAAAATAAAAAGTACAATCTCAACCCATTAATTGATTAACTTTGTACTGTCAATATGAAAATAGCACAATGAAATTGAGCATATAGCTTAATTTCCTCGAATAAATAAAATGCTTAACTTAATTACTTAATTGGATCAATAGATAGTTATAAAAATGGAAGAATAGAAATCTAAGCTAGTTCAATGAAATTGTTAAATGTTTCATTTTAAAATATAATTTTACTTATTTATTCATTATGAACTGAATGATTTTTATTTATATAATTTCAAAAAAAAAAAGAATTGATATCTTTAATTAATTATGAAATTATCCATAATAATAACAAAATAGTGAATTTACAAATTACATTGAATGATTTTTATTTATATAATTTCAAAAAAAAAAAGAATTGATATCTTTAATTAATTATGAAATTATCCATAATAATAACAAAATAGTGAATTTACAAATTACATTGATTCAGTTACTTGAAACTACATGATTGAATTGACTCAAAACCTCTAAAAAAAGATATGCTAATCTTAGTTCACACATACATGATTGACACTTTCTAAATTACAACTCTAGCATGATTGCACATCTTAAATTTAGACTATTTATAAATTGCCTAAAAATGCATGTTAACTTAATGTTACTTAGAAATAATCTCCAACACTCAAAATATTCTAAAATATTATGTAGAGATTAAATCCTTAAGTCATTAATAATTAAATTAAAATTATAAATCCCTATTCCAAAATAAACACACATGTCTATATAATTAAATATCAATTTATATTAATTTAAAAAAGAATTTGAATCACAAAAATATGTTTAAACAAAATATTATATTAAAAAATTAACATGCAAAATAAAGGAAATTAATCCAAATAAATTTAGGGCTACTTTCTATAAAGGAATTTATTTTATTTTATTTTATTTTAAAATTAGCAATGTATTACATATTTACACAGACAAATTCTTTCATTTTCTATTTAAAAAGATTTTTAGGCTTTTGAAAGCAAAAATTAAGTTAGAAAATGGTAAATTTTCATATTTCATTATGATTTTCCATTTTTAAGCTTTTCAAGTCTTTGAAAGGAAAAATGAAATTAGAGAATGGTAAATTTTCTTACTCCAATACCATTTTTCATTTTCTTTTCTGTTTTTTTACTTTCTCTTTTCCATTTTCTAAACTTTTTTCCCTTTCCCATTTCCTAAGTTTTTTAATTATTTGGAAGCAAAAATGAAATTAGAAAATGATAAACTTTCTTATTCCATTATGGTAAAATAATTTGAATCACAAAAATATATTTAAACAAATAATTATATAAAAAATTAGCATGCAAAATGTATAAAAACAAATCCTAAGTTACTCAACTCAGCACAACTATATAATTATTAAAATTTATAAACATATACATATTTTACCTTCCAAATTTTAATATATAACCTCTTTAAATAAATTTGACATAAAAAAAATTACAAATTTATATGTTCAACTACAAAAACATAGAAACATAATGTTTTGTCTTTTAATTTTTATAATAAACTAATACCATTTTGAAGAAAAAATAGAGTAGCATCACTCATCTAGAGGAAAAAGAGCGGTACACTCGTCAATCAAGTCAACCATCTATTAATTAGTAGAAAAAATTAATATAAAAGGTTTTACTAATCAATACATTCCTAAGAAGTTTGAAGTAATACGACGAAAAAGACAGTCAACATGGGACTCAATGGCCGCCAGCTGATTCATAGGAAGATGCACTTGGTAGTGGCATTGCGTAACCGGCTTCTCCACCCCAACGAAAATGATAGCTAGCGAAACAAGGATTTCCCCATCCGTAGTCAATCTTGGACAAAGGGAAACGTAAGCGAGAAGAAACCCAATAATAATACCTCCGCCACTAAATTCTGTTAGCTGAAAACACAAAAACCAATCATTTTCCATAATAATCTCTGAAGTCAAAATAATTTCGAATAAGACTTTACTATACTCATACGTACTGTTTAATAAACTATTCCTGCTCTTATTATTGTGTGTGAAGGGAGATGTAGAAAGGCCTAATGCAGAATTAGCATATTGCATTGAACAAAGTTAAAAATACATGAGGAAAGCTTACTTGGGTAGCAAATACGGAGTTATTTGAAAGCATCTGAACGAGCTTCTCCTCAATGGTTTTATATGGATTGTAGAAGTCCAGCTCAACAAGTCCTATGTTCGCAGTAGGTTCGATGAATTCAACACCATGGTTGTTGGAAAGTAGTTCCGGCTTCTTAGAGGTATTGGATACTATTTGGCCAGCAAAAACATAGTAATAAGAAAATGCCTTTGATAGCAAAATTTTTAGATCATGAGTAGCTTTCTCTGGAAAGGAAGATAGAGATCTAGGGGTGGGTTGTTTATAACATAAGAAAACGTTCACTGAAACAGGAGGAATTGTCAGGTCCAAATTGGGCAACTTAGAAGTTTAGGGTTACTTTCTATAAAGGAAATTTTGGAAAGATTCTTGATTCTATTGTCAAAAGAATCAGTTATCAAGAGAAACTCCTAAAGAATTAGGGAAATGTGTGATCTTACTAATGTTAGACCAGGTAACTAACTACAAAGTAGACATGTGTCAGTAAGAGAAAGCCTATCTGCCTAATAAACTAGCAATTATCTTACAATGTGCAAAGAAAGGTCGATAGGAGTATTAACTTGAAATAATTGTACTTTGATTTGAAATAATAAATATTATATTAAATTTATATTGTTTCATATATTTGTGTGTGTGTGTTTTTTTTTTAATTTATAATTTGTAATCATATACATCATGAACCAACTTAACACTCATATCATATCAAATAAATATTATTATAACAGTCCATAATTAAAATTCTTATTTATTAAATGAGAGAAAAATATAGAGATTGGTCAATTACACTAATGTAGACTTTTTTGACAATGCTTACATATGACTAAATTCTGTAAATTTTGATATTATTTAAGTGAGTGATATTTAATGAATATGAATTTAAAGTGTTTATTTATTTATTATTTATTTTTAACTCTTTTAAATAATAAAAATATTTAACTTAATTCACTAATTTATTATAATGTTTAATAATTTTCTATCTTTACTACTTTCTTATTAAATCAAATTAATATTATGAGAACAATTCATAATAAAATTATTATTTATTAAATGAGAGAAAAATATAGAGATTGGTCAACTACACTGATGCAGAATTTTTTGACAATATTTACATATGACTAAATTTTGTAGAACTTACATATGACTAAATTCCGCAAAACTTTATATTGTAGTAAGTGACAATGATATTTAATAGATATGAATTTAAAGTTTTTTTTAATCTACACAACATTATATACTTGTGGAGATTTGCCATGATTTTCCATTGAATAAATGTGAAAACACAACATTATATACTTGGGAAGATTTTCCATTGGATTAATGTGAAAATTGAAGCGTCTTAATTAATTCTATTAACATGGAATCTACATAGCATCATATACTTGTGAAAATTTGCCATTGCATAAATGTGAATATTTTCTATGCTTGGACACTAAATAGTCAAACAGACTTACAATTTATTTATTTCTAAGCTAGTGCAAAACATATCTATGTTTTTCTAAGTACATGTAGGTTATTTATTCATGTATTTTTGAAAATTTGTATTATTTTTCATTTATTTTCCAACATAGTTTTTCTATTTAAGTATGCTTGTGCTTACAATTTATGATTCTGATTCTGACTTTGGTTAACGTAGTCATAATTTCATATGAGTGAGGAAGAGATCAATGCTAGTGGTACATCATACCTGAATAGCACAGAGACCTCGAATGTTGAAAAGATTGTGACTACATTTTTTAGTGGAGTTATTCCCATCCAGGTATAATTCCTTTGTCCTAACATACATACATATGTATGTATGAATTTGCAAGAATGTTTCATAATTTTTTGTAATTCTTTGATGTTGTCTTGAATTAAATTGGTGTAATTACGCCATATGAAGGAGAAAGAGCCTACACCATTAACCATATGGCTAGGAATGATGCCTTACGACAACAATTATACAAGGAAATCCAAGTTTCATATTATATTAATATGGAATGCATGTAATGATAATAATAAGCATTGAGAAACCATGTATTAATGCAATTAAACATAATATAGATTTATTGTAAACACCATTAAATATGTGTATACATATATAGCAACAATCCCAAATACCCAATATCCTAGTAATTGTCCGTCCAATGGATCAGTATGGTCTAACTACATATTAATAATGAAAGACTCACAACGTCTCATCAATTCTAAATTTTTCCCAGTTTCATAGATTGGTATGCTCTAACTGCATAATAAAACAGAAAAAATTGCATAAAATTGATTTTCTCTTGCACCAAAGCTAATGATTCCCTTCGGTTTGTAGGCCAATAATCTAGCAAAATGAGAAAACATTTTAAAGGTTTAGTAACAAAGACCGGGCCCTGCAAACAAATAGCATGATTAAGATCAATATTTGCTGAAAGACAAAGGAGGACGAATAAAGTAGAATTTATGAGGCAAGGGTTGATGTGAAATTAATACCTTCTCTTTGCAACAACTACTGTAGTAAAGGCACACTCCAAAATGCTTGAACATAAACAGTTTATTGTCATATGGCGTCCAAGGAACCATGTTGTTGTTGTACACCACTCTCAGGTACCTTGTGACAGGTTCATTCAACTTTATATTCAAAAAATTTCCAAATTCTTTATCTACAATTATGGGTTTTCCAAATGTATAAACCGCTAATAACTTCTCCATCAGCTGTGCATTCTTGTGCTCTTCTGGCAATCTGCCTAGCTTTCTCTTTATGGCATAATAAGCCAGAGATTTTTCCTGGTCTTCTGAGGCATATTCCTCTAGCAATCCAGCGATGTCATGGTCCTGATTTACATCGGCCAAACCCATTGCTTCAAGGAACCCCGTGTGAAATTTTCCAATAGAGTCTATCTTGTACTAGGAGAAGTCAAAGTCTGTGCTCCAGGCATCTGCATCAAATGGCTCTGTTCCTCTAAAAGCAACTACCACCAACTTAGCATCTACTAGTTTATCACAGAAAATAAAACCTTGGGTAGTTTTTTTTGCCAGGTAATCTGTGCATGAAGAGAAAAACATACAACATTACATTCCTACCCAAGTTAAATTACAGTAAGATTCAATTATTAGAAAAAAGGTATGAAAATCAGCCCATCTCATGTGATTAAATCCTTGCAATTCTTACAATATAGGACTTCCAAAAAATGCAACTGCAGAATGATTGCAAAATCTCATGGTCTGGATAATGAAATTATGCACATTAATTACCTTCCATAGTTTTTCATATAGAGAAAGAGTGGAAGTGTTTTTCTTTTAATGTTATTTTCAATTCAATGAGATTTATAATTCCTCCCATAGTTAATAGGAAGTGAAGCTGGTAGGTAACAATATGAAGAGAAGATGGTAGGTAGTAATATGAAGTGAAGCAGGTAGTAACATTTTGGCATCCAATGCTTCATGTAAATATGCTAACCTGCACACATCCATGGCTATAAATCAATAACAACAACATCTATAAATGATGCATAGCAATTCATTTACAAGTTTTCAATTTATTTCTAGTTTCAAACAATTTACATATATATCCACACCATAGTAACTCTCAATATTAGGTGATATTAGGCATGTGTATCAGAGGTTGAGAAAGTAATTTCATAATGGGGAGAGTTAAAATCTCATCAAATATGTAATTTATTATATCTATGGGGTATGGAAAATAGAAATTTGATGAAAACAACGAGACTCTCATAATAAAATTAGTGTTTCATTTATTCTCTCATTCCTAGAAAGTATGATTTTATTCATTTGTCAACAAGGAGTTTAAATTTGAGTAAAGTTTGCATCTGTTCTCCACTTATTAACATTGGAAGGAGAAATTGAATCAAGCGTAAAAGGATAATAATGACCCTACCATGAAGATAGAGTTCAAAGGTCAAACTGACTGCAATTGGAATGCTAACTTTTTCCATCCACATCATCTAGCAATACCTACAAAGGTGTTGAAATTTTAGAAAACATGACCTCTGAGGTAGTTGTGTGTGGGTGAGTGTGATTCTATACTATTCCAGATCTGAATAAATCTGTGGAAATATTTTCTAGCTGATAGAACACCTTGTATGCCATCCAAAATGGTTGAGGATGCAAGTAACGAGATCATGCTTGAAACATAGTCAACTACCTGTCCTTCGCTGCTATAAGCATAGGCCAAGATATTTTGAACAGAGAATAAAGTAGCTCCTATAACGAGTGCTTCAATGGCTGGCATATAAAGTGTAACATGCATTACTGTGCAAAACGCGGGTTTCCACTTCCTAGTTCATTGGAAACTCATGTAGTGGAATGTAAAAAGATAGAATTGAAATTATGGACAAAATTTAAGGCTGGAAACTGAATATGATTAGAATATTTTTTGTTAGTGCTATTTTTGAATCAATTGTACCAACCTCACAGCAGCACAAAATAAGAAAAATTGAGTTCAAAATAAAACTAAATGTTTATTACCAGTTGAAAAACAAGTGAAATTATGAAGCTTGATGTATAGTAAAATTTTCAGCGATGAAAAACTTACCAGATGGAGAGAACTGACATTTGAAGATGTGGTTAAGGCAATAAACTAGAGAGGAAAATAAGCATTTCAAAAAAACTAGTACACCAAGATGTTGACAAACATAGAGGTTGACATAGAACAAAACATAGAAGCATGATTCCTACAGTGGATTTTCATACATAAAATTGATTCCTACTGGATAAAATTTTGAAAATTTGAACACCTTGAAGTTCGTAAAAAGTAATGGAATAAGCAAAAATAGAAAATGAGATTGAAGCAATACTTGAATTTTTCAGATTCAACTACTTTCTAGAACAAAAGGAAAAGGACTCGTACACCATATCATCACTGAAGATGGAATAAGAAACTCAAGAAAGCTATGATATCATATAATGCTCCTCTTTAGAAGGACTATTTGGAGATGGGTTTGAAGCACAACAATGAAGAGAAACATTGTTAAAGAAACATTTGAAATTACATTGAATGGCATAGTAGTTGAACAGAACATGATTTATATATAGATAGATATAGAAAATTTCTTAGTAGTTCAACGGAACATGAATGCATGGAAGGTGAATAAATATACATTTGTAAGATAAAAGTTTGTGGTGTCATGTAAATATAAATGATAGTGATATCTAATCATATATACATGACGAGGCATGACATCAACAACACCAATTGATGTCTATTGTGACCCCATGATGTGAAAGCCGTTCTTTCCATTCAGCACGCATCTTCTGATGTGTATCTCTTTTATGTATGTGGATTGTTTTTCTTAGTATTTTCTGAATCTTCTATAACAAGACAATAGTTGTACACAAACGGTATAAAGGCAATGTCTGTGGCGGCAAGAACCTCAGTTGCATATCCTGTAAGGTAAGTTCCTGTTGCTGAATTTCTCAGCAGCATTCATGAAGCATGTTTAAATAGTGTGCATCCATATCTGTTGGCCATGGAGAAAGAGAAATAGTAATTGTTAGTGGAAGCTGTTGGTGAAATTGTAATAATTATAGAGTAAAAAATACTTAAAGTAAGCATAAGTTTTTTTTTTGAAAAATAAGAGAAAAAAGAGTATGAGATCAAACGTAAAAGAAAGAAATTGTGTCTGGAATTTGCAAAAGCCTTAAGTGATGCTTACCATTGGCGAAGATGAAAAGAAGAGTCTATTATTGGTTCGAGTGTATTCTTCTACATAGATTTTTATGCGAACAATGATTCTTCTTGCTTTTTGCGTTGTAGATATGGATTCTCTTCCATTCGTGATATGCGTGAGAATGGAAATGCTGGATTGATTCGAAGGTCTGATAAAGACCTTACTCTTGAAATGGCGGTGAATGTTAAACCTTGGCGTTCTTTGGGGCCGATGTTGACTGTTGCTTTCTCTAATGTCATTCCTTGTGATTTGTGTATTGTTAAAGCCCATGCCATTCAAAGTGGTATTTGTTAGTGTGCACCTCTTGTGATAGGGGAAATGGGTACATATGTTGGGTGTGAAATGTCCCATGGTGTTCCTTTGTATTGTTTGAAGTCGACTACCACGAAGGATGGAAATTATGGGGGCTTTGAGTCAGGTGCATAAAATATTGAAATGACTTTGCCAAGTGCGCCATTTACAAGGTCTGCATGCATTGCATAAGACAACCTTTGCGTATCGTTGTTCTTCTTCAGATGTAGTAAAAGTTTGTTTTCGTTGTTTCTCTTCAGAAAAGACCGCTACTGGCATGTTCAATTTTTTTAGCATTATTTTGTTATGCAAGGAAATTGAACTATTTGTTTCATATAGGTGTATGAAGTCTTCAAATATTTTTCGCTCTTCATGCGTAATAGAGGAATTTTTCCTCGACATTAGGAGGTTCCAATCTTCAAGTTTAGGTGTTCCATTTCTGAGATTTGTGAGAATCCGACGAAAGGCAACTTGGGAAGGGTCAGCACCTTATTGGCGAAAAATAGTTGTAAGCACTACAAATGTATCAAATCTGTGCCAAAGTGCAGGGCCACGTGATGTACCAACATATAGAGGAATTTTTTTCATAGGTGGAAGTTGGCCTAAATCCCCTACAAGGATAATGGATCGATTGCCGAATGGTGTATTTCGATGAAGCGGAAATGTCTCTCGTAGGTGATCATCAATGTGGGAAATAATTTTTGGTCTGATAAAACTCATTTCATCAATGAGGATGTATTCTACATGGTGGAGCTGTTCTTGCAAGTGTAGGAGCGGTTGTCCTTCAAGAGGATGCATTGTTTGGATAGGGATGTGAAGGGAAGAGTGGATTGTAAGGGCATTTATGTCAAAAGCTGCAACGTCGGTGGGTGCAAGTAGCAACAATGGGATTCTATTTGTTGAGGATTTTTTGATAAATGCATGTTGCAAATGTTCAATCAAAGAAGATTTTCCTGTCCCGGCTGTCCCTTGTATGACGATTCTAAGTGGGGGTTTTGGTGAAGGGTTTTTGAAGTGAGAAATAAAAAGTGTGAAAGCTTTTTGTTGGGTGGGAGATAATATGTGCTTTTCGGGAAGGGTTGAAAAAGGACAATGTTGGTTTTTACTATTTGAGTGGTTGAATTCAATGAAATTTATGGCAATTTCTTGCAAGTGGAGAGTAAAAAAAGTATGAGACCAATTATGATTAACATCAAAGTCACAATGGCCAGTGATTTCATGGCTATAAATTTAAATATTGTAGGCTGGGTGAATATGAGAGAGGATTTCCCATTCATTCATTTTCCTGGGGTCAAGGGGGAGGTCAGGAGGGGTAGACACAAGAGTAGATTCATCTTCAGATTGTGGAGTCTGTTGGTTTTCAATTTCGTGATGAACATGCCATGTTGTAGATGTCCCTTTATTTTGCTCCCAGTGTGAAATGATTTCCTCATTGGTGGATCCAATGTCATTGGGGAGGGTACGGAAAGGGAAATACAATATTAATTCAGCCCAAAAAAAAGTGGCATAAGTAGGATCAGTAGGGGAAGGGATTGTGGTGTAACGTGGCAAGATATGGACAATTGTCGGAGGGAAAATGTGTTTCCATTGGTTTTGTTTATGATGAGGAGAAAATTACCAAGAGCGTACAACTTCAATGAGGGGCAATGATTCTAATGAAGCAAGTCTATTCATGTATGCAAGAATAAAGGGTGGTGCTGAGAGAGTATTTTTAGAAGCATGTAAAACATGTCTGAAAAGAGTTCTATTAACATTCAGAGAAACAAATGTACGACTGCAGAGTGAGAGTGGTAATTTCTGTAACATATGGAATATTTCCTGTGCCCTAATGTCTCTATCTGTTATGGTTTCTATAAGGAGTTTCCAGACAACAGTAACAGTAGGTGCTTCTGGAGCAACCTTGTTTGAGAAGCATGATAAAATTTGGCGGTAGCTGTCTGATTTTGTTTTTGCTTTGGCTACATATTTTGAAATGTATCTTAATACAACATGGCATGATAGAACATGTTGGAAATCAAAATTTTCTTTCCATATGGAAAGTAAATCAGAATTATGGATGTTCAATCTATCATCGTTACGAGCGGGCCTGTAGGTTTTCTGACCTTTGTTGTCTATGAAAAGTGAAGATGTGGTGTTTAACTGCCATGATAATCCATAGAAACAACTAACAACATTGTTTTTTTGCGAAGACAACAAGATTCATGACACTTCGTATGGCATTGGAAACAGTTGACAAGCTCTTCATAGTCTTCACTTTGGGTTGACGTGAAGATTGATGTTGTGTCGAGAAGACATGGGTTGTGCTCTATTGATTGGTGAAGTACAGAATCGCGATGTTGGGGTTGTCGCAGGTTCCAAGCAATGACGTAATGGTCAAAATATTTTTTAGCATTGAGAATTTATGTTTCATTGTTCCAGTCGAGGGTGTCCATATTTGGTGCGTCTTGCAACCAAAGAAATCCATGTATGTGTGCAGATCCTCTATGTTTCCATTCGTACCTAAATGCAATATTGAAAGTCATTATTTTTTCAGATGTATATGTAATGTAATAGTAGCTAAAAAGAGGAATGGTAATAAAAAATACCTGCACCAATATTCAACTGCATGGAGGCCTTTTGTAGGACTTCTTCGAGAAAAATTGTAAATCTGCAATGCATATATTGGGATGTTAAATGTGGGTTTTTAATTATATTTTTAATTCTCCACTTGTAGTGATTGTTCAAATTTTAGGGAACATTAGTAGGCATAATCTTGTGCAATTCATGCCATTTGGTATCAGCTGCACTGAGAGTGAAGAAAAATGTTGGGCTTCCAATTTGTGTGATCATGTCAGTTAGCTTATTACGGCACTTGTTCCAGAAAGAGCGTGTACCTCGTAGGGTTGAGCCAAAGTGCATGACCTGTTCGGGAATTCTTAAATTTGGGAACTCATGAAGACATTGTCGCAAATCTGAAACATTTGTTGGCAAGTTGCTTTCAATGTATTTCCTAACAAAAACATTAGCAGTTTAATAGCTACGGTGGTGCTTTAGGATTTTATATAGGTAGTAACAGAATCTTGGATGCTAGCCAAATCAATTATCATGGTAGTGTAATAGGTGCAAAGCATATTCGTGCATCTCAAATTTTGTAATTCTTGGTTGTGTGATCATGGTAATGCCTGTAGGGAAGAGTGTGGGGAATGACATAGCAAAGAGGCCCTCAGTGGTGTATTCATTCATAGGTGATAGAGATATTATAGGCCAATCAGTTGAATTTGTTGAGTTTGGATTGGTGAAGTGCAAATAAGCACGAATGTGATCAAGTTCACTACACTAGTTTGGGAGAATTGGAACAAATGAAGAAGGTTGGATATCTAATGGAGTTAGCATGGTATCGAGATCACAAGTAGACTTGAATATGGTTTCCTGGGGTATAAAAGAGGACGTGGTTACATTATGAATAAGAGAAGAAATATTTGTAGGTTGATCTGGTAGAGAAGAAATTACAGATGGGTTGAGCTCAACATGTTTGTAGTAGGGATCATTAGTGAGTTTGTATTCAAGTGCTACAAGTACATGTGATTTGCACACGAAGAATTCATAAGTTGTTTAAGAAGGATTGTGCCTTTTCACAATTAGGAAGTCCAATTCAAAAACCATTCGAGGTAGGTATTTGGAAATATTAGTGATGTCTTGAGGGAAGTTGATTGTATGGCCACTATATTTGTATTGAACACCACGAGCATGGGTTACTTGTAGAATGGGATTTACACATGAGATGAGAATTTCCTCAAATTGTGTTAAATTTTGAAGGACATATGGTTGTTCACCAGGGTCCATGTTGTTCATATGAGTGAAACTATTTGTTGATTTAAATGATGCACAATGAAAGCAAGAAAGATTACCATGTGAAAGCTTTGTTTTCATACCTGGGTATGATTCTTTGCATAGTGTGCAAACATGCATTGTAGAGAGTTTATTTATTCTTTGTCTAAAGCGACGATGTTCTTCATTAAGGTGGAGGGGGGGGGGGTTATGTGGTTTTGATGAAGGTGGGGTGGATTGGTATGCATATTTGGGAGAACATTTGAGAAGGGAAGGGGTGTAGCAGAAGTAGTACATTTTCTTCAGTTTTTATAAAGAAGTCATCGAAGTGCATTTATTGTATCTTTATTTTGAGCATAAACAAGGTGCCTTCGTATTTTTTTATCCAAACTTTGATCGTTGGATGACATATCTAAGAATGTACAAATAATTCTCTGTTAGGCAGGAGACATGAGCTATTTAGAGTGAAAAAAATTGAGTTATGAATGCATAGGAAATGTATGAAATTTTTGTAATAATTTCAACTTTGTAATTGACTTTCATAAAGCGATAGAAAGAAAAGGGAAATGGATAAACATACAATTTATAAACATATACATGTTCGAGTAAGTTTCAATTGACTTTGGCAAACATGTTGAGCAAGAGTATTGGAAAAAAAACACGCTATTGTAGCGTCAAACATAGGTATCTATATTATGTAAATCGTAAAGGGGTAAATATACATATTTTCAATTATTGAAAAAGAGTATTGTAAAAGAAAGTGTCTAGCACAACAAAATGGCTATATTTTACAATGGTATGGAAAAGCGATCTATACAGAGATGTTATTTCATGTACAGAAAAGTAGCATTCCATGCATATAAGAAGGGGGTTCAAAGGAGATGAATAAAAGATCATTGTGAAATGGTCAATGCGTCAATGTCTTTAAGGACCTCCTTGCATGCATCGTCATATTGATTTTCCTTTGAATTTATCAGTATTGTTTGCAAATGCTCGACACCATTGTAGTTCTCTGTTTTGATGGAAAGTGTCAAGAGGAAGCGGCGACTTGAGATATGACCACAAATTTCTTGAAGATCAGATGGTTCAATAGAGAGAAGGAACAATTATTTTGTTGTGATGCCCATTAGCTCATTTCCTGCATAATTGAAAGTGATGACATTTTGAAGGTGCCCGGTGTGGTCATGTAACTCAAGTTTAAGTTTGTAACGATAGTCACATTCTGGAAACTCACCGTTACACTTTGTATAATGCCAAAGATTGTTAGAATGGTGCACTACTTTTTTCATGCATTTCTTTCCATTGAAATATAATGGACATGCAAGAAAATAGAAGTCGTCCATGTGTAGAGAAGTCACAGTGGCACAAACCGAAACCCATATTACCTTCTCAAAGGCTTCCATGCAAGTAATTTCTTGAATTGTCTTCTATGGTAAAGCTCGGTTGGAAGCAACATTATAGTTTCTACTCAAAGATGGAGATGAAGAGTTGTAGCCTGTATCACGGAACCAAGTATGGAGTTTTTGAGTTTCTTCAATGTTTGGATTTATGAGAAGAGTGGTAGTGGTGATTTTCCCTATGGTGATTCCATTAAATTCAGTTACACGACCTCCCTTGATACCAAGGATTAGCGGGTTGTCAGAAGATCATAATTCAGCAAGGTTCTTTCCTATAGAGTCACATTGATCTCCCCGTATTGTTACATCAATTCTAAAACCTGACTCGTCCTTTAATGTGAGTGTTTTTCTTAGTGTTTCGGTTCCATCTCTTCTTCAAATTGTTGAAGTAGGTGAGGTGGACCTAACAACACAAATAACATCTACAATGGTATTTGGGCTTGTGGACTTGATTTCAACGATTGTTTTGAAAGGAAAGCATTGATAAGGGAAGTTTGGATCATCTTCCAAACATGGTTTGACAGTCAACGCAACAAATAAGTAAATCTCCCATTTGTTGTTTAGATGGTTGTAGTTTGGGTTTGTTTTTTTAATTGTTCCATTGGAAACAATATATAGTTTCCCAACTTCAATTATATTATAAAGGGATTTAGCCAATTTAGAAAATGCAGAAAGGTGGATCTCATCTATATCACGATCAATAAGGTCAAAGCCGAAGACTTTTCCGAAGCCATGCGCGGTGTTGTAATTTTTCAAGGTTGTCTTTGCTGACGCTCTACCTTGGATTGACCAATACTTTTGGTAGGGATTGAGTGCCTTGAATGATACAATTGTAGTTGTGACTGTGTTCATTAGGGTTACAATAGAGGGCATAATCTCCTCTGTTGATGAAGAGCTTGATTGGGATTCGTTTTCCTTTGCGTGTAATAGTGTTGATGAATCCTTAACAAAAGCTGCTTTATGTTGTACAACCTCAAGTTCAAGAACTTGAATGGATTTGGCGTGAATGAAGGGAAAAAAAAATTAATGTACAATCCATTGTTATGAAGGAAGAATGTAAATACAAAAAAAAAATTGAATTCAGAAATTAACCTTACGAAGAGTTTTGAGACACTGTGCAAGTTGATTTTGTAAACAAAATGTCTGAGCCGATTTGGACGTCTTTAGATGCAACCTATGTGCTATATGCAGATGGTAGCAAAGTCATGTGTTAATACATCCCATCAGAGAGAGTGATGTGGAAGTGTGAGGATGTAGTTTTTGATGATGTAACAGAGCAGATGTCAATTATTTGGAGTAGAGGTTGAATCTCAATGGACCCATTTAGCAATATAGGGATGGAATTCTCAGTCAAGGTTGGCTCCATGATATTATCAAAGTACAACCTTATTTTTGTAATGGTAATACATGTAATTCATTTTAATGCATTGGAATAGATATTAAAGCATAAAATAATATGTAAGCGAAGCATGAATTAGAATTGCAAATATAATTTATATCATGATTTGCTTAATATGCATTGTAACTACCCTCTTCTCTTGTTCTACAAGAGCACTTCTTTAATCCCTATCTGATTAGTTCATAGTGAACACTTAGATTTCCAATTGGAGGAATTACCATAAAACTGCCAGAATTTCCCTTTCCTTATCCAATTCCACAAAAAACCATTTATTGGGAAAAATTGCCCCTACAACACCTTTTAAGACTGGTCCTAATGCAAAACCACCAAATATGCCACAAGAAAAGGGCCACATCTCAGGTCTTACTCCATCAACATTTTAAATTTTAGGTATTTCTTCAAAGGAATTTAGTTTAGGTCATGGGAAATATGCAAGCAAAAGTAATTGGAGTTGTATTGTGTAAGATAACTTGCATCACATATATAACGATTACTAGTGAAATATGCTCCACAAGGGAGGACATTGAAAACACTGATGTTGTTAGTATCAGAGGAAGAGAAAAGGTGACAAAAGTAATTGGATGGACTTGCAGACGATATAGCGAGGTAATCCGAAGCTAGCTCTAGAAGAGGGTACAGATATAAACTAATGAGAAACATAATTTTTTGGATATGAATGTGAGCAAGGCATGGGTTAAAAAAGAAAAGGCTAAGTCTTGTCTTTGAATATTGTCATTTTTTTGAGGTAGGAACACTATGTAGGTTCAAACTTTAGAGGTAGTAGATAATATTAAACGTCCATGCAAATTTGACCTAGGTCTCTAATATTTATTGTAAAGCACACATTCAAGATTAAACATAGGAATCATAATGAAGGCATGCCTTCCTAGTCAATTTGGAATTTGGGTTTGTCGCTGGAAGATTTATTTTGGAGATAGGTATATTCACAGTCCAAAATAGTCATCAGGAAACCATCCAATTCTAGTCATTGATATGATCGTGGCTGGTGAATAGATTGTTGTCCATATAAAATGCTAATAGTCAGTTGTACCTTCTTCAATTAACCTGCTCTTAGGTTGAGGTGCATCATCTTTAGATTATCATCCAGTAGCTACTCAGCCTTAGATATAACAGAGGGTATGTTTTGAGGTTTTTTTAAACTCGATTTATTACAGAAGTTTGTGTTTTCTAATCACATACTTTTGAGGTTAAACATCACACCACCGATTTGGTAATAATTGTGCGCTACAAACTATTGATAACAACATAAATATACTTTGAATATCCCTCTTTGAATAACTAGGGATGCACTTATTTATTCACTTTCCATTGATACTATTTGAAATCAGTGTTTTCCTTCACTTCGAGGCTAGCATGACATTACATCTCAATTTCTATCACACTCTTTGTGAGTCTTAAACACCACTTGTTAACTAGGGAATACACATATCTAAATTATGGACACAAAACTAAGAATTTTCACATTGCTTCACACATCTGTAAATGTGAAGTTAGAGTGATGAATGTTTGCAGTGATAATTTTCAATCAAATATGACCTAAAGTTAGTGGTTATGTGTTGACATTTCCTCATTTATGAGTATTATATATGGCCAATTTTAGATCCTTAAAGTAATTTACATGTCACCTCTTGATTGCTATATTACATAAATGACAAATGAGATTAAAAAACTGGTTTTCTGAGCTTATTTTGTCATATAAGCATCACCTCAAATCTATACCGACATTTCCATCACTTTTTAAAAAGAGAGTCCATACAGGTGAAATAGTTTTTAGAATAATGGAATACCCTGTTTCAAAGTATTTCCATCACTGCCCATGTCATGGTTCTATGGACAAGTTTGGTTATTTGTGATGTTGATGAATGCCCATTAAACAAAGCATTATCACCTCTTGATTGCTATATTACATAAATGTCAAATGAGATTAAAAAACTGGTTTTCTGAGCTTATTTTTTCATATAAGCATCACCTCAAATCTGTAGCTACATTTCCATCACTGCCCACATCATGGTTCTATGGACAGGTTTGGCTATTTGTGATGTTGATGAATGCCCTTTAAAAAAGCATTATTTACAACATTTGAAATGTCTTAATATATTCTCACCTAAAAAAGAGTAACACTTTGACACGTGATTAGATTCATGATCTTGTTTCAAATCTTACTGGTGTTATTTCATTATTCTGATCTAAGATACTGCTCGTGACAGTGCCACTCCTGCTTAATTTTTACAATCGTAAAACAGAGTATTCCTATTGGGCCGACATAAGTATGATGAATAATGGTGATGAATAATGATATGTGAATTCATCTTTGCAAATCATTGTGCAATTTGTTTTTATCTCAGTTGATTGAAGTTGAGCACATTTGAATGGTACACTGAGCAATATCTCATTTCCAGCCATAAACTTGAATAAGCATTGTTCTCCTAAGTCGACACATATTGCAATTATTCATAATTGATACACATTTTTCACACATAAATGATTTTTTTTATTTTTAGAATGAATAGATTTGTTGACCAAGTCTTCTGTCAAGGCAAGCTAGAAAAGCCTTTCCTCTTTACTACATGAGCTAGCTTAGTTTGACTCATAGGAAAACCCTCAGGTTAAGAATTCCCTTACTTAGTCTTAAATTAAGAGGCAAGGCAACGAAGGAGAAACTAGGTGGCTTGCCTTAGTTGATGGTTTCTCATTGGCTCTTGTGCTAGGGTTATGACTCTTCCCGCTAGGTGAGAGTTTGAGCAAATGGGACTAGCACATTGCTGATAATCTCATATTTAACTTTTAGGAAAATCATACATGCGAGTAGACACTGGTTCCACCAAATCCCTTGTCCTAATGCAAAACCACATGATCTAGCTTAGTTTAACTCATAGGAAAACCCTCAGGTTAGGAAGTCCCTTTCTTAGTCTTAAATTAAGAGGCAAGGCAACTAAGGTGAAAATAGGTGGCTTGCCTTAGTTGATGGTTGCTCATTGGCTCTCGTGCTAGGGTTATGACTCTTCCCCCTAGGTGAGAGTTTGAGAAAATGGGACCAACACATTGCTGATAATATCGAATTTAACTTTTAGGAAAAGAATACATGCGAGTAGACACTCGTTCCACAAAATACCTTGTCCTAATGGAAAACCACCAAATCTGCCACAAGAAAAGGGCCACATCTCAGATCTTCCTCCAGAAGACACAGATCAAAATAAAATTTCCATAATTTTTCCTTATTGTCTCGTAATGATGCCTTTAATGACAAGTTCTAAATAAAAAATTTAAGAAGTTGTTAGAGCTATAATTCCTTAACCTACAGTTGAATTATATTTTACAAAGGATAGGATACAACAATCATGGATGCATTAATTCAGTGGGAGCATCTGTGTGACTGTTGGCAGTTAACATAAAATGAGGAGTTGCTATGCAGCATGACAAAAAATATGGAAATTTATAACGTATTTGTTCACAGGGTTTGCTCTTGTTTCCTTAACACTTTCACCACAATATAATGGAGCAACATTGCAAGAATCAGTGCAAACATAAAGACTTGGAATCTAAAATAAAATTAAATAATTAATATATGTTGTGAGATGATTCAAAATCTAATAGATGACCAAGGGGTTCAAACCTATGTTCAGTTATTTGCTCCTTCTTGGTTTGCTGAAAAGTAGCAATTTATAACTTGGTTTAGGGTATAGTATCTTGTATGTAAAATGGAGGTGTAAGTTCAATTAGTGTACATGGAACTTACTAATGATGGCAGGGACTAAGATACATACTACCTCTATTGGGTATGGTTGCAAGGGGACTTCTTTCAGACATATTACTACCTTGCAGTTCAATCTCTTATTTGTGGGGGGAAATCATACCCCATAAGTGCATACAGAGATTTCTATCATATTAGGTAGCCCCAGCCAAATGAACAAACAAAATGGATTCGGGGATAAGACTCGGATTCTATTTCATTATCACTATTATGACACTATCACTATGAAGACTTATTTCTCATTCTTCGGAATAATTAGTACACATATAATATATGAGATCAAACCTATATCTTACATTTAGTAATGTGTGTGATGCATTCTAATACATGAAAACTTATGGATTTCTGCCTACTATTGAGTCCTGTAATGCTTACCTCAGCTCTCTCCTTAAACTAGACAAGACTGATTTAGTTCATCTATTCTACAAAGAGATGCTTCGTAGTTTGTCATGATCCGAATGGTGCTTTTTAATTCACATAATCTTTGGTATCATCTATTTTGTATGGTGTCTTTTAGTGGCTAGCATGAAATTACATCTCATTTGCTATCACACTCTTGGTGAGTTTTAAACACCACTTGTTAACTGGGAATATGTTGAGATGCAAAAAGATGATGAGCCTAGTGAAAATTAAGCACCTTCACTAGGTGGGGCCTGCAGGCTATTTTTAGGTGTATGTCTATTTTTAGAATGGTGAGCATATTCTAAAATTAGTAGGATGTTGATTCTAGATGGTTGAGAAAATTCTATCTTTAGATGAGTTTCTATTTTTAGAAGATGGGCGAAGTCTATTTATAGATCGCAAATCTAAAAATAGAATGCATGTCGATTATTATTAACCCTTAATAATAATCAGATAATAAATAGTAACTTATTCTCTTGGAGCACTTTATTTCAGTGAATAGATGTGGCACATCAGTGGGTTGAAGAAATTACGCAATTCCTAGGGTGGTTGGTGACTCATGCATGGAGGATTTCACTATAACTGATTGTGGAAAGTTGTAACTGAGTTGGAAGAGTAGTTATGGGAGTTGTTATTTAGTTTAACTCAGTTAAGTGAGTTAAACTCAGTTGCGCTAGTTGTAACTAAAGATACACTAGTGAAAGATGAGTGAATTAATTAGTTAAATAATTCACTAGTGTCTTACTTGCAATTGAAGAAATGCAACAGTTAACTACTTGCATGTCAGATCCAGTGGAGAGATAGGTGAAAGGGTGTGATGGAATATCAGTTGTGACTATAGTGATGCATTCAATGCCTCTACACAGACATTGGATATGCCAATGAGGATTACGCAGTCAAGGCAAGGCAAGATCGAATTCATTCAAGGATCTTCTTCAGCAGGGATTGCGCAGTGGAGGTAGGTTGTCAGGAGGCAAGAAATTGGTACATATATATGCAAATTTCTGCATGACAGTGTGTGACGATTGTATATTGTACTGAGAGCTCTATGAGCTAAGCTTTGTATGAGATTGTTACATGTTTCATTGATATACATAATAAATGATAGTTGGGGTTTTTAGCTTTAAGCTTTCCTGGTAAAACATCTTGTTATGTGTGATTGATTTTTCTTCATGTGTTTTGCAATTGGTGATTTAATTTCCGCAAAGAATTAAGTGGAAGGATTATGTATTTAACATAAGATTAAATTGTTAGATCAGGAGAATCTAGAAATAAATTATTGTGTTTATAAATTTCTACATGGTATCAGAGCAGTGTTAATCACTGGAGATTTCAATATTGAAGTGGTGCTGAGTTTTGTGCTGGTGGGACAATTCGAATTTGCTGCAAGAATTTCTTGGTGCGACAGTTGAGTAAACATTGAAATGGCTTTCAATGGGTTACGGTTGGAGTATGCACTAGAGAGCAAATCTAACTACATAGCCTGGAAGGACAGGATGGAGGCGGTGCTTGAAGATAATGGTCTAAAGGAGTTCATTGATATTGATGTTCTTGAGCCCACTTCGACGGATGCTGCATTACTTGACGCGTGGCAAAAGAAAGTAGCAAAGACAAGAAAAATTCTGTTGGAAGGTGTGAAAGACCATATTGTGTCAAGCCTTCATGGGAAAGCCACTCCATTTGCAACGTGGAAGGCTTTGACAGATCTTTTCCAAAGCTGCAGCGACCATAGGAAGTTGGCGCTAAAAAATAAACTCAGAAAAATCAAAATGGAGAAGGGCGACAGTATTCCAAAGTATCTCACGAAGTTTGTCCAATGTAGGGATGAGCTGGGGAGTGTGGGAATTACAGTTGCTGATGATCACTTGGTGAGATTAGCTCTCCTTGGGCTTCTGAAGAGTTGGCATAGTTATGAAGACTCTGTTAATGGGCAGGAGAAACTGCAAGATTGGGAGCGACTTTGGTCGGTCTAGTGCAGGAGGAGATAAGGCGGAGTACCAGGGATGTCTCTTCATCAAAACATGATGATGAAAAGGATTGTGTTTTGGTTGCTAAAGTGAGGAAATGGAAGGGGAGGAAATCCCATCCAAAATTTGTGGCTAAAGGCAAGAAGCTGGATTTGTCCAAGGTGAAGTGTTTTCACTGTCACGAACATGGGCATCTCGCCACTAACTTCCCATAGAAAAAGAAGAACAAGAAGGTTGTTGGAGCTGCAGCTGGTCAAGCCCTTGCCTCACAATTTGAACTTGATTTCTGTTTGATCGCATGCTTGGTTTCAAGCACAATGGGATTGGTGTGGTATCTTGATAGTGGTGCTTCCTTCCACATGGCAGAAGATAAGGAGTTGTTCAGTGACTTGGAGGAGAAAGATCTCCAAATTCATATAGAGATGGGTGACGATGGTAGATACAGTGTGACCGACATTGGTACCATTACCTTTGAGAGGGAGTTAGGTAAACCATTTTTGTTGAAAGATGTTATACATGTTCCAGGTCTGAAGAAGAACTTGGTCTCAGTCGCAATGTTGGAGGACAGAGGTTATGACGTTGTTTTCAGCGAGGGAAAAGCTTTCCTGTGACACAAAACAACGGGTCAAACCAAGAGGATAGGGATTCGAGTCAAGAATCTCTAAAAGCTAGAGGTATATGACTGCGCTACAATGGTGGGCAAAGAAGAAGAAGTGGTGAGCCATGATGAGGGCGAATTATGGCACAGGATATTGGGTCATCTTCACCATGGCGCCCTGAAGATTTTGTTGCAGATTTCTACTGGACTTCCCAAGGGTACACTTGCGCATATAGATCATTGCAAGAGATGTACTATGGGTAAGTTTGTTAAGACAAACTTTCATGAAAAGGAGAACTGTGCTTCGGTGATCCTGGAGAGAATTCACACAGACGTGTGTGGACCATTCTCGGTTGCTTCAATAGAAAAACACAAGTATTATGTTATTTTTGTTGATGAATATTCTCGTAGATGTTGGATCTTCTTCATGCAGAAGAAGGATCAAACATTCTCAAAGTTCTATGAGTTTAAAGCATTGGTGGAGAAGGAGTCGAGGAAGCAAGTGAAGGCTCTGCAGAGCGATAATGGTGGTGAATATATCTCGAATGAATTCAAATACTTCTGTAGCAAAGAAGGATTTCGAAGAGAACTCATAGCGCCTCATAACCGACAACAAAATTGGGTTGCGGAGAGGAAGAACAAAACGATCGTGGGTGTTGCATGAGCTATGCTGCATGACCGGGGCCTACCAATGCACTTGTGGGAGGAAGCATGCAACACTGTGGTTTATGTGCAAAACCGTTGTCTTCATAGAGTACTTGGCATGAGTACACTTGAAGAATATTTTACTGGTAAGAAGCCAAATTTTTCTCATTTAAATATTTTTGGCTCATCTGTTTATGTTCATGTGACCAAGAATGCCAGGAAGAAGCTGGAGCCGACTGCAAAAGTTAGGATATTTGTGGGGTACACAAAAACACCCCATAATTATCGTGTGTATTTTCCAAACAATCGAATGACTGTGGTGCGACGAGATATAAAATTCAATGAGGAGAAAGCCATGAAGTTGTCACTTGAGAGGGAGCCACACTTGCATGCAGAAGAGAAACTACTTGTTCCTAAAGATGAGCCTCTAGATGTGGATCAGCCACAGGAGTAGATTCATGGAGTGGAGGAGTCCACTCATGCAGAACCAAACATTAGAACAGGCAGAAAGTGTACCATAGAAGTTGAGAGGCTGAAGCTTGATGTGGCATAGAATGTAGGAACCCCTACTTCATAGCGCAGATAGAGGCAGTCTCCTAACCGATTCACTGGATACATGGCTCTCATGAGCAAATGTATTATGACAAAGCCATCTTATTTTCAGGAAGTAGCGTAGGAGCCCACATGGGTAGATGCCATGGTGGAGGAGTATGACTCCATTGTCGGAAACAGTGCCTGGGAAATTGTTCCAAGGCCGATTGATAAATCAGTGGTAGGTTCAAGATGGATCTACAAGGTAAAGCAAGTTGCTGATGGGAGCGTCGAGAAGTATAAGGCAAGATTTGTTGCCCGGGGCTTCTCACAGATCAAGGGGATTGATTATGAAGAAACCTTTGCACCTGTAGCACTGTATTCTTCCATAAGGACCATCCTTGCCCTCTTAGTGCAGATGGGTTGGCACATTCATCAGATGGATGTGAAGACTGTGTTCCTTAATGGGATCATTGAGGAAGAAGTGTACATTGAGAAACCTAAAGAATTTGAGATCTTTAGCAGCGAGTCACATGTGTGCAGACTCAAAAGAGCGTTGTATGGGCTGAAGCAATCACCCTGTGCTTGGTACACTCAGATCAACAGCTATTTCACTGGACTTGGCTTCACCAAGAGTGAGGCGGATGCAAACCTATACCAGATTATGGTGGAGGGTAAGCTTTTAATCATTGTTCTTTATGTTGATGATTTAATACTGACTGGTGATGAGCAGCTGATACACTCAGGCAAGGAGGACCTTGCAAAGGAGTTCGAGATGAAGGATATGGGTCCCCTTCATTATTTCCTTGGATTGGAAATATGGCAGCGAGAAGGTGAATTGTTTGTATCTCAAGGCAAGTATGCTCGGGAGATGCTCGGTAAGTTTCACATGGAGGATTGCAAAACCATGGATACTCCTCTTCTAGGAAATTGGAGGAAAGAGGATGCTACATCGACAGAGGTAGTGGTTGCCACTGTTTATCGACAGTTGGTGGTTTCACTCATGTATTTAGTTAATACAAGACCGGACATATGCTATGCGGTATACTAGCTTAGTCAAGTGATGGTTAAGCCTACCAATCTCTTTTGCAAGGCAAGCAAGCATCTCTTGAGATATCTCAGGGGCACATCTGAATATGGCTTATGGTACAGATAGACAAATGAGGTGAAGTTGCATGGCTTCACGGATGTTGATTGGACATGTATCCCAACGGACAGAAAGAGCGCATCAGGAGGGGTTTTCAACATCAGATCTACAACTATTTCTTGGTACAGCAGGAAAAAAATATCTGTGGCACTCAGTTCAGCAGAAGCGAAATACATGACAGCAAGTCAAGCTGCATGTGAGGCTTTCTGGATAAGGAAGATCTTGGTTGGTTTGTTCGGTTCTCATTTAGATCCTATAGTGATTCATTGTGATAATTAGAGTTGCATTAAACTCTCGATTAATCCTGTGTTTCATGATAGATATAAGTATATAGATATCCGGTATCATCATATCAGAGATTGTGTGCAACGGAAGATCATGTTGCTTCAGTACTTTCCAACGAAAGATCAGGATGCAGATATTCTGACGAAGGTGCTCACCAGGAGAAAATTTGAATACCATAGAGGCAGGATCGGGGTGAAGGATAATCCCTATCTTGTTGAGAGGGAGTGTTGAGATTTAACAAGATGATGAGCCTAGTGAAAATTAAGCACCTTCACTAGGTGGGGCCCGTAGGCTATTTTTAGGTGTATGTCTATTTTTAGAATGGTGAGCATATTCTAAAATTAGCAGGATGATGATTCTAGATGGTTGAGAAAATTCTATCTTTAGATGAGTTTCTATTTTTAGAAGATGGATGAAGTCTATTTATAGATCGCAAATCTAAAAATTTAATGCATGTCAATTATTATTAGCCCCGAATAATAATCAGACAATAAATAGTAACTTATTCTCTTGGAGCACTTTATTTCAGTGAACAAATGTGGCACATTAATGGGCTGAAGGAATTACGCAATTCGTAGGGTGGTGGGTGACTCATGCATGGAGGACTTCGTTATAACTGATTGTGGCAAGTTGTAACAGAGTTGGAAGAGTAGTCATGGGAGTTGTTATTTAGTTTAACTCAGTTAAGTGAGTTAAACTCAGTTGTGATAATTGTAACTAAAGATACACTAGTGAAAGATGAGTGAATTAATTAGTTAATTAATTCACAAGTAGTGTCTTACTTGCAACTGAAGAAATACAACAGTTAACTACTTGCATGTCAGATCCAGTGGAGACCGAGTGGAGAGATAGGTGAAAGGGTGTGATGGACTATTAGTTATGACTATAGTGATGCATTAAATGCATCTATACAGACATTGGAGATGCCAAAGAGGATTGCGCAGTCAAGGCAAGGCAAGATCGAATTCATTCAGGGATCTTCTTCAGCAGGGATTGCGCAGTGGAGGCAGGTTGTGAGGAGGTAAGAAATTGGTGCATAGATATGAAAATTTCTGCATGACAGTGTGTAACGATTGTATATTGTACTTAGAGCTCTATGATCTGAGATTTGTATGAGATTGTTACATGTTCCATTGATATACTTAATATATGATAGTTAGAGATTTTAGCTTTAAGATTTCTCGGTAAAACATCTTGTTATGTGCGATTGATTTTTCTTCATGTGTTTTGCAATTGGAGATTTAATTTCCGCAAAGAATTAAGTGGAAGGATTATGTATTTGACATAAGATTAAATTGTTAGATCAGGAGATTCTGGGAATACATTATTGTGTTTATAAATTTCTACAGAATACACACATCTAAACTATGAACACAAAACTAAGAATTTTCACATTGCTTCACACATCTGTAAATGTGAAGTTCGAGTGATGAATGTTTGCAATGATAACTTTCAATCAAAGATGACCTGAAGTTAGTGGTTATGTGATGATATTTCCTCATTTCTGAGTATTATATATGGCCAATTTCATATCCTTAAAGTAATTTTTGGAAGGAGAAAGTTAGATTTGACAGAAATGGCTCTGCTGCAATCACTAAATATCAAGCAGAACATGTAACACCTGGAGAAAATGAGAGTAACATGGTTGTGGCTCCTACCCCTCATACTCTTCAGGAACTTCAGGACACCACTTTGGGTTCCCTTCTTTTTCCCCTTATGCAGCACCGTGATCCGCCTCAGCAGAGGTATCCTTTAGAAGAGGAAGCATTGGCTCCCTAGAAAAAACCTAATGCTTGTCCACTGACCAATGCTGCGGTGACTACACATGCTGGGTCTCTAACATTCAACAGTGGCAGCGAGTATGATGTTGAAGGATTTGAAGATGATCTGACCTCTATTTATACAAATACGATGTGTAGGATTGCAAACCACAAGACTTGGATCTCTTAAGTTCGGAGGTACATGAATGCAAACCACAAGTCTTTGACCATTTCAATGTAGGTATTTCAAATGAGGGAGTTTCAGCTCTTTAGGTAGGAGATAATGTATATTTTATCAGAAAAATAAAGTTACCACAGGAATCTCCTTTGGAAGATCAAAAGGTCTATACATGTCCACATGAGCAATGTCCATATCATGAGCATCAACATGGATTTTCATATCAGAGTTTAAGAAATGCCCATTAGTCTACTTGTGCATATAGAACAGATTTGTAAGGCATGGGATATCAGAGACCAGAACCTCAAGAGAGTAAATCCTTATTTTGTATGTCTACGAAGCAACCTAACCAGCTACAAGTTCAAGGAAAGGTGAGTATTTTTCCATCTGAGAAGGAAGGATAGACGACATCCAATGGTAATTGTGGATGAGTCAATTGAAGCAAATCATATTACATCGGTTATAGTGATTCATTGGAGAACCTAGGGCTAGAGCAGTAAATGGGATTTCAGGTGCACACAAATATATTGTGACAGCCTTTTACCTATGCAGAAGGTTGCCATTGTAGACAACCCAGAGTTTGCCAAAAGGTCAGTTCCAAGCAGAGAGGAAGCGCGCCTTTCGATGTGTTGTGGTTGTGCGAAATCTCTTTCATGCACAACCACCGCAAAAATAACCATGCAGAGGACATTATGGAAGCATGCAAAATTCAAAGGACAATATGAGTAGAAACTTTGAGGGAGGCCATGGCTGTGCCAAAACCCAGGTTGCCAAGCAAGCCATAGCTGTGGCAGAAACCCGCATATCTTTGCGAAAACGGTCGATGGGAGCCATACTTGTGCGAAAACGTTGCCTATGATAGCTAGGGAGGAAAACATGTATCAAAACTGTGCATGGAAGTCATAGCTGTGCGAACACCATGGCTCTGCGAGAGAACCTCGAGGTTTTCCAATTCGATAATTCAGTGATCAATCGCATCACTGTATGGGTTTGTTTGCAAATAAATTAGCAATTGTTATATACAATGCACTCATTCATGGGTTCTGCAAAGAGAGAATGAGTTCTGTAAAGAGGGCAAAGTGCATGATGCAAACAAAATTTTCTATCAGATGCAGAGCATGGGCCTGAGTTCAAATACTGTCACCTACAATATACTGAATAATGACACAACCAATAAATTATAGCCGCTAAACAGGCAACAAAAGCCTATAGCATTAAAAACTTTAAAAATACCTGTTGTTTGATCGCCGAGGTCAATTTCATTGAGTAAATATGTTTTGTTCCTGAGTTCAATAGGTATGGGTTCGAAACAAGCCTGTGGTCTCTAGTTGCAGCTGCCAGAAAATTTCAAATGGGTGGGTCATCACACAGAAAGAGTAGTGAATAAAAGCTAGAAAGAAAAAATGAAACATAGAAATACAAACCTAATAGGAGAAGAAATCTGATCATTGTGACCACAGTTTCCGGAAGCTGTTGGTCATGCAGGTCCTAAGCCAGGAAGCTGTGGGTCATGAAGAATAATGGAGGAATTGAATATCGCTGCTTTCTCAGCCATTTCCGTGAGCCACTATCCGAACCGCTGCCATTTACAAGTTAGGGTAAAATTATTAGGCGAAAGTTAGGGTAGAGCCCAAGCAGATCAATAAAATAACATAGAATTAATTAAGCCAAGCCATATCCGATGACCGCGGACCACGTGTACTCCATTGAGCACAAGTGTTAATAGCATAAAAGAAATGTCGACTAAAAAAAATTTGCCGTTATTCAAAAGAAAAAAAGAGACCTATAGGCCTAAAAATAATGATATAAAAACAAAATAAAAAGAATTAATAAAATCCACTCAAATCACGTTTTTTTTTTTTTTTTTAATTAGAAATAAATATTTTTAAACACCGTCCACATTTGGGGTTCTTTTCACCGTTGAATTATTAAATAAATATTTTCAAACACCGTTGACATGAATGGGGCACTAATTTCACCGTCGATTTATTTTGTGAATCTCATTATCACATAGCCATCATTCAACTGTCAAGTTATTCTGCGAGTCACATTATCCAATGCAACATGCACTCATGGATTCCATTAACAAAGCGAACATTCATTCTGAGACGTTCATTCTGAGCAAATGGCAATTAGTTGTTAACATATCTGGAGTACGGAATAAACATTGATATAATATTTATTAAAATTAATAAATTATTCAAAAAATTAGCTAATGACAAAATTTAATTGAGCTTCATATTTTTAAAATAAGCATATTATCGTTGATTCCATTTATTTATTTATTTTGCCATGTTAATATGTACTCATTTTTAATAAATTATAAATGAAAACATTATTATGAATTAATTAAATTGGATGAACAATGTTTAGGCAGGCGAGGGGGCTATAAATTGCGGAGCGTGTAATGGAAATATGCACAGAAATATCAGAGGCGTGGAATTGTTGTTGAGATTTGAGATGGCGGAGGGAAACGTGTATGCATGTCACTCTACAGAGGCATGGCGCTCCAAGCTGCAGGAGGCCAACAATACTAAACGTCTGGTAATTTTTCCGTTTAGAACGTTTACACAGTTTTTTTTTTAAGTTTTGAAATTTATGTGTGGAGATTTGGTCTCGCAAGTTTTGTAGTTTAATTCGCAAATGGCTACAAATTTAAAAAAAAATTATTTTACTAGTAAAAATGAAAATTGATTTTTTTTTTTTCTCTGTTTTTCAGAGATATCTGTATAATTTTGGTTTTGTGTGTAAATATTGGGGTCAGGAATTTTCTAAATCTTGTTATCTTTATTTGGATTTTCTGAAAATGGTGCTTGACATTTGCTGTATCCAGGTGGTGGTAGATTTCACTGCTACGTGGTGTGGACCTTGTCGAATCATCAGTCCAGTGTTCGTTGAGCTGTCAAAGAAGTTCCCTCGAATATTTTTCCTCAAGGTCGATGTGGACGAATTGAGGGTACACTAATTTAATCATCACACTACGCAATATCTGCTGGGTTAAATATTTGAATGCTTAATTTTGTCTTCTTTGAGAAATTTGTTTATTAAGTGTCTCTGACAATTTTATGATAGATAGGAAGTTGGTCGATGAAAATTATTTTATTACAAAAAAATATTGAATAAAAAAGTTCTTTAAATGAATAAAATTAGATAGAGCAGACTAATGAAATCATTTTTCAATATATGATTTTGAAGAATGTAGCTCAAGATTGGAATTTAAATGAATCAATTTAAATGAATCAAATTAGATAGAGTAGATTAATGAAATCATTTTTCAATATATGATTTTGCAGAATGTAGCTCAAGAGTGGAATGTGCAGGCCATGCCTACATTCATTTTTATCAAGGATGGGAAGACGGTTGATAAGATTGTGGGTGCAAAGAAAAATGAACTTGAAAGAAAAGTTGCAGCACTTGCTACACAAGCAACCCTTGTTACTAAAGCTTAGAAGCTGTTTTGATATGCTATATGTTAGTCTTTTGGGAAATTAAAACTTTTAGTGGTATGGATGTACTGTAGTTTTTATTTATCAGTTATACAGATAGTTATTAGGCTCTTGCAATCTTATTAATCTATTATATCAATAAATAAAGGATTGGTACCTTGCAGCTTACATTTATTTGTGTTTGGTGTTCAATGTGCTAAACAATAGTGCTTGTTGATAGTTTTCTATTGTAATGTGAAGTACTAAAATATTTTCTTGTGAGTTGAATATTTGTTACTTTGTGGGTGGGGAATTTCATTATACTCATGGAGGACAAGGTTTTTATATAATGCTTTGGGAGGGACAATATTCTATTTTTCTATAACAACGATTTATTGATTGGTAGTAGTTTAATTATTTTCATTTTTAAAATACATAGTTCACATGCTTGTGAGATTTTTGGTTAAGCTTTATGTTCTTTGTTCTTAAGTAGGAATGTGTTTGAGACCATGGATCTTGGAAATTCTATTTTTGTTCAAAAAACCAATATTAGAAAGTGGTGTTCTCATCATCAAGCGCTTGAATCCACATATATATATTTTTCCATTGTAGAAGTATCTTGGCGAATAAACCTTGGTTATGTCAATCTTAACACATTCTAGCATATAGTGATAAAACCATATTGATTTTCCCTATTTCTACTTTTATTCAATTATATGTTGAATATTGTTGATATCTTCAAAAATTGATAAATGCAAATAATGAAAGAGAAAATTGAGGAGCCTAACCTAAACTAGATTTTGTTATAAACATAGGGGAAGTATCAAAAGCATGAAACCAATGGGTAACTAAAAATCCTACTCTACCTTAAAACAATGTGCATTCTAAAAGGCTTTGATAATCAACAAGGTTTGTAAATAAACATTTGGAGTATAGTCAAACCTCATAGTGTTTTATTTAGGTTGAACAAACTCATCAATATAATTTTGAACTAGGAGGCCATAAGCAATTAAATCTATATATTAATGAAAGCCAAGCTTTTAAATGAAACAATTTTATAATATATGGCTTGGATTTCTCCACAAAATGTGTAGCAATAGGAGGGTTCAAAGTAGATATATTAGATGGTTTTTTCTTACTACATCCTTAAACTAAAGAGGTTTTAAGGATGAAGGTCTTTCATTACTCATTACTTCACCAGAAAGTGGGGAACCAAAGTGATATTCGAATGTTTGCCAATTTTGTTTCTAGAGAGAAAATAATTGTTAATAAGTTTTTTGTCTTTGTAAAGAATTCATTGTTCATCCACCAAATCCTACACATGATTCTTAGTGTGTGTTTAATATTGATCACCCAAATAGAGGGGTAAATGGATGAAATTAAAGTTTTTCATGTAAGGGACTTTGCTATGATGTGAAAACTAATAGTGAGATCATAACTCTTTTTTTTTAGGCCCATCTTGATCGAGTGATTGGTAATAATGATTTCATCACACACTTGACTTACATCAAATACTATCTTGCAAGGTTAAGAAGATTGGGCCATCATCAAACATATTTCATGTAGGAAATTCAACAAAGGCATTTCATCAAACTTTTGATACTATGATGTTAGAAAACTTTATATTTTCCTTAATGTATTTCAGGACATCCTAGCAACTCATCATTAGATTAATTTTTCTCAATTAAGGATTCTCTCAAGCAATGATTCCCTTAAAAGCTAGGTTGAACATTTAATTCCTTTTATTTTGAAATTCAAAAACTAGGATGACCCATCTAGTTATCGGTCCCTTTACGACCCTTAGAGTTATTGTTGAGGATTGCCGAGAAAAACCCTAAAATTATGTTGTGTCATTGATAGTATAAAACCTTTGATAGCCCCAAGGGTTAGCTTAAGTGGTCTAGAGCCAAACATGAAGTTATTAAATATTGTTGTTAGTTGTTACTAATCAAAGGTTCAAATCTCTTTGATTCCCTTGGGGCAATGCCCCATAATCAAGGCCAACTATTTACCTAGTTTACCATCCACGAAATGTAGGAAAGTACTTGAGGGTTTCATGTGCTTTCATTCCATGTAAAGAAAAAAAGGTAAAAAACATTCGATGTTTCTATCCAAGCTATGAAAACATTATAATAAATTGGCTTCATCTCTCTTAAGTTCCAAAGTGCTATGATCTAATATGTAGAGTAAACATTTGATGTTTATATCCAAGCTATGAAAACATTAAAATAAATTGGCATCATCTCTATTAAGTTCCAAAGTGCTTTGATCTAATATATAGAGTAAACATGTGTGGCCTATAGACATTAATTGTTATATTGGTGTTAAGCAAGGAATCCCCATTTATCCACCTATTTTGGCATCCTTGATGACATAATTCTCCTTGAAAAAAACATTGAAGTTTTTCAAAAGTGACCTAAATCTTTCTTGTGCTTTAACAAAACTTACAATCTAACCATTTAAATGTATGTGTGCGTATGTTTTTGTTGTAAATTTTAAATTGTCTACTCATTCATTTATAATATTCAAAATTGGTACACATTGTTATGACTTAAAAATGGTTCAGAACCATACATGTGATTACTAGAGACATCATCATCAAGGAAATACATCATAAAATTACTACATCTCTCAAAAAATTGCAAAACGCCATGAACCTATGATTTTCTGATTTTCACAAGTTTTATTTAAAGAGTTCATGTAAAATTGCATTGGATATCCCTCGATAATCATGCAAATTAGAAAAATCTAATAAAAACATTTTTTTTGGTTTTAGAATATCCATTTATGGAAGTTACAAAATACCAGTTCATTGTACCTTTGGAGACCAAAAATATCAACAAAGCATGAGTTCATTCAAGTTTTTGTGATCAAAATTAGCATATCCCTAGTGCATGAACCCATACCATTCTTGGTACCAAATCTTGTTTATATAAAGATTCCATGGGTTTGAATTGAAAAAAAGTTAACAAAATTCATGAGTTATGATGTGAAATTAAGTCTTAAGGGCCACCATCTTGAGAGACCTTTTTTCACCTATTTAAAAAGAAGAGAGAGAGAGAGAGAGATCCCAGAAAGGATAAATAATAACCCTTCGAAAGTGATAGAGAATGATCTCACTATTAGCCACTTCTTCTCGACGTCTTAGAAAATCCTTTGTCCCTTACCATTGGTAATTATAATAAATATATAATTGGTTTGGTTTGGTTTTATTTTGTTTTTTTATATTTATGTTTTGTTTATCCTTTTGTTTATTATGCAATATGCCTAACATACTAACATTTTATCTCTATTTTGTCTCAATGTGAGTAGTGTTCAACCTTTCCACTACTTATTAAAGATTCTTTTGCTAACATTTGTGATACTTTTCTCTTAGCACTTATCTTCTAGACTGAGTTTTCAACATTAGATGGTTTGGAATTGTTGAAATTGGCAACAAGAAGAGGCTTGTAATTTAATGTTCCCTTAATTGAATTAGTAATAAAGTGTAATTCCATATCACATGACAACTTATACGAGTTAATTGAGTTGGGAAGACTTAGTTATCTTAGTTAATTCGAGTGGAGGGTCAAACTAGAAGTATGTAGATTTCACTCTAAGTCTTAGGGGGTCCAATTGCAGTTTATTTTGAGTTGTAATTGCTTAACTTAATTATTTGAGTTAAAATTAGTTAAACTAGTTCTAACTGATGGATGAGCTAGTGAGAGGTACAATGAATTAAATATGATTTAATTCACATGCATTGATCAATCAGATAACTGATAATTCACTATAAATATTTGTTTCATGTCAGTTCCAAGGAAGACCCATTTAAGATTGGAGTTAAACGGAATTATACTATCAATTGTATAATTAGAAAATTGCACATGTCATGCATGAGGTCAACATGATGCCTTGGATGTATTGAACAATCGATTATTTTTTTAATTTACTAATTAATAGGGGTTGAATTACCTCAGGAATGCGTAAGTAAGGCTAAGAAACCCAGAGGCAATGAATTGGTTAAGTTTTGGACCAAACTTGTTGGGATCAGAGTGAGACAATCAAAGATATTGCAGATAGATCTCAAGCCTATGAGAATTATTGTATTTTTCATATGATTGACTTAATTAAATATAAATATAGCGAGGGTTTTAGCTTAGGCTTTCCCCAGATAAATATTTGTGTTGTCCAATTGAAATTATTTCTCTTTATTGTTCATGTGATTGTGCGATTGTAATTGGTTTCCACAATTTGTAGAATAGACTCAACTATTTTGTTTTAGCATATACAAGATCAGTTGAATATATGTGGATTTTATACATGGTATCAAAGTAGGAATCACTATAGAAGAGAATAATATAAGTTTTTTTTAACAGGTCAATCGAATTTGTAAATTTATTCTTCAGGGCCAGCAACAAATTAGGATGTCTTTCTATGGATTGAGACTCGAATGTGCCCTTGAGAGTAGTTTGATTTACATACCTTGGAAGGACATGATGGAATGCAGTGTTGGAGGACAACTGGTTGAAGGAATTCATAGGTAGTGATATTCTTAGGCTCGTAGCAACATATGCTTAAAATCTTGATGCATGGAAGAAGAATGTAGCAAAGACGAGAAGGATTCTGTTAGAAAGACTTCGAGATCATATTGTCTCAAACCTCCATGGAAAGGAAACTCCATATGCTATGTGGAAGGCCTTAAAAAAATTGTTTTATAACAACAATGACCATAGGAAGCTAGCGCTGAAGGACAAGCTCATAAAGATGAATATGGAGAAGGGCAACACGATTCCAAATACTTAACAAAGTTCACTCAATGTTGAGATTAGCTTGGAAGTGTTGGTGTGATAAGTGTCGAAGATGATTTAGTGAGCCTAAAACTTCTAGAAATACCCAAGAGCTAGCAAAGCTACCAGGATTCGGTGAATGGGATGGAGAAGCTACCAGAGTGGGAGTGATTATGGTCTAACTTGGTAAAAGAAGAGATTCGGCGGAACACCAGAGATGGATCCTCATCAAAGACTGATGATGAGGAGAAATGTGCCTTGGATAGAAATGTGAAGATAGGGAAAGGGAAGGCTTCCCATTCCAAATCAGATTTTGGTCAGGCAGGCAAGAAGAGAGACTTGTAAAGGATAAAAAATTTTCACTGACATGAGCTTGGACACTATGCTACAAAGTGTCCGCGCAAGAAGACCAACAAGAAGCCCTCAGGAGGAGTGGCAGGTGAAGCACTTGCTTCATAGTTTGAGTTGGATTTCACTCTCATTGCATGCATGGTGTCATAGGTGATGGGTTATGTGTGGTGCTTGGATAGTGGAGCTTCATTCCATATGTCCGACAACAAACAATTCTTCAGTAACTCGGAGGAGAAAGATCTCCAAATGCACATTGAGATGGGAGATGATGGGAGGTATAGCGAGACTGAAATAGGTACAATTACATTTCATAGGGAGTCTGGTACTCCTCTCACATTAAAATATGTCATGTATGTTCTTGGAAATTTAAAGAAGAATTTAGTTTCAATTGTTATGTTGAAAGACCGTGGCTATGATGTGATATTTAGAAAAGGAAAGGTGTTCCTTTGTCACAAATCCACGAGAGAGGTGAAGAATATTGGGGTTTAGGTAAAGAACCTCTATGAATTGTGTTATTACTAAGTTTCTACTGATGGGCTGCTTCACCAGTCAACCTAGAGTAACTATTTCAAACCTACTTCTAGTTGAAAATTAGCCTTTTTAGCATGAGAGGGCTCTCTCAAAGATATAGAATGATATTGTATAAATGAAGTTCAACAGATGGCTAACTCTAAAATAGTGTTTTAAATGCATTTTTATGCAGGTGAGAGATGTGGAGAAATCACTACCATTGGATGTATGGAGTCAGTGAAAATAACTCAATGACATATGAACTCCTCTTATGGAAGCTGAGGCATATAGATGTTATAATGAAAAGATAACATTCACAATAGTCTAAGTGTTTGAAGGAAGTTAGAGCATGTCATACATGAATTCTAAGAAATCAAGCATTAGAATGCTGAAGATAAAATTGCAGAATACATAAGACAAATACTCAAGAGAACATCAATGAATCTCAGGTGAAGAAAAGCCAATTTCCATTGTATATTATTGATGATTTTTTTTACAATAGAAGTATGTCATAAACATCAATCAACTCCTTATCCTTCAATAATATGCTTATTTATAAGCTTAGGAATCTTTACATTGATTATGCCAACAAGGCTGGACCCTCGAGTCCTTCTGGTGACACCTAAACTAACTAAAAACATATTACAAGGAAACAAAATAGACAAGTGCTATTTTCAAGACTTAGACACCTAATAGGACTCTAAAACCTATTTATTACATTAACAAAATTTTAAAGATGCATATTTACATCAAGAAAAGTCATGTGCCTGGGTGGCACTGACCATGACCAAAACATAATTTCTCCCACCAAGTCAGGATACTTGTCTTCCTACATTTTAGGAGGTGGTGTCATGATGGTTGATGAGTGTCTTCATGGTGAGCTGGCAAACTGAAAAGCTTTGTCGAAGACCATGCCTCCACCAAAACATTCCTATGATGTCCTCTGACCTTTCCACATGGCTGGCTTATCCCAAATATACCATAAAATTTTTAAAATCCTCCAAAAACTTCTTCACTGTAGAAACAGGGGACTTAAGGCAAGTTTGTAGCGAAAGTTTGTAGCCTGTTTACTCCCTTTGCTGATCTAAGGTTGTTTATTAATTAAAACTAACTAAACACCACCCTTTACTTGCCTCCATCATGACAATACCTGTTATTCATAGAAAAAAAAATTCTACAGCGAGTTCGTAGCGAATTCTAGGCTTCAAGCCTGAGACACGCTACGAACTTGCCTAATAGACAACATATTTTGAAATTTTCAATTTACACCTCCAAAAAATGTCCATGGATGTGTAAGATGATAAGATAAAGCATGATAAGGAAAACTTGGTTCAAAATACCTCTTACCCTCCTCAAAAAGCAACATTTTCATCTTCATCAACTTCATCTACCAATCAAAATGGAGCTGTGTTTTCTGAAAACTAGGGCTCATAAATGAGCTCTTATCTCTGGATCCTTGATAGCCATTGCAAAACGAGAGGAGGTTTTTTTGTAAATTATTTCGTGCTGAAGAAAAAAATCTCTTGGTTTTTTGAACACCATATCCAGTTGTCCGTAATCTTCATTTGAAAAATATGTCTAAAATAGTCAAAAAAGACACTCTAAAAATAGAACCCAAAGACATCTTCGAATCTCCCAGTTTGTAGCACCTGTGAGAAAATTTAAAGAGGTTAATGTTCATTTCTCTAAGTTTGACAATAACCTTTCTCGATTTTTTTAGAATTTATCTCCGTTTGCCCAGAAAATTCTCTTGAAGTTGACTGCTCAAACAGTCAAAAAATACAAAAATCCTCTTGTAACTTCTGATGAAATCTCATGCAACCAACCTTGATGAAGGCCTCTACAACACTAGGGTCTTCCATAACCAATTTTAGGTCCATAGGTTCATACTTAACCACTGAACCTCCCTTTTTGGTGTTCTTATATGTTTACATCTCCTCCAAAACAATGTTGCCTTCTTTGAAAGTTGACACCTGCAAAAAGTGTATATGAAAGCAAGTTGTTTGTTGACACGTGGTGGAAACTAACCTATGATATCAGATAGAGCTATACTCAGACAAAAGGTAAAAGGTGGAAGAATAAGCTAATAGAGATTGGCAAGGTAAGTGATTAGGCTCAAATGCATGAAGATTGCATAGGAAAGGAAAGTGGGAGAGGAAAACAAAATGATGGTGATGTAATGATTTCTAAGCATGTCATACACCAAATAATAACTCATAACAGGTAGGAACATGGTTACATACTAACTCCTAACCATTAAAAAATGACAGCTCATTGATCCCCATACTGCTTGCAAAAAACTTGAGTTCGTAGTAAATTCAGTTAGAAAGTTGGCAGATTCGCTACGAACTTGTTAGGTGAGTTCGTAGCGAAAATCACCTGTTTTGCATAGAATTCACTGCGGACTCAAGAAAAAACAAACAGGTGGCTAAAAATGAATTTTAAACCAATGTATGGAGATTTTTGATGGATTTATATGGATTTGACCATGATGGTTTGACATGTGGGACTCTTCGAACTTAAGGTTATGACCAATTCACAAAGTTTTATCAATTTAATGAATTAATTTACTAAGACAATAAAACCTATGCCTAATGACTTTCCTATTCAAAAAATGAAATTTTATTGGTGATAACAGTGGTTCCACTGGGGATGGTGTGCCCCTATGGTACAACAAAGAACCTATAGTTCTAGTGCCTTTCTTGAAAAACTGAAATTGATGAAATTGATGAAATTTTCTTCAAACTTTTATAGCCTTCTCCTCAGGCCCAAGCTTGTTGAAAACTGCAATCCAAGCTGAAAACTATATTTGTACATGTTGAAAATATGCTTAGAATACTTGAGCTTATTCACACACACTCCTACCTACTCTAATAGCTGCGATATTCATGCTTGATTCAAGCGACATGAAACCTCCAATAAGGCCAGTCAATGAGTTGATTTGATACTTGAACTCCTTGACTATGGTTAAAGAAAATGCAAAATGGATACCGTAATGACCAAGGCAACAGAAAGTGGGTCTTATTTTCACAGTGAAAACTTAATTGAAAATTTGAACTGTTGAACTCTTCCATGTAGTCAGTTATGGGATCATAGGAGACATAGTTTGTTTAGTGATTCTCAAGACATTCTTCCTCAATCTCAAAAGAAAAAGGTAGCACCACCTTCTCTTTGTATTTTGGCATGAAAAAGCTTTCAAAATACTGATCTTGACAATGAAGACTATAGGACTGAATTTGATCTTCTAAAACTTCAATGTCTTTCTCAATGTTTTTGGCAAATTCATTGAAAAATTGAATCTTGTCTTCTGTCTTGCACTCAAATGACTTTAAATAAGAAGACAAGGTTAAAGAAAAATTTTCATCCACTTCCTCATTAGTGTGCTCATTGTTCCATTGTTTAAAACTTTGAATGAAAAATATTTTGCCACAAACTCTATTTTTTCCATCCATGTTTCCAAAAATATAAGCCAAAAATCTGCAAATGACTCAATAGATCTGACAGGAAAACTTTCAATCCATTGTCTACATTTCCCTTGAAATGAATCATTAACAATATGATGAAAATATCTTCATGTCTGACTCTAAGAAGCTCAGTAAAGTCACGAAATTTTGATATATGCTTCAAGGTCAAACTCAAATCTTCTCCATTAAATTTTGGACCATTCCTTAAAAATATGCATCCTTGGGAAAAAGATTTGGGAAACCACAAATTTTTGAAAAGTCCACACATGCATACCTCGAAACAAGAATGGCAGCATATGATTTCCTCATAAGTCTAGTGGAGTCACCATGAAATTATGAATTTCTAAATTCTTTAATGCCCCTTGAATGCTTCTGATATCTTGCTACCTCCAAGAGTTCAGTATTCCTGTTTGAGCACAAACTTTCGGAAATGTGTCTTCAGACTCCCGGCAGGCACACCAAAATGTTATCACTATGTTGGTACTGATGGGTTACTTCACCAGTGAACCTAGAGTAACTATTTCAAACCGACTTCTAGCTTAAAATTAGCCTTTTCAGCCTGGGAGGGCTCTCTCAAAGATATAGAATGATATTGTCTAAATGAAGTTCAACAGATGGCTAACTCTAAAATAGTGTTTTAAGTGTGCTTTTATGTAGGTGAGAGATGTGGAGAAATCACTACCATTGGGTATATGGAGTCAGTGAAAATAACTCAATGACATATGAACTCCTCTTATGGAAGTTGAGGCATATAGATGTTCTAATGAAAATATAACATTCACAACATTCTCAGTGTTTGAAGGAAGTTAGAGCATGTCATACATGAATTCTACGTAATCAAACATCAGAATGATCGAGATAAAATTTCGTAATACATAAGACAAATACTCATGAGAAAATCAATGAATCTCAGGTGAAGAAAAGGCAATTGCTATTGTATATTACTAATGAAAACTTTTACAATAGCAGTTTGTCATAAACATCAATCAACTCTTTATCCTTCAGTAATCTACCTATTTATAAGCTTTACATTGATTATGCCAACAAGGATAGACCCTTGAGTCCTTCTGGTGACACCTAAACTTAACTAAAAGCATATTACAAGGAAACAAAACAGACATGTGTTATTTTCAAGACTTAAACACCTAATAGGACTCTAAAACCTATTTATTACATTAAAAAACTTTTAAACATGCATATTTACATAGAGAAAAGTCATGTGCCTAGGTGGCACTGACCATGACCAAAACATAATTGCTCCCACCAAGTCAGGAGACTTGTCTTCCTACTTTTTAGGAGGTGGTGTCATGATGGTTGATGAGTGTATTCATGGTGAGCTGGTAAACTGAAAAGCTTTGTCGAAGACCATGCCTCCACCAAAACATTCCTACGATGTCCTCTGACCTTTCCACATGGTTGGCTTATCCCAAATAGGCTATCGAAATTTGAAAATCCTCCAAAAACTTCTTCACTGCAGAAACAGGGGACTTAAGGCAAGTTTGTAGCGAAAGTCTTTAGCACTTTGAATTTGACCATCTTTGTCACCTGTTTTCTCCCTTTGCTGATATGAAGCTATTTATTAAGTCAAAATAAATAAACACCAACCTTTATTTGCCTCCATCATGACAATACCTGTGAAATATATCAAAAATATTCTACAATGAGTTCGTAGCTAATTCTGGGCTTCACGCCTGAGACACACTACGAACTTGCCTAATAGACATATCTAGGAATGTTACCGATCTCATGTTGAATTTTACGTTCATTATGAAACTTTCTAGGAATTTTACAAGAAGAACTGTCACAACGACCCTCCTCATCCTAAAGTGCATGATTTTGTTTCATCAATATTGTGCAAAGGCGAGCGAGAGGAGGTTTTTTACAAGAAAATATGTATAGGTGGGAGAAGATGCATTAAATGTGGTGATTTGGCATTGTTCCATAGGAAATTTCTTATTAATCGCACCTAGCCTCAGATTTCAGATGGCACAGTCACATGGAAGCATTATGAGTATGTCGTGGAAAAGTAACCATATTCTTCAACTTTGGCGCCTAAGAGGATCAACTATGTTGTGGATGAGATTATTATTTCGCAATTCATGGGGGTGTTTCAAAACCAGATCTATAAATATATCAAACACTCGCATAGGTCCAGGTGGCAAGCATTTGAATTTAAGCATTCTTGCGAAGTATTTCAGCTAGACACAATCTTATCAATGGTGGAATTCACATAGAAATACACATTTGCTCCTTAGACAAAGATACAGAATGAATATTATCACTCAGACCAAGTGTCCATATTCATACATATTATATAAAAACTACCTCTCAATGCAAATGCTAGTTATATTCATCATGCAAATATGGTTGGTGACTACCAAACTACTATAGGAAAGTTATAGCCAGCAAAGAGCTATAGGAAAGTTATAGCTAGCAAAGAGCTATGAAATTTAATTATTTGTATGAATTGTATTCATCAACTTTATTTGGAATTTATTATTTCTATAACGACATTCATCAACTTTTTAAAAGGAAATTTATAGTCTCTTCTTACCTGGACTATCAATGTTAAGAATTTATACCGACAATCTGGTCGCAAAATATATATCCTTCAAATATTATTTCCTTAAAGGGGATATTTACTGCAATTGATTACTCGTGATCTTAGAGCCTCTGCCAGACCAAAAGCATACCTTTATAACTACAAAGTTTTTATTCGATAATCATAATTTGATATATATTGAACATATATACTGATTCGCGTGCTTATAGTGACCACACGAGTGACTGAAGTATTCCATCCTTAGGATATCGTAAAGTCAAAAGGTTGAATTTTTTTAATGTTAAAACACAAAAATCCGTCAATAGCAATTTCAGTTTTTATTGCAGTTATATAAGCTTATTTTACAATTCACCATGAGAATGATGTGTGATTCTATCCATATTCATAGATTAAAAAAATAAAGAACATCAATATATATAATTTATAATAAAATTAATTAATATACATTAAAAATTTCAATTTAAAAAAATAGTTATCATTAAATATTTAATTCAATATTTATAATATATTAATTAAATATGTTTAATTATAATATTTAAAATTATTTTGTTTATTTGAAGGAGAAGAAAGAAAAAGTATATATGAAATGTTCTAAATATTTATTTTGTTTATGAGTTTATCTTCTCAATTTAAATTATTAATATAAAATTTCAATTGTAATTTGGAAGTCATATATAAAATTTAGGGTGGAATTTTGATTGTAGAATTAGTCAACACCTCAATCTCTTATATCAAGATAAATACATTTTTCACAAAGTGCAAATGTACATGATATTCATAATTACATTTTTAATATTTTTTAAATATCTTCCAAACATTCTACTTAAAAAAAGACCAAAAGTAAATGACACTAAATGTTTCAACCATAATATTTTTTTTTAGTTTCAATTGCTTTATACAATATATACATAGTTTATAGTTTATATTGAAATATTTTACTCAACATGAATATCAAAATATAATATATATATATATATATATATATATATATATATATATATATATATATATATATATATATATATATATATATATATATAGTGTTGAGAGGTGAGAACCATAACTTTGTTGGTGGTTTATTTCCTCTGGTAGACAATTACAAACTTATTGCTCTCCTCATTCTTGAATCTGTGCCACAAATTATTTATATGTATTTTGTGGCTTTGTAAACCTAAGTATGGAAATCCCATAGTTTCTTGAGAATAAACTTGATTTCTTGCATGGAATTATAGTGTTTGGAATCCTTTTTAGTGCCTTACAATTCTAGTTGAATGTATATTGTAGGTTGACTGCTGAAATATGTTTTAGGTTTGAAACCAACAAGTGATATCAAATATATGATGGTCGTTATCAAAGTTATGGTGCTGGTTCATGAAATATCTCAGTGATATGCTTGTGAAAAACCAATGGCTTATGCTCAAATATGTGGTGGAATGTTGTGAGTAGACTAGTGTTGACTTGTTAAGAGTTCTTGTAGAGATTGAGGAGGATATATCAAGGCTTGTCTGGAGACACCAAATATATGGTTTCTAATTCCAATTTATGTATTATTTGTCGCTTCGCTAAGTCGAAGGAAACATAACTCACTGCTCTTTGAAATCTTGGTAGTGGATACTTTTCTGCGAATGTTGATTGAATGAGCATTCCATCATTGTTGGTAAAGGCACTCACAAATTATGGATATTAATATCTGATAGTTGTCATATCACTTCTATATATTTCTCTTTGACTTGCAAGATTGGGCATATGAAAATTTAAAAGAGATGCATTGTAGTTAAGAATGGTAGTTAGAGACCCTGTTTCTCAAAGAAAATGATATTTATCTAAACATATAATCATGTTGCACAAGTAGTGTAGTTGTGCATTTTGTAAGGCATCACATGACTTGTAGTGGGAAAGTGTTGTAAGGTCCTTTTATGTTTTGGTCCAACTCACAACTATCCTAAGTTATACTAGTCCAAATGGTTCTGTGTATAAATAATGAAAAAACGTAATGAATATAAAGTTCAAGGTTGAGAATTCAATGGGAAAGATGGCTTCAAGTTGTGGAAGTTCAATATGTGGGAATTTTTTGGTGCAACAAGGATTGAAAAGGTTTTGGTTGCAGAGAGAAAGGAACCAAATGGTTCTGATGAAGATTGGGAATATTTTGATGTGAAAGAGCTCAACAATATTTCTTTGTGCTTGGAAATCAATTCCTTTTTCAATATTATTCGAGATGAAACAACTTCAAGCCTATGGAGCTGATGGTAGGGCCTCTATATGATGAAATCCTTGAAAAACCATATGTACTTGAAGAGGAAATTGTTTGAGAAACCATAATATAACTCTACCGAAAAAAATTTAATAAGGTTGAAAATTTTGTAAACACTAATGAGGCAAAAATCAGAAATTTGGAATAGAATGAAATATGTAAAATTTTGATAAATGGGATTGCACTGTAGTTTCAAAAGGAGAGAGAAAATAAGATTCAAGAAGGTCACCAGAAGATACTTGAAGAAGTTTAACTCCTTTTGATGAATATACATATCAAAGCTAATGGTATTATCTCGAAGGATAACGTAATAAAAACCAAGCTAAGAGGATAAATGATGTCATTGTCTCTGGAAACAAGAAAATTTTCATGGGCATGCAGAATGAAGGAAAACTATCACAAGTGGAACCATATTGACACCCTCAGTTCCAAGGAATTTTTCAAGGAAGACATGAATATTGATATTAGCATTATCAATGAAGAAGATAGAACACTCATCAAAATTCATGGATTATGACATCACAGAGCCATTATTCAACATGAAATTATTGGAGACCAACAATTGTTTTTAATTAGGAAAATCACAACAATAATACATGGATCAAAGGAAAGAAAAATATACAAAAATGAACCATCAAGGATTAAGAGGGAAGATAATTTAGGTTGGATAGATTTATCCTTTTTAAATGTGCCAATATTGTTCAAGGCTTCAAATGGTAGGTCACCTCCTCTCCTCAACCTTAACTAATTGATGACAATTACAAAAAAATGTTTATTCTATAAGCAAAAGTTTCTTGTTCCCTATGATTTGAGGATAAAGAATTTTTAAGGGGAAAATATATATATATATATATATATATATATATATATTACATTTGTTATCATAATATAATAAATAATTATCATGTAATAATATTGATGGGATAATTACTGTGTAGTTTAGTCATTAATATATAATTCGAATAAGACATGCCCTCTACTAAGAACATGATTTATCATCTTATACATGTGTTTATATTTATGTCCATTGTATTCTTAAGAACATTTTAAGAAATAATGAATGATACCCCTTGAGGATTATATGGGATTTTCCTTATTGTAATGGATGCTTAAGTGAAGTGACCAAGAAGTTCATTCCATAACTCATTTTTAGGTTCCAACAATGGTCTTGACAAGTTGCTAAGTCTAGACATCCATGCCTTTTACTTTGACTTAACCCTTTAGGTTTTTATATAACCACTCTTATACATAAATGATATTGTATTTAGTAAAATATGTTGACTTATTCAGCCTCCAATAATTAAGCTAGGTCAGGAGCTTATAATCTATGCTTAATAACAAGAGAGTTGGAGATACATGTATTTTACTCTATTTGAAATAAAATTATTAAGATTGCAAGTTGAAATCTTACTTTGTATTTAGTCAATAGGACACCACCAATGGAAATAATATGTCAATGATTACTAGCTACAACTATGAACTTAAAGTTAATAAATGACCAAAGTTCCAAGAATGTAATAGGTATATGGGCAATGATACAATGTTGGGTGGAGTTGATCAAGTGTACTGTCATATGTATTATGAATGATGGGAGGTGGTATTATTTTTCCATTGTTATGTGGTATTATTTGTATAGATCAACATTATATGAGGTTTTCATTTTCATTTTATATGGTAATAATTTATGTATTATTAGCATAGATTTATTTTAATTATGGGTTTAATATGATCTAAGAGATCAAGTTTTTTCACTTGTAAATTATTTTAGAGTGCAAAATATAATGTGTTAATTTTCATTGCTTAAATTGTATTTTAACCATAAATATTAAATTTTTTCATGATATATACATAGTATTTTTTAAATGATATCTAATATATATGCAATTGACATTAAAATATTTTACATAACATGTACAGTGAAACTTCGAAGAATCATGTAAATTAAATTGATTTTTTTTATTATTAATATATTTTTAAATATATGTCAATATTAATTCTTATTAAAAGCTTTTTTGATATCTCAAATTAAATGTTTTTTTTTTTTTTTTTTTTTTTTTTTATAACATATTAAAATATATATAATTGATATCAACATAAATTAGTTAATATAGATCTTATTTTGTTCAAATATTTTTGAAAATTATAAAATTTAAAAATCTTATTCACTTTTTTTTTTTTACATTATATATTTTATATTGGTACGATGGGCCCCTTGGTATTTGAAAGAGAACCAGTTTTTCATCGTCAACACTTTTCATCCGGACATGAAACATGTTACTCGTTTAAAAAATGACACCTGTGGATGTGCGATGGTTTTCACAATTTCCTGTTCAGAGCTATTCTTTTGAATATGAAGTTCGTTATTATCTGCATAAATCTCTGACCCTCACGATGCATAAATCTCCGACCCTCGCGGAAATCGCGTTGAATTCATAAATATGAAGGGGTTTCGTAACAACATCAATTTCACCGGCAAAGAATATGAAGTTCGTTATTATCAGCATAAATCTCTGACCCTCACGATGCATAAATCTCTGACCCTCGCGGAAATCGCGTTGAATTCATAAATATGAAGGGGTTTTGTAACAGCATCAATTTCACCGGCGTGAATAAATCTTCAGTTGATGTGACAAATCTTGAAAGAGCAGATGCAAAGGCGAGACAAACGAAAGCCGATTTTGATGGTATAACATTGATACATGGCTTTGGGGAGGAGTCTTTTATTGGAGGCATATTATGAATCCTCTGGCCAGACAAACTGGTTGTCTTGTTGCTGCATTTGACCAGCCTGGTTGGGGACTACCATCTCGTCCTCCTAAAACAGAATGGGAAGAAAAGGAAATGCCTAATCCATATGAGCTTCAATCTCAGGTGAAGACCATGAAGCCAACTGCTTTCCTAATTTGCCCCAGCTTTCTATTATGTCTTTTGTTTATCGATTCAGAGTTTTTCTTACTTATTTCTTATGATTTTAACTTTTACAGGTCAATTTTAACTTTTAATATTAAGCGTTTCTTAAAGTGCTCGACTCTAACACACATATGGTTGTCATATTGCAGAGAATAGTACCAATCTCTGGATGTGGGCATTTACCACATGAAGAATGCCCCAAAGCATTATTGGCAGCCTTGTTACCTTTTCTCTCAAGATTGTTCAATGTTTCATCGCAACTTACAGGCACAGTATGAGAAGTAACATGGCATAGGCAGATGATATTTATTTAAGTGCTGGGTGTGAGTCCTAAACATCCCGAAGTGGAGGGTATTTCCGAAGGACATGTGAAACGCCTGTACACAGTCAGATGGAAACCATTCATACTCCTTGGGCAGCACATTTCTTTCCACGCGGTAGAACACTGCTATTTGATCATGCATTCTCTGCCAATGTGACTGGCATATTTATTCATTAAAATTTGCAAGTTCAGAGTGCAGAGTTATATGTACGCTTTGTGCATGTTCCTCTTGTTCGAGTTGGAGTTTGTATATATTGAGGATTTGAGTGTCTTGTGTATACTTTGCGTTTGATTGGCACGAAAATATGATATTATTGAATCATCTGTTGTCTTGATTCAAATGTAAAAAACAGTAATCCTGCTGACGGAACTGTTCTGGAATTGTTTGATTGGGTAATTTAATTTTCCTTATGATTTGTCTTGATTTCACTTATTTTAATCAAAATTAAACAAATAAAATGCATGAAGTAAAGCGAAAATTACAACCTTAACTATGAAATGGACACCTATGAATGTAAAATTTTATTGACTGATACTAGAATATTAATGAAGAAATGGACATTCTAAAGTTTATTTTTGATAGTCTCGTATTTAAGGCATTTATTATTGGTGATAGTCTCCTACTATGGACATATTTTATTCTTGGCTTAAATTAATTTCAGAAACAAACTCAATTACACAAAATCTCTGAATTTGTATGAAACTCTGTAAAATCAAAACTCGCTCAGCCTAATAAATTATAATCCATTTAAACTTTTTAGTTGAAGAATACTACTCGGCAAGGTGGAAGCCAACATTAGCTTCTTGTGCAGCAAGAGATAGAGGGTCCTACTGTTATATTCCGGACATGACTTGCCAACATTAGCTTCTTGTGCAGGAAGAGATACAGGGTCTTGCTGTTATATTCAGGACAGGAGATATAGGGTCTCGTTGTTATATTCAGGACAGGAGATACAGAGTTTTGTTGTTTTTTTCAATGGGAAAATCCAGACAGATTATTTAGGCAGATTCGCCCAGAGTCTAGACAAGTAGGGCTTAATCCCAAAAGTTTTAAAGAAATTTTGACCTCTTGACCAATTACCAATTGAACTAACCCTTAGAGCTAGAGCTAAAGTCTTACTAGGGTCTCACTGTTATATTCAATATAAGTTTATAATAAAAACCTTTTCTATTCTTTCTATATTTAGTCGTTAAGAGAATTTTTCAATTTGCAGTGATCTTCTGTGAGAATAAAATATTACAGCTCTTTAACGCAAACACTGTCTGATATCAACCAGGATTTTCTGTGTAAGAGTTTTCTAATTAAATTACGATACCTTCGCTATGGTTCAAACTTCATAGACAGCTTCAATAAGATAGTGAAGGGGTCCCTTCCATTTGAAAATTCTTATGCGAGTAAGTAATCTTCTATTTGGGAACAATAGTGTTGTATAGAACTAATCTAATTTTATATTTCAGTAAATGAGAATATGCATATCAAGACTGCAATTTTATATTTCAGTAAATGAGAATGCATATCAAGAGTGCAGTAGCGCATTTAAGCTTCAATAAGATAGTGAAGGGGTCCCTTCCATTTGAAAATTCTTATGTGAGTAAGTAATCTTCTATTTGGGAACAATAGTGTTGTATAGAACTAATCTAATTTTATATTTCAGTAAATGAGAATGCATATCAAGACTGCAGTAGCGCGTTTAAGCTTCAATAAGGTAGTGAAGGGGTCCCTTCCATTTGAAAATTCTTATGTAAGTAATCTTCTATTTGAGAACAATAGTGTTGTATAGAACTAATCTAATTTTATATTTCAGTAAATGAGAATATGCGTATCAAGACTGCAATTTTATATTTCAGTAAATGAGAATGCATATCAAGACTGCAGTAGCGCGTTTGGTTATTATGGGCCTGGATAGTGAAGGGGTCCCTTCCATTTGAAAATTGTTATGCGTGTAAGTAATCTTCTATTTGGGAACAACAGTGTTGTAAAGAGCTAATCTAATTTTATATTTAAGATATATCCTCTTCTCTTAATTTCCCCAAAAAAGGGGATTCAGCAGAACACGCATTTCCAAGCGTTGAATACCAAATTGATCTAAAAGGAAAGTATAAACTTCTTCCAAACTTCATAAATGCTTTTGATTATGAAAAACTCCCGGAGTTAGAAAATAAAGAGTCGAAATAATTTTACAAACATAAAATAATTTATTAAGCTTACCATAATGTTTAACTCTACATATCTGTGTAACTTTTTTTAACTGTGAATGCAATTGCTAATATCCTAATATAGCTGAATTTTGAGCTATTGGACTTAATGATCCCCACTTAATCCTTACTTATTGAAATTGATTTCTATTAATCCTTACTTATTGAAATTGATTTCTATTAGAATTGCTTTTTTAATGCTTTTAAAACTGACATAATACCCCCCTCCGTTTGTAACAGGATTTTCATTTAGACAAAGAGACAGAGATAGTATTTGATCGCTTCCAGACTGGCATCAATCTTGTTAAGCAGGACAAGGACAAGAAGCTCTTTAAGGGAATTTTCTATATTGCTATCAAGGACGTTGACAGTTCAGATGTGGATGATTTAAAAGATGAAATTATATAATTACACATTTCCTCATATTAAATTATAAAATAAACCTCTCTACTCAATTATTTCTTTATTAATAACCTTCCAGCATCTTTTTCATATATTATATTTTATTTATAATTTTTAATTAAAAATAAATATTCTTAAACAACACCGTGTGGGTCCACACGGGGTGCTCAGTCCGCCGTTGAATTATTTTGCGGATCACATTCTCACATCCCTATCATTCAACTGTTAAGTTACTGTGAGTCACATCATCACATGCAACATGCACGCATAAATTCCTTTCACAAAGGGGAGAATAAACTTATGCAAGGAATACGGCATTCATTCCAACTGAATTGAAATTTCTGATTAAATTAGTTTTATAAAATTATAGAAATAGGTAATTGTGTCTGTTTCAAATGTTTATATACTCGGTAATTTATAGGAGTTTTAGTATGTTTTTTTCCGTGGGAATCTGAATTTACATTTCATAATTTATATGACATTTTATTTCATATTTATAACGATTAAATTTGAATTTTAAATTTCATATTTTATATGTCATTCATATTATATTTTTATTAAATATTATTGTTAATATTTAAAAAAATAAATTATTTTTTTAATATATATATATATATATATATATATATATATATATATATATATATTTAAATGTAATACTGCAGTTAATAAGATTAAAATTAGATTGTCTTGATGATGACGCGTGGACCATGTTCCATTGCATGTGATTATTACTAAAAATATTTTACAAAAAAAAGATTAAATTATAGTTATTATAATAAGGGAAGGGGTAAATAGTAAAAGAGGGAATAACCATAAAAATTTTAAGTTTAAATATTAAGATTTTAAGAATTAGGAATTTGGCTTCCATAAAATGTGTATAAGAAATTTTCGGTGAAAATCACATGTAAGAAATTTTTGTTGACGCGTTTCAAACTAGCCAGTTTGGTTCATCATCAGGACAAGATGAGATATCTGATCAGGAAACCTATTTAAATAGATAATAATTCAATAAAAAGAGCTAGTTTGGTTCATCATCAGGACAAGATGAGATATTTGATCAGGAAACCTATTTAAATAGATAATAATTCAATAAAAAGATTATAAAACCAATTATAATAATAAGAGGGAAAAGGGGGATAAAAAAAAAGGAGAATTGAAGGATGAAGAAAAGAGAGGAAAAACAAAGGGACTGAATAAAACCAAAGAGGGAGGAAAGAAATGAAGCACAAAAAGCAAAAAGAATCCAACTCAAAAGGGAGAAATCACTTGGAGAGGGCTTGATTCCAATTCCTACTTAATTTCCACCCATCATCTCTATTGAGATTCTTAGGATGCATCTCTATTTCGATAGCCTCCCTCGGCTTTCCATGATGGAAATGATCTAGCTTACTGATGAATCTGGAGTCTTCAATTCAAACATGGTGACATGATTTCTTAGCATGTTCTGAAAGAACAAAAGTGTAGGAACGATTGTGCCTAATGTCTGCAGCATGCTCCTAGATTCTCTGTTTAATGGATCAACTAGTTTCACAAATATAAAGAGTACCACAAGAGAAGGAATCAGATAAACCCCTTTCAAGTCCTTAGGGTCTATAGGATCCTACAGATCCTAGAGAATTCTTGATCTCCTTTGTTTTTTATTCCCGTCTCTTTGTTTTCCCTCTCTTTTCTTTATCCTTCAATTCTCTCTGTCTCTTTTTATAATTGGTTTTTTAATCTTTTTATTGAATTATTCTTTATGTTATTTTATTTTATAATTATGATATATATATATATATCCAGTTATTTTAATAATTGTTTTTTAATCATTTTATTAATTATTTATTTATTATGGATTATTTATTAACCTTTGTTATTAATAATTCTTAAAATCTTAATATTTAAAATTAAATATTTTATGGTTATTACCTCTTTTACTATTTACCCTTTCCTTTATTATAATAACTATAATTTAATCTTTTTATTAAATTATTATTTAATAATTTATTTTGAAATTTTAAATTTTTTTGTAATATTATAATTTATTAACTAATGAGTTAGATAACGGCTAGTTTTAACAGCTATTACCGGGTTCAAAGAGATCGATTTCTTTCTTCACTTTGTCTTGAGGATGTATCCTTACTATTTATTCAAAGAGATCTGTTTCTTTCTTCACCTTGTCCTGAGGATGAACCACATTATTCAAAGAGATCGGTTTCTTTCTTCATCTTGTCCTGAGGATGAACTACATTAGTTGGTTGGAAACATCGACCAAATCCTAATAATGTGATTAGTTCGAAAGATATTTATCTACATTATGGATCTCAAAAGTCTTAGATCTAAGATTAAAATTATAAATAAATTATAAAAAACATAAAACATAAATAATTTTTAAGATTTTAGATTAATATGGGTTAGAAATATTTAACATAAGTTATTAATTTTTAATTTCCAAAAGAAAATCTATTTTTTATTCAAATAAAAAATAAATTTATATAATATAATTTTAAGAATAATATCATAAAATGAAATATAATTTATTTTTATTACTTGAGAAATAATTCTCTGCTCTATATATTTTTTTTTTAAATGTTAGGCTATTTTCTTGAAATTGATCCCTCATTTACTAACCATAAATTAAAGTTTGGGAGCACAATATTTCTATAGAGAATCAATACCTTATACTTCAATGTGTGTTGGATTTGTCAAGACTTTTGATTCCCCTGGAAGGACTTCAAACTCTATTTTACCATTTACGAGGAGGAAGACTTGGTTTTCATGTCCTTTTCTTTATACTCCGAAGGGTAAAGGTTCCTCTTTTAGTACTTTTGGAAAAACAATATTCTCTTTTTCTAGAACTATGGTTAATTAATCATTTATGTCATTTGTTCTGGAGTAGGCATGTGCTTCACCACATGAATTTTGGAAATGCCATGTTTGTTCATAGAGCTAACATCAAAAAGTGGTGTTCTCATTATCAAGTGCACATATTTATTTTTTTCCATTTTAGAAGTATCTTGGTTGATATACCTTGGCTATGTCAATCTCAAAACATATTCTAACATATGTGAATAAAACCATCATATTTTGCTTTATTTTTACTTTTTATGTAACTACATGTAAAATATTGTTGATATCTTTAAAAATTAATAAATGTAAAAACTGAACAGGAAAATTTAGTAGCCTAACCTAAACTAGATTTTTTTTATAAGCATAGTGTGAGGATAAAAAACATGAAAGAAATAGTAACTAAAAATCCTACTCTACCTTAAAATAAGGAGCCTACTAAAACTTGTTTATAATCAATAAGTTAGCCTTCTAATAATTTTTTATAGTCAACAAGCCTTGTAAAGAAACATTTAAAGAAGAGATAAACCTTAAGGTGATTTATTTATGTTGAAAAAACCCATTGATACAATTATGGATCATAAATTATTAAATTTGCTGATTAAAGAAATAGGATTTCTAAAATGAAAACAAGTCTTTCACATGCAGCTTGGATTTCTCCACAAAATATGTACTAGTCACAGGAGGGTTAAAAGTAGTTGAATTAGGTGATTTGTTTTAGACTACATCCTTAACAGAAAGATTTTTTAAGGATGAATGTCCTCTAAACAAGTGGAGAACCAAAGTGAGATTTGAATATTCGCAAATTTTGTTGCTAGATTAAAAAAAAAATGTTAATAAGTTGTTTACCTTTGTAAAGAAGTCATTTTTCATCCACCAAATCCCACACATAATTCCTAATATGTGTTCACTGTTGGTCACATACATAGAGGGGTCTAGATAAAGTTAATATTTTGTGTATAAGGGACTTTCCATGATTTTGAGACTAGTAGTGAGATCATAACCCTTTTTGTTTAATTCCACTCCAATTGAGTGATTTGAAATATGGATTGCATCAAATGCTTAGCTCGCAAACTTTTCATAAAATACTTGAATTACATCAAAGACCATCATGTAGGGTTAAGAATATTAGGATTTTCTTCAAAAATGTTTCATGTAGGCAATTCAACAAAGGCCTTCCATCAAACTATCAAAACTCTTATGTCAACAAAATTTATAATTCCTCTAAGGTCTTTGAGGACATCCTAGCTACTCATCATTGCATTAATGTTTTCTCAATTAATGATGTTCTCAAGCAAGGATTCCCTTAAAAATAGGTGGGCATTCAATTTCTTCTATTTTCAAATTCAAAGACTAGGATGACCATTGAGTTATCTCTCACTTTTCAAAGCTTAGAGTTTTTGCCTTGGATTGTAGAGAAAAACATAAAATTATGTTCTGTCATTGATATTAGGAAACCTTTGATGCTCCTATCCAAGCTATGGAAACACTAAAAGTAATTGGTATCATCACTCATAAGTTCCAAAGTGTTATGATCTAAAATGTAGTGGAAACATGTGTGGCCTATAGACATTAATTGTAATAGTGATGTTAAGTAAGGAATCCCAATGCATCTGTTATAACATCATTCTCCTTGCAAAAAATATGGAAGTTTTTCATAAGTGACCCAAAGCTCTCTAGTATTTTTGCAAAAATTACAAGCTAACGTGTGTTGTAAATTGTAAATTGGCTACTCATTCATTTATAATATTTAAAAATAGAACACATTGTTATCACTTAAAAATTATTCATATACATATAGGTGGTTAGAGACAACATCATCATCAAGGAAATGTGTCATGGCATTAATACATCTTTGAAAATGAATTGGAAAAAATCATGGAAATATTCTTTTGTGCATTTGCACTGGTTTTCTTTAAGGAGTCCATGCAAAATTGCATGGAAATATCCCTCAATAGTAGCACAAATAATAAAAAGCTAATAAAGGTGACTATTTCTAGTTTGAGAAAATCCAACTACATTAGTTTGAATGGAATTTGACAAATCACTAGTTCATGTCTTTGGAGACCAAGAATATCGATAAAGTATGAGTTAAGTCAATTTGTTGTGATCAAAATTAGTAGGTCATTAGTGCATGAAATTGTACCATTCTTAGTACCAAATATCTATTATATGAAGAACCCATGAGTCTATATTGAAAAATGTTAACAAAATACATAAGTAGAGGTTATAATGGCTAATTCAATCTTGAGAGCCACCATCTTGCGAGCTTATTTACATCTGTTTAACAGGAAGAGAGAGAAAGAGAGATAGGTCTCAAAAAGTAAAATTACCCTCTTGAGGAGATAGAAAATGAGCTCATCACCAGCCACTTATTCTTGATGTCTCATAAATTCCTTTGTGCCTTACTATTGGCAATAAAGGAATGCTTGCTTCACTTTTTTTTTTTTTTTTTTAAATTTATGTTTTGTTTATTCTTTTTTATATTGTGCAATATGCTTGACTTACTTAGATTTTGATCTCTCTTTTTCTAACTATGAGTAATTTTCATCCTTTCCACCACTTAGTAGAGATTATTTTACTCACATTAGCAATTATTTTCTCCCAACACATATTATCTAGACTAAGATTTGAACATTATATGGTTCGGCCTGTGATAATCAAAATTATCAACATGGAACCTATCTATACTATAATCTCTTATCCTCGAAGGATCAAATGCAACAAAATAGAAATAACAAAATCTAACCATAAGAAATATGAATACTATGAGACAAGCCTACTTTATGATATTGGGAAAAGGAATCACCCATTAGTATACAAATTAGGATTACAAACAAAAAACATTGATACTGGAATTGTTAGCTCCTCTTCACCATTTGATGCTAAGTATAAATAAATATAGAGTAGCTACCTAAGCCTTTGTTCTTTGGGTCTACTTGTTTAGGTTTAGGTACTCCACCATTACTTCAATCATCCAAATTGCTTTAACTAGGCTTCATATTTCTTGTCCAAAAATTCTAATTTGATAGGGATGGTTTGCTACGAAGTCACCCTATATTCAACCCCCTATTTGTTATGGTGATAAAGTTATACCATCTTGAGGTTTTTGGTATCCCAAATTTTCAAAAATCCCATGTTTGGAATTCAATTTGAGAGCATGGAATCAATAGTATTAGTTATGGAAGTGTTTCTCCACTTTTCTCTAACCAAATTTTCAATTATCTCAACTTCCTCCTTCACTTAGAGAGAAAAAATCTTGTGATGTCCCTTTGTTACATCCATGGTGACCACTTGGGATTAGGTTTTCTTTCGATGGGAACACTTGATTAGGTTTATAAAAACTTAATATTTCCCTGTTGTTTTGAATTTGTCTTACCTACTATGTTCTTCCCTTCAAGAGGATTCCTATTCATATCCATTGATTTAATACTAATAGGTATAAGCTCATCAAACCTATTGTCTCCAAATTCAGTGACGCCACCAACCACATATCCAATTGAAATGGGTATTTCCTCTTACTTGTAGCTAGCTAGGAATAGAAAACGATCATCGCCTCTATATTGAAAATATTCATTAGACTAACCCAAAATAATTTTGGGATGTTAAATCTATAAAAATTGTGATACAAAAGAAGATGAAAATAAACATGATTTCCTTGAATTTACCTACTCCTAATAATCCAACACAACTTTACTTCATTTTCTAAGTTAACTACTCTTGATGATTTCATTGCTTATGAAAATGGTAATGATCTTGTTACACTAATTTCGACCATTATTGACAATAGAAATGAGATATTAAATAATATTTAATATGTGTAGTCTAATTTTCCTACAAATAAAAAATCTTACTTTCATTGACAAAAATAGAAATTACATTCAGTATATGCATCATGTGCATTCAAAAAGTGTGTTGATAGCTACCCAAAAATAGAAAAGACAGGTTTGATTTATCAAACCACATCATTCCCATAGTTTGTCTCAAAAAACATAATAAAGATCATTAGAAAATCTAGGCCTGATATACAGGCCCTGTCATTTCCATAACCTATCTCATAAAGATAAAAGAGAATTCGTATATACAATAACCACCCAATTCAACTGGGAAATAGACATAAATAAAAGCAATAATAAAATTAGATAAATCATCTTGATGTTCTAGTTGCATGCCCTCTATGAAGGGCCTGCGAGAGAATTCTAGCGCTAAATCTCCTATCCTCTTAGTGATCTTCCATGTGCCCAAATCCTATAGAGCGCCAACCTTGGATAAGGACTTTTTTGTTTTTTTCTTTCCGTGTAGATGTGAAGACAAGATATATGATCAAAAGCTTGTTTCAGATGAAATATTTCTTATAAAATAGGATATATTGTGTGTACATGACTTCTCCTAATGATATTGAACCAATTTATGACAATTAAAGAATCTCCAAAAATCTAAATATGACAACATTCTTTCTTAATAGAAAATAGAAGAAGCAACTTTGGACTACGAATTTCTGCATAATTGTTGGATCCTTTGTTTAGACCACTATGAAGGTTGTAAGAATGTTGTTCTTGTAGATAAAGAACTTCCCTCCCCCACATACACACGTTCACCACTTGATAATGAGGCCCTGCCAAAATAGTCCCAAGGAAAAGAATATTCAATATCTTCAGCAATGATATTACATGCAATATGCATAGATTCAAATTCAGGGAGAAGTGAGTAAATTTCCAAAACCTAAGCCACCACAATATCAAGAGAAGAATATTTGTCTTGAAAAATACCATTATTTCTAGAGATCCATATGCCCCAATTTATGATGGGGGGAAGTATTTTGCACCTTTTGAGGGAGGCCCTATACCACCATAACTTTCAGGTATCATTTAAATTCCCCCCCTACTAGCTTGTATCAAACTCCAATATGTTCCTCATCAAAGCCCATACTCCAACAGAAAATGGGCAATAAAGGAATAAGTGGTCCACTGATTTCCTCTTGACAGAATGTGAAATCAACTGCCACCATATGAAAAATGGAGAAAATATGTTAAGGAACTTAGCTTGAATACACTTGTTAACTTGGCATCATGGAAAATGACAGATTTTGTTGAAAACCTAGAACACGACCCTAGCCGCAAAGAGCGGCATGATCAAGAAGGTTCAAAGTGAAACGAATCAGCGCTACCAAGCCATGGAAGGTCAAGAGAATCCTTGTTTGAGAGCATCCTTAATTGAGAAAACATTAATCCAATTATGAGTTGCTAGGATGTCCTCAAATACATTAAGGAAAATACAAAGTTTGTTAACATTATAGTATTAATAGCTTGATGAAATGCCTTTGTTGAATTGCCTACATGAAATATGTTTTATGAAAGGCCTAGTCTTCTTAACCCTGCAAGATGGTATTTGATGTAAGTCAAGTATTTGAAGAAAAAAATACAAGCTAAATGTGTCATGCAATCCTTATTACCAATCACTCGATCAAGATGGACTTAAACAAAAAGGTTTATGATCTCACTATTACTTTTCACATCACAACAAAGTTGCTTATATGAAAAACTTTAATTTTATCGGTTTACTTACCTACTTGGGTGATCATTATTAAATGCACACAAAGAATCATGTGTAGGATTTGGTGGATGAACAATGATTTCTTTACAAAGATAAACAACTTATTAACAATTATTTTCTCTCTAGAAAAAAATTTGGCAAAGATTCGAATATCACTTTGGTTCTCCACTTGTTGGTGAAGTACTGGTCAGTAATGAAGGACCTTCATCCTTAAAAACTATTTCTTTGAAGGATGCAGTATGAAAAACCCATCTAATATATCTACTTTGAACCCTCCTATGGCTAACACATATTTTGTGGAGAAATCCAAGCCATACATTATATAATTGTTTCACTTAAAAAATCCTCTTTCATTAATCTATAGATTTAATTGCTTATGGCCTTCTACTTCAAATTGTATCAATGTGTTTGTTCAACCTAAATAAAACACTATGAGATTTAACTATACTCCAAGTGTTTATTTACAAAGCTTATTGATTATCAAAGAGTTTTAGAATGCACTTTGTTTTAAGGCACAATAGGATTTTTAGTTACCCATTGGTTTCATGCTTTTGATACTTCCCCTATGTTTATAACAAAATCTAGTTTGGGTTAGGCTCCTCAATTCTCCCTTTCATTCTTTGCATTTATCAATTTTTTAAGATATCAACAATATTTAACATATCATTACATAAAATTAGAAATAGAGCAAATCAATATGGTTTTATCCATATATGCTAGAATATGTGTTAATATTAACATAACCAAGGTCTATTCACCAAGATACTTCTACAATGGAGAAAAAATATAGGGATTCAAGTGTTTGATGATGATAACACCACTTTCTAATATTGGCTCTTGAAGAAACACAGAATTTCCAAGATCCATGGCTTCAAGCACATGCCTACTTAAGAACAAAGGACACATAAATCTAAACCAAAAATCTCACAAGCATATGAGCTGTGTATTTTAAAAATGAAAATAATTAAACCACTTCCAATCATTGTTCTAGAGAACGAGAATATTATCATTCCAAAAGAATTAATTGAGAAACCTTGTCCTCCTAAGGGGTATAATGAAATTCCCCACCCCCAAAGTAACAAATATTTGACTCACCAGAAAATCCTTCCATATACTTCACATTATGACACAAAAATAATGTACAATAAAACTATCAACATAGAAAATCCTTTCGTATACTTCACATTATGACACAAAAATAATGTACAATAAAACTATCAACATGCATTATTGTTCAACACATTGAACACCATACACAACTAAATGTAAGTTTCAAGGTACCAATCCTTTATTAATTGATATAATAGGAACCTAATAGCCATCTATATAACATATAAATAAAGACTATAGACAATGTGGCATTTTCTGCCAAATTTAAGCATTCACAGCACACCCACACCCACACCACTAATAGTTTTAATTTCCCAAAATACTAACATATAGCATATCAAAACAGAGTCTAGGCTTTAGACACAAGGGCTGCTTGTGTAGCCAGTGTTGCAACTTTTCTTTCAAGTTCACTTTTATTTGCACCCACAATCTTATCAACAGCCTTCCCATCCTTGATATAGATGAATGTAGGCATGGCCTGCACATTCCACTCTCGAGCTACATTCTGCAAAACCATATATTGAGAAATGATTCCATTAGTCTCTTTTATCTAATTTGATTAATTTAAACAATAAATTTTTTTCAACAACTTTCTATGATAACATTCTTTTAAAAATATTTGTGAGTCTTGATAAGTTGAGTTGTTTAGACACTCCTAAATGTTAATATAAATAATATTTTCATCCACCAACTTCCTATAATAAAATTCTCAGAGACGCTTAATAAAAAAAAATTCAACAGAAAATCACCCAAAGACAAAACTAAGCGTTCAAATATTTATCCAAGCAGATACTGCGTAGTGTGATGATTAAATGCGTGTACCCTCAATTCGTCCACATCGACCTTGAGGAAAAATACTTGAGGGAACTTCTTTGACAGCGCAACGAACACTGGACTGATGATTCGACAAGGTCCACACCACGTAGCAGTGAAATCTACCACCACCTGGATACAGCAAATGTAGAGCACCATTTTCAGATATCCAAATAAAGATAACAGGATTTAGAAAATTCTGTCCCCAATATTTACACACAAAACCAAAATTATACAGATATCTCTTAAAAACAGAGCAAATAAAAAGAATTCAATTTTCACTTTTACTGGTAAAATAAAATTTTTTATAAAAATTTGTAGAGATTTACGAATTAAATCACAAGATTCTAAGACCAAATCTTTTTTCAGAAAGAAAAAAACGCTGAATATATTGATAATATATACAGTACATATTCAAATAATCTCAGCTGTGGAGAAAACACTGTGAGAAATCCACCATCATTGTCCCATAAAAGTCTGCTCATAACTTGAGCAGATCAAATGAGTGGGCATCCACATGAACAGGTCAAGATCCGACCCGGATACAAATACAATCATGTAAGACCAAATCTCCACACATACATTTCAAAACTTAAAAACAAAAACTCTGTAATTACCAGACGTTTAGTATTATTGGCCTCCTGCAGCTTGGAGCGCCATGCCTCTGTAGAGTGACATGCAAACACGTTTCCCTCCGCCATCTCAAATTCTGCGCGTATGATATTTCTATGTATTTTTCCATTACACGGTCCGCAATTTATAGCCCCGGCGCCTATCTGTACAACATATTTACAAATTTATTAATTTGTGATTAGAATATTTTGGTGAAAATCATCCGACATGTCGGATGATGAACTCTACACTGGCCTCGACCAAATCTATTCTAATGTGATTTTCATCGAAAGATTCTAATCACAATTTATGGATCACAGAAACAAAATTCCTAAAATTTATTAATTTGTTAACATTGTTCATCCAATTTAATTAATTGATAATAATGTTTTCATTTATAATTTATTAAAAAAAGAAATATTAACATTGTAAAATAAATATATAATGGAATCAACCGCATTAAATTTTATTCTATTATTTTCCGAATTTTTTAGGGTTGATTTTCGAGCCACAAAGTGTACCTTATCCTCGATGGCAGTGTTCCTCATCCTCAATACAGAGATGAAGTTCAATTAAATTTTGTTATCAATTAATTTTTCAATAAATTATTATTTTTAACCAATATTATAATAATGTTTATTCCTTCATATATGTCAAGAGCTAGAAATTGGCTTTTGGTTAGAATTAACGCCTTATTCCTTCCAACAAGAGTATGCTCGCTTTTGTTAATGGAATCCAGAAGTGGATGTTGCGTCTGATAATGTGACTAGCAGAATAACTTAACAAGTTGAATGATGGCGATGTGATAATGTGATTCACAAAATAATTCAACGGTGGAATGGGCGCCCCCAGAAATATTTATTCCCCATAAAAATACATTTAATAATTCAACGGTAAAACGAGCCCCAAATGTGGACGGTGTTTAAAATTTTTTATTTAATAATTTAAAAATTAAAAAGTTTATTTAATTTAATAATTTAAAATTAATATTAGTGGATTTTATGAAGTTTTTTTATTTTGTTTTTATATTATTATTTTTCATTAATTACTAATTATGTCAATTAGGTATTTCATGTTCATATTTTTTAGGTGGATGCAATTATTTTTTCATAGTCATTTTGCATTTTTGCCTAAAAATAGTCTATGGGACAATGAGTTTACTGTTTTTCGCTTTTTGGGTTTCAGTCTTTTTCTTATTCAAATTGATGATGAGCTGGCCCAACCTTCCAATAATCCCATTCGTGAAAAGACAATGCCAAGAAACCGATGCTAACATATTCCCATAACTTTCTCTGATGTCTTTGAACACATCACATTCTAAAATGAAATGTTTTTCCAATTCCACTGCCCCAAACATACAAAATGTACACATCCATTCTTCCCAAGCTTCTTAAGGCCTTTTCCACCATCCTATTTCACACCGAAGTTGATGCTAGTTGGCTTTTAATTGAGCAATAAGAACCTTTTCTCTCCACGAAATGTTAGCTCCAATGTACTCTTTTTGTTGGAGATCATATGTAGGTTTGAATTCTTCAATGTAGTACTTCTTCTTTCTACCCAACTCTTTTCCCCATACCTGTTTACGAATCTTCTCCATAACAAAATTATTTACCTCCTTGCTATTTATGTGACAAGTATTGAGGTAGATATTCCATTTTTGCATCCATGTGTAGTTTTGTGTCATCCATGTTTTCTTTCTTTCACTCATCCCTTCCTTGAAGATTACATTAGACCATCTACCTACTCACATTTGCTCAATTCTTTTTAGATATCTTATGAGCCGCACCATAACAATTGCTTCGATGGGAGTTGCTCATGTTTCACTCAACATTATCTCATAAGGTACTGAACTTTTTGTTTTGAACTTGCTCATGATCAAGCGTTTTTGGATTTTCTCAATTTGCTTCCATTTTGAGACAGAGGTGTTGCTAGCCCATAATTCACACCTATATAGCATCACTGGACAAACTAGGAGTCCAAAAAGCACTTTAATCGTTTTCCAATCCCATAACCTTGCCTCTCTACATCTGTTTTGAAGAGCATATAATGCTTTCCACCCTCCTAAAATTCTCTTCTTTCTGCGATCCTCCCAATTAATTTTGATGTTGAAATCAATCCCGAGGTATTTGTACTCATTTACTTTTTCAAGAATGTTGCCTTCAAAGATGAACGTATGTTGACTCTGCTTCCTTTTATTAGATAAAATCATTATTTTGGTCTTGCTAATATTGACATGCATCCCCAATGCTCTACAAAAATGCTCAAGGGCATATAGGTGCATCTACAATCCATGGATCAATTTAGAAACCAATACAAGAACATCAACATATAAAAGAAGCTTTATCACAAACTCCTCAAACCGAACACCATCCCCACCTTGCAAATTTAGCCACTCTTCCATTTTATCAATATATAAACCAAAAAGAGTATGGGATAGAGGGCAACTTTGCTTGAATCCAATGTAAAGATTTCTGAAATCCCCGCTAAGATTCGTTCTAATTTTGACTTTCACATCTTCATAAAGTCTACGGACAACACCTCTATAATGCAAAGGAATTTCATGTTCTTCCATTCTACGCCACAACTTATCTCTAGGGGTTGTTTCAAATGCCTTTCTGAAGTCAACAAAACAACATAATACTTCTTCTCCCCCCCCCCCCCAAACCTTTTCAACAATGTGTCTCAACATGATGCCATGATCCACTGTAGAATGCTTCAGCCTAAAACCTGCTTGTCCTTTTTCCCTCTTTTCTTTTACTTCTTCCCACTTATTGATTTTATTTTCTACCATGGTGCCAAAAAGTGCCTTTGCAAACAAAGGATTGGTCATAATGGTTCTATAATTGGAAGGATTATTAATGTCACCACTTTTAAAAAGGGGTTTTGCTAGGCTAGTTGTCTAGTCTCTTGGGAATCCTTGTTGAATGATGTTGTTGAATATTTCCATGATGTGCGGTGCAAGAGTGCTCATTCCCCACTTTAGATACTCTGCTTGAAGTTCAACCAAGTCTTTTTCCTTTCCTATTTTCAACTCTTAATTCCAATCTCCACGTAATGTAATGTGAAAAGCTTTGTAGTTGCGTTGAGTCCCGAGGGAGGCGCAGAGGCTCAATCTTTGATTTTTTCTCATAGAGTTGTATTGCATATTCAAACCATTGATTAGTTTTAATATTAGTCTACTTAGCTAAACTATTGTGCATTGTTATATGCACGATTGTACTTTTTATTCATATTCTAAAAATATCAAAAATATGTTTTTTCTTTTGAAAAAAAATTGCTTATATGATTAAAGAAATTTATAATATTTTAATTTATGTTGATGTTTATATGAAAAGTGATTTTGTGATTAGATTATTTATTGTTTAATTAATTTACAATAAAATTTTTAATGTTTTAAAATAAATAAATAATTTATGTTATTTTATATGAAAAGTGATTTTGTGATTAGATTATTTATTTTTTAATTAATTTACAATAACATTTTTAATGTTTTAAATTAAATATTATTTATTTTTAAATTATTAAACAATAAGATTTTTTAATAATTTATTTTTTTAATTTAATTTATTTTCATTTATTATTATATTTTTATACTAATTTTCTATTTTATATGTTTTTTATATTATGAAGTGGGAAGTGAGAGAGATATTATATTAAATATATTAGGAGTATGTTTCACATAATATTTCTCCTTCTCATTCATATTAGTGATTGCTTTCCATAATATCTCCCACTTTCACCTTCATATTATGAGGATGAGAAACATTATGCAAAACACATTATTAATAAACCTCATATTGTGAGAGTGATGGTGGAGCTGGGAGCAAAGTTATACAAAACATATTACTAATATTACTAGGTCGTGGATTAGGGAGTTATGCAAATCATATTTCTGGATATTAGAGAGTGAGGGCGGGGGGAGATATTATCCAACATAATATCTTCCTCAACCTCCACCTTGACAATACAACAAGATTGGGGATGGGGGTAGATATTATGCAAAATATGTTTTGGATAACATCCCCTTCCATATCCACTTTTACCCTCACAATGTATTGGATAATATATCCCCTACCCTCACCCTCTAATATTACATACTATAATTGCATAATATATCCCTCCATAGCTAATCTCATATGTGATTAAATTTTTTAATTATAAATATATTTCATAATTTTTTAAGAAACATGTTATTTAAATGAAATTCACACCCAAAAATGTGCCTTCTTTTAAAAAAAAGATCTGAAAAAAAATTGGACACTTCTTCTGATATAACAATGGTACTCAATTTATGCCAGTGGTACTCAATTTATGCCAGTAAAATAGCATCACTATGCCATAATTGAATTAAAAACCTACATAACATCATAAATTACAAAAATTTCTTCACAGCAATTAATGATTTAGTTGTCCAATAATAATAGATTTCTTATAAAGATAGTTAAAGCTATTTTAAATTTATTTTTTCCCACTCATATTGCTCGTTGCTCTTCTACTGTGGTTCGCTTTTCTGCGGTGGCCCGTTGCTCTTCTGCAGTGGCTCACTTTTTTGCGGTGGCCCGTTGCTCTTCTGTGGTGGCTCATGGTTCTGCGATTCAAGTGGGGTAGTATATCACCATACCAAAACATCAGAAGCTTGCTTCTGTACGTTTCTTGCATTAATTCAAATTTATAAGAGTCTCCCTAGTTCGCCAGTATCCATAACTGCGGGTCTGATTGGTTTGAGTATCTATGGTGAGACTGGGTAGTTGCGGTGCTAGTTTGTAGTGTAGGTTTGGGTTTACTGGTCTGCCATCAATATTTTCGTGGGTATGCACATAACACACATTGAGTCTACGATGTGGGTCTTCTACTACTGCTGGTCGACTTATTGAACACTTATCGAAACTTGGTGCCGCCGGCTCGCAACTTTGTTGCCTTTAATCTGTTGCATTTCCACGCTTGTTTTCCTCAAAATTCTAAGCGGTGCTGGTCTACGGTGTGGGTTTGCGTTGCGGGTTTGGGTTTACTGGTCTGCCATCAATATTTTCGTGGGTTTGTACATAACGCACATTGAGTCTGCGGTGTGGGTCTTCTGCTGTTGTTGGTCGAGTTATTGACCACTGATCAGAACTTTCACGATTTAGCTCTGCGGCCTTATAGACCTACGGTTCTTCACCTTTGGGTCTAGTATGGCTCTGAGCTTCGCGAAGATAATTGCCAGCCCAGTTCCATCTACCTCTGAGATTCAAGCTCCTACCCATATTGTAAGTGAAGCCCCAGCTCCCACTGTGCAAGTGGTCAAGGCTTCATTGGATGAGGCTTTGAAGTTTTCTGAAAGTGCCTTAATCTACCGGTTTAATGGCTTTTGGCCGCGGCTGACAAATCTCCAACAACATTAAGCTTTCCCTTTTTGTAGATTATTTCAAAGTCATAACCCAGCATCTTTGTGACCCATTTTTGCTGCTCTTCTGAAGATAGTCTTTGTTCCAAAAAGTGTTTAAGACTATCATGATCGATTTTGCAGCCGACGTGTCTTCCCATTCGTGGGACTCGCCATTTGGCTCACAGTGCATGCAGTATTACTAACATTTCCTTCTCATAAATAGGTTTATGTAAATACTTTCCTTTGATTGGATGACTTTCCAAAGCAATGGGTCTTCCTTCCTGCATTAAACAGCACCAATTCCATTTCCTGAGGCATCACATTCCACAATAAAGGTTTTTGTGAAGTCTGGCGTAGCTAAGACCGGTGCTAGGCACATTGCCTTTTTAAGATGTTCAAAGGCCTTAGTTGCTTCAGGAGTCCATGAAAATGCATCTTTCTTCAATAATGTTGTTAGAGGTGCTGCTATTCTCTCATAATTCTTAACAAACTTGCGATAATACCCTGTTAACCCAAGAAATCCTCGCAACTGCTTTATGGTTGTGGGGACTTTCCATTCCTTAATGGCTTTAATTTTGTTAGGGTCTGCCTTAACACCCTCGTGAGATACAATATGACCCAGATATTCCACCTCTTGTACTCCAAAGAAACATTTGGATGTTTTTGCATATAATTGTTTCTCCTGCAATAGTTTGAGCACCTGTCAACATGTTCAACATGATCCTTCCAAGACCTGTTGTAGATTAGTATATCATCAAAAAATACTAGCACAAATTTTCTAAGGAAGGGTTTGAAAATGGAATTCATCAACCCTTGAAATGTAGAAGGTGCATTGGTAAGGCCAAAAGGCATGACCAAAAATTCATAATGACCCTCATGAGTTAAAAATGTTGTTTTTGGAATATCTTCAGTCTTCATTCTAATTTGATGATATCCTGAACGAAGATCCAACTTGGTAAAATAAATTGCTCCATGTAATTCATCCAATAATTCATCAATAACAGGAATGGGAAATTTATCTTTAATGGTGAGCTTATTGAGCTCCCTATAATCCAGACACATTCGCCATGATCCATCCTTCTTGTGTACCAATACTACGAGAGCAGAGAAAGAACTTTGACTAGGTTGAATTATACCCGCCTCTAACATTTCTGCAATCATACGTTCAATTTCGCTCTTTTGGAAGTAAGGATATCTATAAGGCCTGATGTTTGGAGGAACACTTCCTGGAATCAAATGAATAGCATGATCATGATCACGAATAGGTGGAGTCCTTTGGGAGTTTCAAACACCTTGGAATGATTGTCCAAGACTTGTTGGAGATCTGCAGAAATAGATGATTTTGATGTTGGAACTTCTAGTGAGCATAATTGTGCAATTACGCCTCGCTGTTCTTTCTTTAGAAGCTTTTTCATGACATTAGAGCTTATTATCCTTCCTGGCTTCCCCGCAATACCCCGTAATTCGGCTTCCTTTCCTTCTGAAAAAAATTTCAAGAAAAGTTCTTGAAAATTAAAAGCTACCGTCCCCAAAGATTGTAACCATTGTACTCCTAGTACAACATCAGCACCTCCCATAGGAATGGAAAGCATTGGACTAGTCAATACATATTGCCCCATGGTTAGCTTAATATTATGGCATTTTCCAGAGCAATTTATAGTTCCTCCATTTGCAACCATCACTTGACATTCTGGTGCTGGGTATAGGAAACAATTTAATTCCTTGGCTACCTTACAATGAATAAAATTATGGGTGCTACCTGAATCAATAAACACTATTACCTTTTTCTTCTTGATTTGTCCTTCTATCTTTAGAGTTTGAGGAGTGGTAATTCCTGCCAGTGCATTACACGATATGGTCGGATTCATTTCTTCCTCTTCTAGGGCTGGTTCCTGGTGTATATCCTCTTCTTGTTCGTTTTCTTCTTCCTCTTCACAATCTATGTAAAATAATTTCTTCTCAGCACACTTATGACCTTTAGTGTATTTTCTATCACAACTGTAGCAAAGCCCTTTTGCTCTTTTTTCTTCCAATTGTTGTGGTGTCAACCTTGTAGGTTGTTGAAATCTAGGCGTAGCAACACTTCCTTCTTTATAGAATTGAGTGGTAGGCTTCCTTGTCGCCATAATTTTACATTCAACTTTTCTTGCCAACCTGAATGCCTTCTCCAATGAATCAGGTTCCAGAACGCGAACTTCATGTTGGATGTTATCCTTTAAAGTGCTTATGAAGAGATCAATCCTGTGTTCCTCTGGAATATCAGTTACCCTTATATTCAATTTTTGGAATTCCTCAATGTGCTTCCCCACTAAGCCCTTTTGTTTGAGATTTATCAATTGGCTAAAGAAGGTGTTGCTCTTTGTATCCTCATAATGTGCTATCATTTCCTCCGTAAAAATTGACCAAGTGACAATTTTTTTACGGGAGCAAAGCCATCGATACCATGCAAATGTATTTTGTTCTAAATGTAAAGTTGCAATGCATACCTTTTGTGTGTTTTGCACGTTATGGAGATCAAAATATTGCTCCATTTGTAGTATCCATGTTACAGGATCCTTTCCATCAAACTTCCTCATCTCCATTTTTGGAATATGGTGGTTCTTCCCGCCAACATTAGAGTTTGTGAAATCACGATTAACATTTATTTTGTTCTCATCATGAGTTTATTCTACTATCTTTTCACCATTATGAAACATTTCTTGTATCAACTTTGTCAAACCTTCCATGTCTGCTTTTATATCATTCTTCATTTTTTCCATCTTAGCTTCCATGCCATCTTCCATGCCATCCATCTTAGCTTCCATGCCTTTCTTCAAAACTTCCATTTCATTTTTTGTTGCTCTTTGCGAGAGCGAAATTTGGTGCACTTGCTCTTGTAATTTAGATAGATCATGTTGCAATTCTTCATCTTCATGATTCATAGTAGAGCCTTCTGAAGGCTTAATGGGTGTGAGTTATTTTTACGGGGCATATTTTAGAACCCAATACTGATATCTATTCTACAATATGCCCTTGGAATCAATTCAAATTGATTCTTCAAACAAGACTTATGCAATCCGGAAAAAAAATACACACCTTTTTCTTGCTTTTGAGGAGCTCGATATTGAAATTGGATTATCTCTGTGATTGCAGCACTTCAATATCTGAATTTCGGTACCAACGTAGCCCTCTGAATTATCTTTCGAATGCCACAGGTCTGACCTGATTTGGATTCTCCAAGACAAAGTTGTGTCCAATCTCCCACAATGACCTAATTATGGACTGGTTCAGTAGAGCGAACTTGTACGACTTGCCACGTGTCACAGTTTCGTCCTTCAGCTCTGAAATTGATAGCCAAGAAACTACAGTCCGTTTACTTGCGACCACTTTTTACGACACTCCAATCCGATGCTCAGAGAGAGAGTTATGAATCTTTTCCCACGATCACCTCTTTGAGATGAAATTCGGGAGCCTGAAAAAGCACTACCTTCCACAGATCATATCTCTGAAAAATTTGTGAACCAAGCTCTGTAATGTTTTGATGAATTTCTGGGATTTCAGCTTCACACCCTAAAAATTTCAGATTAGACAACTGTAGAAAAATATTATAGAAAAATTCCACATTGACTTGTTGAGGTTGTTTTAAACTAGGCGAAAGAGTTGGCCCAAAAGCTACGTAAATGTTGTGTAACCAGCTCCAAAAATAGAAGAAAAGAGATATCAACACCTTAGAAATAAGCCAATTCGAGGGGGAAACCTCCAATACATTACATAAATGAACAATTCTTGATGATACAATTTACAAAACCTCCTTTCTATATATAGGAGTCCATGGGGCCATAATGTAATCCTAGTGGGGCCACAATGTAATCCTAGCCGACCTAACAATAATAATTTAAGGGAACTATAATAACAATATGGGGGTTACAAGGGTATAATAATAATAATAAGGGGGTTACACTAACAACAATAAGGGACTATACTAGTAATATAGGGACCTAACACTTTTCAAGAGGTGTCCAGAATTTCAAATCTCTTGGTTTGTGAAGACCAGTGCCTCATCCATTGGGCAGATTTTTCTTCTTTTCTTTTGCTGTTGCTTCCTTGAAGTAGTGATTTTGATAATATGAAAGCATGATTAGCTCAACTTCCTGTCTACCTACCAAACCTACTTTCCTAACATTTTCTCTTCCTTGGGCGCACTTGAACTGGCAAACCCATTGACATTTTTTTTCTTTTGAAAGCAAAAAAAAACTATCTACTTCTACACTTATTTCTTCCAAGAGTTCAGATTATGCTAGTGAACTCTTCTTATTCTCTACCTAGACTTTTTGACTATCAAGATTAAGCAGTATGATAGACTTCATTCTCTAAGCTATTGACAAGAAATTTAAAGCATGAATTGAACCAGGATTAGGCAATTTGATTCATCATGAGTTGTGGCATTGAGACAAGCTGCACACAAACATTATTTTCATAAGCAAACAAAACTAGAAGGTGTGAGGGCTATGTTTCATCATTTTCTAATCATCTCCGCCTTTCTCCTTGGTTCATATTTAAGCATGTGGAACGAATATCTTTCATTCCTAATCTATTTTCTTTTGAGAAGTCAAGTTTAAATGATTTGACCAATATTCTTTCACTAACTTATCAATAATAAATTCAAAACATGTTCAACCATGATTAGGCTAGATGACTAAACAAGACATTATTTTTACACCAGTAGTGGCATTTAGGCTTGCACACTTTCAGTACTACTATTTTTTTTTTTTGGGAATGGGATTGTACCTTCTTTTTGAATCTGCCCTCTTTTTCTATTTTTCTATGTTTTTTTGTTTTTCTCTCTATGACCTTTCATCAAACAATGGTATGTACAATGAGTGAAGGCTTAAAGCTAAGGATTTTTACAGTAATGGTGCTTGAGCATCCTGTCTTCAAAAGGATCTCCTAACATTCTTTGTCCATTCAGCTCTTGTAAACAAAAATCATAGTTACTTTCATTTGAAAACATGGTATAAGGATTTTTCCAAGAGTTTTCAAGAAATCCATGTTCCCCTTGGTGTTTCTTCTTTGACTCTTTCTTCCCAAATTTGTTTCTGTCCAAGATCTTCCTTAAGTAGAAAAGGTATTCTTTATCATCTTTAAAACAAATGATGAAGTCATCAATGTATACCATAATGAAGAAATTGAAAATTGGAGCCATAGTTCTTCGGAAGGTGTTTCCTTCACTCTTTACCCTAGGAAGCATTTGGTTAAATATGTAATTTCTCCCTGGAAACTTAAAAAAGTCTTTAAGTTGATTGATTTGAAGTGGTATCATCTGATGGTAACCTAAAACACTATCATGCAATGACATCTGGTTAGAAACCCCTACCCTTTGTAAAGCATGATCTATCTTGGGAAAAAGGTATTTTTCCTTCAGTGAGGGTTGATCTAGGTACCTGAAGTCTATACACAGCCTATGTCCCTTTGCCTTATTTCTAAGTGACATTAATTGCTCAAGGTTTTTATGATATCTTTTGAAAAGAGGGCTTCTCAAAACAATGTCTGTGTCACAAGGTTTTAAACTAGTCTCCCTATACACACAAGAATTTTGAAAACTTTTGCACATTTTTACATTTCTTTGTTTTGTGTGTAGTGATAAAATTTTAGATAACTCAATCATTTCGGGTTTTCCAAAATTACCCTAACTATACTTCTCTACATCAGCTTTAGCAGAGATTTCTTTGGGATCCATAGCAATATTTGTTGGGGTGGACAACTCTTCTGAAGGGACAAAATTTTTGGACGATGAAGCATCTAGGTAGGGAAAAAACATAAGACTATCTGGATCCAGATTCCCAAATTTTTTTGTTTTGTGAGGGTATTTTAGTACTTCTGGATTGGTAAAAGGAAATAGTTCTGTCTTTGAGGCTTGTCCTTTATTTGAGCAACCTGTTTCATATTCTAAACTAATTTTTGGTTTTAAAATTTCATTTTCAATTTGTAGAAAGTCAAGTTCAGTTTTATCATCATGTGGTTGTTTAGGGTCATGATAGTTCTGACTGTCGAGCTCATCATAGAGGAACTGATTTGATTGTTATAGTGTGCCTAAATCTTTGAAATTTTCATTCACTTGTTCATCAAGGTCATTTTCATTATACAAGATGAATGAGTCTAAGTCTGAATGAATGGAATAGATAAAGGTGTTGTCCAGTATATCTAGGATACTTACCATATACTTCATGTGAGACTCCCGGTACAGTCTCCTTGTTTGGTTAAAAATCAGGATGGTAGCATATTAGATGTCAAGTTGGAGGTTCCCCAGCAGCTTGGCTCCCCAAGATCGAGACAAAATCATGCCATATTTGGGGGGAATGTCAGCCACCACTATGTCCATAACCAGGATCTTAGCAGGGATTTGTGTCAGATTGATACACAAATCCTTGATTAGGCCTAGGCACTTAACTCTGCTTGAATCAAAGGAGTACAGATCTTTTCAGGGCCTGGTTATTTCTAGGCCTAATCTCTCCATCACGACCTTTTGCATGAGGTTGTGAGAGGCACCAGAGTCTAGCATGACATTATGTAGGATTTTGTCATGTATGTTTAGGCTAACATAGAAATGGGGAATGGCTCCTTCTTGGTATTTCCCATCTACTTCAGGTCCAAACAATAGCTCTGGTTTGTCATCTGTCAAATTCAGGGTATTGGTATCATTTCCAATGTTTAGAACTTTCAGAACTTGAGATTTGTACATATCCTGAGCTACCAGTTCAGTGAGAGGTATGGTTATTTTGATTTTATCAATCTCTCCTTAAAAACTGAAAGGTACTTAGCTTTTAGACATATTTACATCAATTTTATCAGCCATAAATTTTTCTACATTTTTAATTTGCTGATTCTGATTTGGGGCTTTGGTTACTAAAATTTTTTCAAGGCCACTAGCAGAGGTACTAGGGCAGCTTGTGTCACCACTTGGTTGGATAATTTTTCCTCCATTAGGATCAATTTTCTTAGCCATGGTGCTGGTATTGTCTGTTGTTATTTTAAGAATGCTTTCGGGAGTTTTCCTAATAGCAATGTCTAAGTTGTTGTTCTTGGAGTTGTCTTGGTTTTTCTTGCTCCTAAGGTCATATTTCCTGTGGAATTCCATTATGGCGTTTTCCAATCCCAACTCGTAGTATTCAGAATCTTCATGGCTTGTTTCATTTATATTTGAGGAGAAGAAACCTTGTTCTTCTTCTGTGAGAAAAACATCACCCTCGTTATCAGAGCCTATTAAGTTTAGATGATTTTCATTCGGTTGTTCAGTATCTCTTTCCCCTTCATCTACATAGTTATCTTGGAAGGGTGGCTTGATTTGTTGATCATTTTCCCTTTGTCTAATTTGGGGTGGATCTCTTCTGAAGTTCTAATTCCAGTTTCTGTTTTGGGGATTTGGTTGGTTCTCTCTAGGAGGTGATCTTTCGTTTATGCTTATTCTCTCCATCATTATTTCCATGGTTCTAAGTAGGTTGTCAATCTTGGAATCAGATGAGGAGGTTGAGGGCATGGTTTCATCTTTGTAGGTTACCCTCTTTTCTGATCTCAACCTAGCTCTCTTTTCAATTAAGTTGGCCTCTACGCTTATAGCTCCCTTTTTCATGTCTTCTAAAGTTAGGGGCTCTCTTTCTCTTAGCTAATAGGCCCTGCCGGGGTCAAAACCTTCCAGAAATTTAGCTAAGGCTAGGCCTAGTGGGGGTTTCATGTTTGGTGGTAGTGCGTTGTAAACACTATTGAACCGAGTGCAATAGTCTTGGACACTTTCCCCTGTGTTTCTTTTAAGATTGCTATATTCTGAGATGATCCGGAGAGGGTTTTTCTTAATATCCCATTTTTTTATATGAAAATATAGTAAAGGGAAGGGAGATCATGTATGTTGTTGGGAGTTAGGCTTTTGAACCATTTTTTAGCTTCTCCTCCTAGGCTTTGGGAAAACATCCTCATTTTCATGGTTTCCTCCTCTAATTCCATGTAGTAAAACACATAATTTATTCTATCTACATGCTGTTGGGCTGTGGTAGATTCAACCCCAATAAAGTGAGGGATTCTGGACTAGTAATCATTTGGCAAAGGTACCAAAGGTTGTGGTAAAACCAAGGGGGCATACCAAGCTGCCATGATAGGAGCTAATGGTGGATTTACAAGTGGAGGATTTGCGATATGAGGTGGAGTGGTTTACACAGTAGAGGTGTGAATGGGTGTGGTGGAAGTACTTGGACCAGCAAAATGATTCTAAGCACGCTTGGGGTGAAAAGAGCTAAAGTGGTGGAGAAGTTGGAAATCAGGTGGTGTGGAAGGAGAAGCTTCTCCGCTAGGACTCTGCTGCAAGTCTATGGGCTCGAGGTCAGTATGGTCAATCCTACTTTGTGACTTGGTTCTAAAAAGGTTCTTGTGTGATGTAAGTCAAATTGGGGGTCTTGCAAGGCTGTAAGATGTTCAGGTACAGAGCTTGCTTTACGAATGTTCCTAAAAGTAGTTAAGTTTCTAGTTTCAAGAGTTTGCCATAAAATCATTTCTGGGTCATCAACTATAGTATGAGGTTTTGGGTCTGGATGAGATCTGGTACTGATTCTTCGCAAAGCCAGATTTCAAACTCAAAATTTAGAGAGGCTGAAAGTTTTTTGAACCTTTTTTGAAAAGTTTACCTCTCTTAGTTTTTTGCTAAACTCACACAATGTGTGACTAGATTTCTAAACTTCTCGGGGTTGATTTGACACAATCCTAAGGGAGTTTATGGATATTAGTAAAGTAAGAAGGCCTACTGGAGGCAAGTGGAGTCACTAGGTGAATATTTTTAGTTGTTTTGAAGATATGTGTCTATGGTCCACCACCAATACTGACAAGAAATCAATCTAGGAATGTTTTGGGGTTTTCTGAGTTTCTATATGTAGCCCTAAGGTTTTTAAGAGTGTCCTATAACTGAGTCATCATTTTGTTAGGATGGTGAGACAACTAGATTAAACTCTTTGGCTATCAACTTGAGTTCTATATGATTTGATAAGGTTTTCTGAAGTCCTAAGGGATGTTTAAATTGTTACTGACATTAGAGGTTGCATCATGGTCACCATTGTGTTAGTGATAGTGATGAGGTGGTGAAAAATCAACAGATACTCTTTAACAAGGGATTCTGGAGTCCTAAGGGGTACTTAGATTGTCACTAACTGAGAAGGTCCCACCGTGATCACCATTATGTTGGTGTCCCATGATTTAGCAGATTGGTAGAACAAATACACAGGGTAAAATTAGACCAGTCTTTGGAGTCCTAGGACCTAACCTTCCTGGACTCAGAGAGGGCTCTCTCTACTATGCGAAGGATGTGAACTTGTTCGCTTTAAGTGTTTGATTTTAGGCTAGTTGTTAAGTGTAGGTTTGCTGTTTGTTTTGGTTGGGGTAAGATGATCAAGTAGGATAGGTGGAGTGAGAGGTTATCAAATCAATTGGGCTATGGAGTCTATGAAGTCATTGATATCTCAATAATGAATCGGGGTACATCACAGGGCAAATATAGTGTAGTTAATGGATATTTAAAGTTTATGTGTGAGGTGAAATGGACATTAAGTTTGGGAATCAAGGTAGGGCAAAGGGAAATTAAGAATCCTTTGTCAAATACCTATGAACAGAGAGATCTTAAATATTGATAAGAAAAAGATACTAGTCATGAGATAGAGCACACCATTTACTCAATGAAAATACTTTTAAACAAATACACATTCAAGATATACAATCCAGTGGAATAAATAAATTAAGACAACTTATCTAACTTCAATGATTCTATTTTCAAGATTTGAAAACATATAAGAGACAAATAGCATCAATAAATGAAGAGAGAACGCCTAAACATCATCCATTAAACTATAAATAACTTTGAGGCAAACTTATAAGCATATACAAAGGGCAAGATCGAAACAAGACCTCTTTGGCTTAACCTAATCAATCAATACATCAAAGAGAGATTTAAAGACAGAGTTTATATAGCATAAAACAAGCAGGGCTTACCATGAATCACGTTTGTAAACTAACATATTAATGAAATAATGAAATAGACAAGCTTAGGTGGTGCGTAAGGAGCAACTAAGAATTCCTTAAACTAACCCAATAGAGGAAAACATGAAGACAATAGCAAATAGGAGGACTCAGGTGCCTCAAACAACATTTCTCATCCTATACTCTTCTGAGCTATTGCAATATAGAAAGATGGAAATATGATAAACAAGAAAAACATGGAAAAATAAGAGATACATCACCATTAACTAAACTCAGGAATCCTGTAAGCAAGCCTTCATCATTATCAACCAAAGCAAATCATCCACAAGCTCCACAACACTAAATTGTTCTTCAACTTCCAAAAACCATGTATTGCTCTTAAACACATCAAAAGCCCACTATTACAATTAATCATCATGCCTTATATAACAAGCAAGGAGGAGGAAAGCCTAATAGAGAATATAGAAGTCTATTGGCTAATCAGAAGTATCTATATTGTCCTTGAGGCCTTGCAAGGCCCAAGGCACAAAAATATCTAAAATAAATATCTTTCTGACCATTTTTAGCAATTAAATTGAAATTTAGGCTTTGACAAGCCTAAAAAAACTTGCCAAATGCACATTCTGACTTTTCAACCACGGGAGCATAGCACTGTGTATCAAATTTGAATTTGCATGCCAGGAGCATAGCACAGGAACATAAAAAATGGGTCTTCTTACATCAGTGTTTTGAAGGCCTTCCTGATGTTAGATAAGGCTCCATGATGGCTTGTTGGAAAGCCCTTGAAGTCTACTTCCCATATATATCCTTGTTTTTCTGATCTGACATCTGAAACCTATCTAGAAAGTGAAAATTCCAAGACTGGTAGGAGCGCAACACATGTCCTGAAAAGCAGGCAGAATGGTGAAAAATTGGGTGTTTTTGACCCTTTTGGAGGACCAAACAACTCCAATTGATCTAAAAATTGTTGATAATGCTCCTCTCACGATGAAGAATCCAAAAATGGAAATCGTTCCTCTTGAAGATGCCCTGAAAAAAAACGTAGCACCAAGTGTGTTGCGCTCCTAGCCTCAAAATTTGCAAAAAAACAAAAACTTGTCCAATTTCTCCCAAATTTGGTAGATAAGTGCCTCATGGGTCATGGGAGACCTATAGAGAAGCTTGAGCCAAAATACCAAGGCTAGCTTGGTACTTTTCCTCCTTTAGTGCTTGGATATCAATTTTGGCCCTTTTGAGTTCTTGCCTTGCAAATTGGTCTCTTTGAGCATAATGCTTAGCCATTCTTCTTTGTAGATCCAAGTCTTTATTGGCCTTCTCCAACTTGGAATCAAGGTTTATGTTAGCCCTCTCAAGCCATGATTCAATATCATGTTCATTTTCTAGTGCAAGGAGTTCTTGGAGAGAAAGTGTTTCCGCTTGGGCCGATTCTTCTTCTCTCTACTTTGCCAATGCTTTCCTTAGACCCATAGTTCTAGGTCTCCTTCTAGTTTGACCTTCCTCATCACTACTCTCCTCATAAGTGCCCATGAATTCTACCAACTTCACCTATGCCCTTTGAGCCTCTTTCCGGTACCTAAGTGTTCTTGTTTCATGGATGGCTTGTTGGGCACTCATTTTCTTGTTTTGCATCTGATAGAAGTGAATGACATCCTTTGCGCTTTCTAATTCAGCCTCCAAGTCCTTCATTTGTGCATTCCTATCTTGGAAAAGGGAGTTTGAAATTCTTTTTTCATTCTCATCATCACTGTCCATGTGAATGAGTTCAAACTCTCTTTCTTTTTCATGATCTTCCTCTTCTTCTTTCACTTTTTGCTTAACTTTGTCCAATGGTTGAGCTGAAGTAGATGGCAAGGTCCCTTGCCTCTTAGAGGCAGCAAAAAATTTCCTTGATCCTCTTTGGTAAGTGAGAGTACAAGTTTTAACATGTTTCACTTGAATACCTTGATCATTGGTGACCTTAGGGTTGTTTATCTTCTCATTGATGATTTCTGTGTGTGTCTCTTCCTCACTTTGCTCTTGACTGCCTTTTTGAGAGGCATTTTCATTTTCTCTCATGCTAGTATCACTGTCAAGATTTTCATGATTGTCATCCTCTTTATTTGCAACATTAGAGGTGTCTTCATCATTGCTTTGTACATCTGTATCTTCATGACTTTCCTCCTCTTCATGATTTGGCCCATTGTCTTCACTTTCAAATTCTGCCTCTTTATCACTGCTTGCATTTTCTGTGGGGTCACTATTAGAGGCATCTTCATTGTTTTCTTTATATTTGCTATGCCTACTGTCTTTGCCCTCAGAATTTGTTTCTTCATTATCACTTCTTTGTTCATGAGTACTGTCATGATCTTCTTCTTCACCATGGTTTTCATTTTCTGCCTCATTATGTGAATTTTCTTCACTTTTCTGCTCACTTTTTTCTTTTTCTTGTCTACTGCAATTACCTTAAAACTATATCTCTTCTTGATTGATATCTTCATCTTTCTCACTGCTTCTTTTATCACTGCTATTGGGCTCACTGTTTTCTTCTTTGCCTTCATCACTTTTCTCATCAAAATTTTCCTCTGTACTTGGGCTGTAATTGATTTCCTCATCCTCATATAGCTCATTGCCTTTGCCTTCTTGTTCACTTTTTGTTTCATTGCCTTTTTCACTACTTTCTCATTCATCAACACTTTCTTCTTGGTCTTCTTTCTCATCCCTTTCTTCATTTACATCTTCCTCTTTGTCGTCACTTTATTCATGAATCCCATGTTCATCTTTGTCACTGTTTTCTTCCTCTTTGTCATCACTATCTTCTTTGTTACCTTCTTTATCATTTAGCCCACTACTTTTGTCACTGTCTTCTTTACTGCTTTCATCTGCCTCCTCTTCACTGTCCTTGGTATCTTCTACATCATTTTCACTTTATTCACTTTTATTTTCCTCCTCTTCATCACTTTTTCTTCTCCTTGACTGTCATTTTCTTCTTGACTGTCATTTTCCTCCTTGTCACTGCTTTCTTCATGTTCTGAGGCTTTAGGGGAAGGTGAAAGAGGGAGGTTTGTTTGGGGAAATGATTCATGTGAAGAGGAAGAATCATGGTTAGTGGAGGGTGATGGAGGCATGGGAGGAGGAAATTAAGATGATGATGGTAAACTTTGTAGAGGAAGGGGCTGTGGACTTGTGAAAACACCATGAGCGATGAAAACTTCCCATGGAATGCCTTGTTTCTCCAATTGGTGTAAGACAGTCATTTTGATGAGGGAATGGTGGAAAAGACTTGACATTTGTTGGGAGGGAGGCCCTTTTTTGCACAATGGATGAAATTTTATCAATACTTTAACAAAGGTAGTAGGGAAAATGGAGCAGTTTGGCCTTAGTAAAATGCATGAGTAGTCTTATGTCGTAGGAATAGATCCTAGAAAACCTACCCTCACAGGTGAAGTATTTCATAATGATCTTCATTAAAGGATCATATCTGTCCAAAAAATGAGAAAGGGGAAAATGGTTTCGCAATCAGCTTGGCTACTTGGTTTTAAGAAGGGCTGTAAATGGCTTAGGTCCAGATACACATGTTTGAACCATTTTCCCCCCATGCAAAGTATTCCAGTGGCCATAGAGATTTCATTGGTGGTCAGCTCAAAATTCACTCCAGCTAGATGTACATGGTGGTGATGGAGGTTAAGGACAAAAAGTTTGGTCAATTGAGGGTGACTTTGGACTCTCTGGACTTTCTCACATAACTCTTAGCATCCTACCTCTTGGAAATATGAAACTATAGTAGGAGAGGTTGTCAAATTTTTAGTGTTTCTAGGCTCAAACCTATTTTCTTTCCCACCCTTCCTCTGCTGTCCTTTAGGATTTTGACTTTCCTCACCATTGTAAACACTGCCTTCTCTAGGCATTCTATCCTTCATCCTTGCCTTAAGATTTAAAAAACTTGACACTGGTTGTGGAATGATGTGAATAGGGTGAGTGAGATGGTGAGGTTGCAATGGTGTCAAGGCTTAGCGTGGAGGTCAGGTGTGCAAATGGAGAGGTTTATTTTGCAGGAAAACTACTGTTAGCATGGAGACCAAGTACTTCATTTTTAGGATTTTACTTCTTTCTCTAAATTCACCCTTCAAATTTCTTTATAATCCATCTTTAGACAATAGGAAAAGGTGGAAAAAACCTAAATACCTCTCAAAACTCTCACAGCTGTAGTAAAAGTACACAGGGGGTAGCATGGGTCAGTTTGGGTGGCCTCTGCACGTCCAACTGGTCAGCCTCTGCATGCCGAGGAGCGTAGTGTGGCAGACCCTGCACGCACTGCCGAGCAAGTTAGAATAGTAGTCGGGTCCTCCTAGGCAGTCCTCAACACACAGGAGCGCAACACATCTTGCACGTCGCCAGGGGTTTCTGCATGGGCCAGTCGGGTCCCTTTTGCACGTCCTGTCGGGCAGCCCTGAACAGACAACATGAGCGCAACACACCTTGCATGTTGTCAGGGATTTTTGCACGGGCCAGTTGGGTCCCTTTGCATGCCCAGGTGGGTAGCGTGACAAACCCTGCACGCGCTGCCGGGAAAGCTTGAACAGTCGGGCGCATAGCACAGTGTGTTGTCGTGTCTCCCAGGCAGAGTCTGCACGCACAGAAACACAATGCACCGCTTTAGGGGTGCAACACTCAATAGAAATTTTCACAGAGAATGTTTACAGGAGTGCAACATGATTCAACAGGTGCATGGCGCAAGTTTCTTGCCAAAAATCTGCCAGAAAAACACTGATTTTTATGCCTGGAAGATTTTTCTCTCTTGTTGGCATATGAAAAATAAGTTTGAATGATGACCATATGCTTTTTATACCCTTTGGAAAGAATAATTAAAACCAAAAACCCTCTTTTCTAATGTTTGTCTTTGGTCCTTCTATCCTTTTACTAACATTTCCTTTCTTTTGTGTAGGAGGTGTTTTTAAGTACGAAAGATGATTCCTTGCTGGGTGATCCTGAAAATGGATTTTATTCTCCTTTTTGTCCGCTGATTTGTCAGAAGCATGATGAATCTATATTGTACAACAACCTTAGCCTTTTTGGTCAATTTTGTTATTACCTTCTTTTGGCCATTTTTTCTTGCTGGTGGTGTCATAAGAGCAGTTTTTTTTATTTTTACACTTCCTTTGGAGTTTGGCACTTTTAAACCCTCAGCATAGCACTTAGGCTCTATTTGATTCCTTATTTTACTTTTAGCTCCTTTCCCTCCTTTTGTGATTATTTGTAAACCTGTGAATGTGCTTGAGGAGCTCAAGCAGTCTTCACACTGATAATCTCTAGAATGTATCCCTTTGGTTGTAGTGACAAATAAAAAACCTCTTCTATCTTATTTCAACCATGGTGGCCTTCTTTCAAATGTCTTCTGAAAACCTTTTATCACATTGATGGAGTATAATGACCTTTAGGTTAATTTTTACCTACCTTTCTAGATTTCTATCTTTCAAAGGCCTTTTTCCTTTCCTCATTTATCATTCCTAGAAACTTTGGTTTTGTGTTTGATGGTGCTGATGCATCTATGTCCTTTTTAACCTTTTGACATGGACCTCTTTGCTGGTCAACACCTTACAAACAATTGGTCATGAAACCACAAATACTCTTTGTAAACTTAGGCATGTTGTTTCTCTTCTGATGTGGATGTCATTGGTGAGTTAGGCCTCTCACTTTGCATCTCTTCTGCTGATAACCATCATAAAGCATTCTTGTAGAAATGCTTTAACATGGGAAAACTGTCTTTTTTCAAACTCTATTCTTTGATCTAGGAGGTCATTCCATGAATGCCTTTTGACACCCTTTAGACATTCATGAGCTCGCCTTCTTTTTATTTTATTTCACCTTTGAGCACCTATGAACATAGTGAGTTTAGGAAACCAAAGCAATGCATAACCTCAGAGACCCTATAATTACCTATTGGGATATGTTTTTAGATTAGGTGTTTGAATGAAAACTGGAATCAGGGTTTGGAGATGTAAATAGGGTTTTAACAACTCTTTATGCATTTCCATCCAAGAAACTGAAATCTTTGATTTATCTAAAAAACCTAGGAAGGGAATTTAAAATCACCACTGCTTGAGGGACTTGGTGAGTAGGGGAAAATAGGTTTAGGCTATTTGGAAAACCAAGGTGTAAAGGTAGAAGTTTTAGACAATCAGAATTACAGTAGCAAAGTAAGAGGTGGAAAACATAGTGAGAATGAGGGACATAAGTCCATGATTTGGTCTTCGGGGAGTGAGAGGTTGGCCATGCTTTGATAGAGTAGTAGAATAGTGAAAATTTAATCCTAAGGATAATGAAGGCAGTGAGATTTCAAGAACTCACGAGATTCTTGAATTTTGTTTCTAGAAATCTAGGATAAGCATTTAGTCATCTAAACAGGTAAAAATGACTGGTGATTAACACATAGTGGCTACATTTCATGGAAACAACACTTACATATTGTAGGAGATGGATGGACAACCTTGTGCTGGAGGGCCTGTCAATGGCAGGTTTTTGAAGCACTATTCCTCTTAATTTCTATTGATCTTTCACTCCATTGTATATATTCCATTTTGTTATGATTTTTTTGCTAATAAATACAATTTGATCATCAAGCTTGAGCCGAAGGTGAAGGCCATTAGAGTTTGAAGGAAAGCTTCGAAAATTTCAGAGTTTTTATTTCCAAGAAGATGGATAGCACTGGAATTACAGGTTCTTTGGTGTACCACAGGGGCATACCATCCTAATTGGAGCCACTGTTATCACTCAGAAAAAGTGAAACATCATTTGAAATAGCCTTAGAGTTCATTTGTCACAAGTTGGTAAAGGAAAATTTTAATTTTTTTCATATTAACCTATCCTAAGGTCCAAACCCACCCCCATTCAAGTCATGTCATGTCCCATCGGTCATCATTTGCTGACATACTTCATTTCCCAAGCTTTTGATTTCAAAAAGGTCACTTTAGCCAGTTTTTCTTGTTTTCGTAGCAATTTACAATGTAAAAAGGCAGTTTTCGCTATGAAACAACTAATAGTTTCGTAGCAAAACTGCCAGGAAATGAACTAACTATGCTACGAAAAAATGTATTTCTTTCTGTATTTTCAAATTTGGTGCAAGGTATTAGTCCATGATTAGAAGTGTTAGGGTGGATGTCATTCGAGTCAGTTAGGGTTAAATCAAGGTACAAGGGTCATGGATGAGGTCATTATTACTATTTTTAGCATGCATGAGGCATGATTAAGCCATGAGCTGTCATCGAAACTTTAAAACATTACCCAATTGAGTCTTTTTTCATTCTACGTTTCATCTTTGCATGCTATTGAGGTCTGGAGAGCTGTTTCACAAAGCCAAGCTGGTTGATAGCATTTTCGAAAGTTGCAGGTGTCACTAATCAAGCGAGGCAAAGAAGGTATAAAATCACCATGGCTGCAAAGAGGAAGACCAACAAAGGTGGCCACTACCTCAGATATGAGCCATCATGCATGAATTTGATGAATGAAGACCCAACTCCCTTAGAAGTTTTCAGAAGAACAGGGTGTTTGCACTTTTGCCAAAGATTGCAAGGGTGTCATGTGCAAGTTTCTAAGGATTTTACTATCAGTTTCAATGGGACAGCTTCAAATGTGGGGATGTTAAACCTCACAGTAACGCCATATACCATTTCAGCAATAACATGAATCCCTAGAGGAGGATAACAATGGTTGAAAGGCTTCAAGTTCACCATGCAGGACTGTAAAGAATTTATCAAGCTAGAGCATAGTGATATTGATCTCACAAATGCCATCCTAAGTAGCTACATGAAAGAAAACTTCTCAAAGATGTTGTTAATTATTCAGAAGTACTTCACCCGTGAAGGGAGATATCATATGGTCTATTCCTACTACCTTATTCTTCTGCTACATTTTGTTGTAAGAGGTCTCTTGGTTTACCTTTTTTATATACAAGCTTAGCTAAAATGTCAGAAAAGGTCCAAGTTAAAAAACAAGGAAATGAAACATCACTTTTTCATCATGGTTTGATCAAGTTGCTAGTACTAGAAGAGTTAAAAAGATTAGGCAGAGACTGGTCATATTTTCTATTCATCAGTGGTTTTGAAGTAGATGCTATCACTCCTAAAAGGACTGCCAAACCTAGAGATATCCCATCACCTTCAGTGGCAGAGCAAGTTGAGCCAGTGATCATGGAGACAAAGCCTTTACAGAAGGTTGATACCCCCAAAGCTACATCTGCAAAACAAAAGCCAATATTGAGAAAACATGGTAGCAATAGGGTTACAAGAAGCCAAACAATGGCTAAGGGTAACCTAGAGGACATTTTGCATGCTATTGATATTGAAGAAACTCCCATAATCCAAGCTGAAGACATATATGAGGGAGGAAGGAAGCTCAAGAAAGCCAAAACAGCTAAAAAGTTAGATTTTGCAGGTGAAGATGCAAGATTCATGTTTCAAGATAGAAAACCAATGACAAGACATGCTAGAAAGGTTTTGGAAAGCAGTAAAGAAGCTGAAAATGTCACTGAAACTATTTAGCCACCACCAAGCATAATAGACCTCTCCTCACCTGCAAAAGAAGAATTGGTCATCAAGTAAAAGAAGGGAAAAGAGAAAATTATTGAAAAAACAGAGATTGAAATCCTTAAGGAGCAGTTGAAGCTGGAAAATGATGAAATATCAGTCTTGAAGAAAGAGGCAAGGAAGCACAAGGTTCAAAAGGTACAGTTTGAAAAAATGAAATAAATTTGGGAAGAATAGGTCCTAAGTGTGTCAAAGACTTTGGACAACACAGAGCAAGTGATCAAATGGACTTAGCCATTGAGAGGAGAGGTGAAACATATCAAAAAAATGAACCTACACTTATAGTCTAAGAACAAGACACTAAAGGAATAATGTAAAGACCTACAAGAACAACTGGAACTGATTCATGAAGAGCTGGAGAAAAAAGGTTTGAAGATGACTGTGCTTGAGGAGCCCATAGCTCAACTGATCATTAATGAAGAGGAAACACCACAGGGGCCTTAAGCTGAGATTTAATGTGTTTTATAAGGTTCATGGAATGCTGAAGATCAATTTTTTATAGTTGGAGGTCACTTTTTGGAGAATATTTTGAAATATGGAAATTCTGCACTTTTTCATAGTCTCGTGGCATTTCCTAGGCTTAAAGCTAGGAAAACGCTACGAAAATTTATGTAGCAGAATTTTTCCTCTAAATTTACTTTTTGTAGTTTTGAAGGAGGGAGTATGATGGTAATGATGTGTCATGACTAGGTTGACACCATGAAACAACAAAAGAGCAAAGTTTTTGGGTGCATAAGCTTCTTTTTCGATGCTACCAAAGCTTGCTACGAAACTGTCCTGCTTTCGTAGCGAGCTAGTTTTGAAGGTTTTGGAGCATTCTAATGATATTTTTAGATAGCTATACTCCTCCAACATGTCAAGGTACCTTAACATCAAACATTTATGACTTGAAGGAAGTGCTGTGGGGACAGGTCATTAGCTAAAGCTCTCATTGAAGATAAGGATTATGCATTAATGAAAAACATGTTTTTGTTCCACATGTATAAGAGGGTTTTTAATATGTAAAGCTGGTAATGAACCTATCATCTATCATTCAAGCATGTGATGCTTATTTGTAACTAACGTGTAACTGTTTGACAAAGATAAGGTAGAATATGTAATAAATAGGAGTTACACTCCTATTAGGAGATGTCTTCTTTAAGGTATAACTGTCATTTTCTTGTTAGAAGTCATGTTCTTCAGTTATATGCTGTGTCATAGGAGAATTCGATGAATCTAGCCATCAGGTAGATCATCCTTGTTGTAAGAATGTCTATTAAAAGGAAAAGCATCGAAGTAGTGAAGGGGTTAGATATTTTTTGCACCAAACTGCTGCTTTATGTATTTTGACTTATATCAGTAATACAAAGGATTTTTTTTCTTGACAGACCTTAGATTCTCTTAGGGTTTTTAATGTCTTATTGATCTACATCTTATGTTTTACCACTTGTAGTAGATTTCATTTCTATTACTCAGAATTCATAACTCTATGCTTTGACTTCCTTTAGTAATGAAATGATTGTGTTTTCTTATGTTTTATGAGTGAATTGCCTTTGTTAAAGACTCCTATCTGCCTCAGCTTCTATGTCAAGAAACCTTTCCACTGAAAAATACTGATTGTTGACTCCATAAGCCCAATGGTAGCAAACCCGCATTATTTCAACCTACAATCATAAAAAAAACAACATACAATTTCTATAGAGTTAGACATCTAGCACTATCAATAACCAATATCATAAAATCCCTTTGAGAGAGCCCTCTCAGACTGAAGAGGCTAAGCTTTAGTCAAAAGCTGGTTTGAAACAATTACACAGAGTTGTCTGATTAACAACCAATCAAGTACAATTTTGTGATAACAAATAGCTTGGGGATTGGAGCTTCACATGAGAATGAAGGTTCCCAACATTTTTCAGATTCCATGCCTCAAGAAGGCCTCTAGATAGCATATAGTTGCCTCCATGTATATCCCACTTCTTCATGATGAGAGCCAATTGGGTTTACCACCAAGGGCTAACTTGTACACTTGGGAGGAGAAACTAGGGGACAAATTGATGAGAGAGCATCTTGTTTAGGGGAGGAACTTATCATATGAGGATGCTACAAAAGGAGGAGAGGAGGCTTTGCAGTTATATCCTTGCATTTGCTTGAGGACAAGCAACATTTGGGAGGGGAGGACTATAATAATCCAAAATTAGCTTACAATTGATTGGAATATTAATTTTTTCTTTTTTCATTTAGATAGATGAATAAGTGGGTAGGGATACCAATAAATCTCTTTAGTAGGAATAAAATCATCCTTAATGTGAATAAGCATTATCTTAGTAGCTAGATAAAGCACCATCATGTGTGAATGGAGGATGGAGCATGTGGATGTGGTCAAGTTTGACCAAATCAACAACGCTGTGGAGAGAGTGGATAATCAATGAGAGACAACACAAAATTAATGGGAGGAAGTCTCCATGAGAGTAGTGGCTTTAATGATTGGGGCCCAAGGTGAGAAGGCTCACAATGCATATAAGGAAGGGGAAGGAAGCCATAGAATACATGTTGTTGATTATTGATATGTTTTTGGTCTGTATGACTTCTTGCACTCTTCAGCTGTTTAGTGGAGTTTGCTGTGTTGTTTAGCACAAGGGTGTTCTCAAGCGAGAATCTCACCCTCATCCTTGGGGGACTTCGATTTCTCACTCAGGAGAGGTTTGTGAGCTGCATTTCCACATTCCAACATCAGGCCAAGCTTCATTCTTCAGCTATAGTGCAATTTCTTCCAGAGTTGTGTTGTGTTGCAGGGTAGAAGTAGTGGAGGATTGATAGGGCCATTTTATGTGTTTTTTTTTTTCAGTGGAGAGGTAGCCTTTCCATTGGGAGGTTAGCAAGGAAGGTCCTGGAGAATTATTTCATCATTTGGCATCATGCCCAACTATTACCACCTCTTACAATGCAGTTTCCCTCAAGGAATGCATTATTTTATTGAGCATTTGCAATGGAGGTTTCAATGCTACTTTTGGAGGGTGAGATCTTCAAGGAAGGGATCAATATTTCACTTGGAGGATCTATTGGAGGAGCCCATACATTTCTATATCAGTTTTAGCCACCTCCTTCCAATATTCAGTTGTAGCAGCTATTCAGCCTTAGGGTTGCATTCCGACATTTTGTACTTTTGTGTATTTCCGGAAACCCTTTCTGGGTTGTCTTGGAAATGTTCTTGAGAGCATAGATCCCTATTCCCGTCACTAATTGAGCCATATATCAGCAAATCCTTATTATACATCTTTCAGCTGCAGTTATATCCATTGAGACTGTGTTGTACTTGTTCTCCGACATTCTGCTATGTAGAAGAATTTCATGTCTTGGCATATGTATACATGGGAGGCTTGTTTCCCTTGATTATTTGAGTTGTGCCCATATTTATAGTACTTATTTTCTATTGTTTTACATAATAAAATGGCTCTATGTTTATCACACATTTTGGTGTAATTATATTCATTGTTATTTCCAGTTTTGTGTTCAATATTGCTGCTTTTTCCTATTTTGGAATATTACATCTTCTGAGCTCGTGAGCTTAGCTCTCTTAGGGATTCCAAAATCTTGACACAACTACTAGGACTCTGTAAATGGAAGGAAAAATTAACAAATTGGGAGAGACTTTGGTTCGATTTGGTGCAGGAATAAAATTGAAGGAAAACTAGAGATGGAGTAACATCCAAAGCTGAAGAGGAAGAAGATTTTTCCTTGGTAGGAAATGGAAATAAGGCCAAGGGAAAGAAGGCCCAAGGAAATGATGAGCCTAGCCAGAATAATGGTAAGAAGAAGGAACTTAGAAAAATAAAAAAAATTCACTGCCATGAATACAGACACTATGCAACCAAGTGTTCGCATAAGAAATCTAGAAAGGAGCCCACATTGAGAGTAGGAGGATATGCTCTAGAATCTTAATTCAATTTATATTTCAACCTCTTTTCTTACATGCCAAGCATAATAAGAGGGAGTGATTATTGTGCCTCATATCATATGATAGGAAACAAGGAATTATTTAGTAGCATAGAAGAGAAGGATCTCAAATTGCAGATAGAATTTAGAGATGATGGGAGGTATAGTACCAAAGGAATTGATATTTTCACCTTTAAGAGGGAGTGACACTCCCATATTCACCTAAATGAAGAAGAATATTATTTATATAATGATATTGTAGGACAAAGGATATGTTGTGATGTTCAAAAGAGGGAAAGCTTTTTTGAAGCATGTTGCTACTGGACAAGTGAAATAGATTTGTGTTAGAATGAAAAATATCTACAATTTAGAGGTAGATTTCACCATGCATGTAATCATACCTCCAAGAGTGAGGTGGGGCGATGTAAAGCTGTATTCCTAGAGTTGCAAATATTTGGGCAGGATCCATATGAGACTAGTTCATTTGCAATATACTCTTCTCATGGATCATTACACTTGATATAGGGTCCAAAAATATTTAGTAGCAAGAGGATCAGTTTCAGTTGATGCAGTCAGATCTTGAGTGACAGTTTTAGACTAGTTGCAATCATATGCCAAGGAGCATAGATTAGTATTGATAGTAGTGAAGGAGGCACAATGCATAATAAAAAAAAATGCAATTTTCCCAGTAGAAGGTGCAGAGACTAGTAGCAGTCAGATGCTCAAGAGACAGTTTCAACTTAGAGACATAGTTGGTTCAATATTTGAGATGCCCCTTAGTTGGAATTGCTGCAGTAACAACAACAAAAATGAGAGGGAGTTGTGTTATGGTATATTCCTAGAGGAGAAGGATTGGGATTGTGAAAAATGATTTTCTTACTAAGAGGGAGTGTTGAAATTGTAGCAAGGGAAGGCTTAATTTGACTCGTGCCTTAGTCAAATGGAGAAAATTCGATTTTCCACATCAACATGATGACTTGGATTACAGTTAGCTAGAGTGACATATCCTTGTCTACTAATTAAGTCAATGAATTCAAGTTTTTATGGTAGAAGTAGAGTTGGGCATGAGTTTATTGCTAAGATATAGAAATCTAGTTGAGATATTTTTAGTTGAACTCAGTTAACTGAGCTCTAGTCATTAGTTGAGTCAGTTGAGTATTTATGATTGTTGTTAACTCACTGATCTCTCAGTTAACTAGTTAATCAACTAAAAATAGACCCAATCATGCATGGAATTCGAATTTTTTAATTGAGTGGATGAAAAAGGCACAATTTTATCTATAACTATATATTGTTGAGTGTACAATGATTTTTCACTGAGCAGGTGATCAATTCCCCTTATATTTGCACAAAGAAATAGGGAATTTCCCTATTATTTAGGAGCTTAATTCCTCCAGGATTGTGCAAGGAAATACAATTTTGGATTAGGATTTAATTGGCTAGGTGTTGGCCAAAGAATGTCAGGAAGTAGGAGAATAGTTTTACAGTACAAGGTGTGCTTCAGAGTTGAAGCAAAACATTGTAATTGTTTCTATTTCTCATCCGAATTAATGCAAAGCAGAGGACAGGTTTTTCCCAGTTGGATTCCCCTTTAAAATTAGCGCGTTCCTTGTGTTTTTATGGTTGCATGTTATTTCATGTGTTTCTATTGTGTGTTTTCCTTGTCGCATAATAATAGAAGAAATTATGTCTCTTGATTTCAATTCGATTTCATTAGCAATAGAAATTTTCTTACAATTTCTATAGCATATCTTCTCTCAAAGGAAGCTTTTTTTTTGGATGTTGCATTTGTACATGTTTTGAATTACAAAATGGTGTTTTATCATTCATCTCTTCCTTTAATTTCTTTAATCTTTATTTTTCAGTGTCAAGTTAGTCTTTCTTCTTTATGTATGATTGAAGCATATTTTGGATGCTAAGATAAATTTTTTGTTAAGAAATCAAGCGAGTTGTTGTGCACCAAGAGATTGTATATTTTTTATTCATATTCTAAAAATATCAAAAATATGTTTTTCTTTTAAAAAAATTATTTTGTTTATGTGATTAAATCATTTAATAATATTTTAATTTATCTTTATGTTTATATGAAAAGTGATTTTGCGATTAGATTACTTATTTTTTAAGTGATTTTGCGATTAGATTACTTATTTTTTAATTAATTTACAATAGTATTTTTAACGTTTTAAATTAAATATTTATTTATTTTTAAATTATTAAGCAAAATAAATTTTTAATGATTTCTTTTTTAATTAAATTATCTTCATCATTTTAGTAATTTTTTTAATATTAATTTGTTATTTTATATGTTTTCTTATATTCTAAGTGGGGAGTGAGAAGAGATATTATATTAAATATATTAGGAATATGTTTCACATAATATTTCTCCTCGTCCACACTAGTGATATTAGTGATATGATTTCCATAATATCTCCCACTTTCACCTTCATATTATGAGGGTGGAAAACATTATGCAAAACATATTATTAATAAACTCATACTGTGAGGGTGATGGTGGAGTTGAAAGCGAAATTAAACAAAACATATTACTAATAGTACGAGGGTGGTGATTGCGAGAGTTATGCAAATCATATTTCTTTCACCCATATACATATTACTTTCATGGAATTTTGTCACTCATGAACTTGTTTATCTTCATAGCTTTCCTAGTCACACCTAATCTGTAGCAAGTAACAAGTCAAAATCCTTTGCGAAATACAAGATTATATTATTAGTGGCTATATAAAAAATCCTCTTTGACTGGTATACTAAATAAATTATAGAGATATAATTCAAAGTAAAAACTATGGTTGTTTAGACTTAGAAACCTTGGAAGCTACAAAAGGAACTCTAGGGTAAACCTTTTCATCAATTTACTTGAGCATCCATTATAACAAATATAAATCTATATAATGTTCAAAATATATTATTAATTATTCATTGACATTTTCTTGACATATAATGGGCATGCATGTCACCACATAGATAAGGTAATAAGTTATGCAATAGACGAAGGGAATTATTTATAATAATTACATATTAATTTTAGATTACATAATAATTATTTTATGGTTATTATTATATGATATTTATTTATTCTATTATGATGAAAATGTAATATACCTTAGGTATATTACCGGTCTTTTCTCCTTAAAAATGTTTTAACTTTAAAACATAGAAAATGAGATACTTCATTTGGTAGAATAAATAAGATTGAGAACCTGGGGTGATAAAACTCAAATCTTTGAACAATATTGGCACACCAAAAAATGATTAATATGTCTAAACTCAATTGTATTAATTTTTAATCTTTGATGGTTGTTTATTACATAATTTGATTTGATTTGATTTTGTGTATCATTTTTTGTGATTTCTCTAATTACTAACAATTGTTGGTCTATAATAATGTCCTATTGAAAAATGGCTTTGTGATGAAATGCTTCATGAATATCGATGAACATGCAATCTTCTTCCTTGATAATGATGATATTGATCTTCTTGACTTTCTTGAAAACTTCAATATGGTTTCACGTTTGATAGTTTTCCTTCCTTATACACACCTATTACAATTCTCTTCTTCTAGATATAATGACATTGTCTAGCCTTTTAGCTTGGTCTTTGATTACTCTAGCCAAATATAATATCATTATGTTTGACATGTATATTCTCCAAAAGGAGTTCAACTTCTTCAAGTATCTTTAGGTGACCTTCTTGAATCTTTTTTTTCTCTCCTTTTGAATGATCCAGGTGGATATTTGTGGCCACCCGCCTATTCCACTCAGACCCTCACCATTTTTTCTTTCAGTTTTTTAGTTTCCTTACTTGTAGCATAGTTTACTATTTTTGGCATTTTTTCGAGTCTTGAACTTTCAGAGCCGTTTTGAGGCCCTAAACGATGTTTTTGTTGAAAACAATAAAACATCAATCTTGAACTAACATTTCAAGTCGAAAGTTGTATTCCTTGGATATATATTTCCAACGAGGTATTGTGAGCATAAAAAAGGAGATCATATGCCAAAGTTACGACCCTGGGAAGTTGATGTACAAATTTACCCCAACGGGGCCCACAGTTTTGGCACTTCATCTCTTAGGGTTAGGCTTTTGGATGTTTATAGTTTTCCCTTGTTTCTAAATAATAAATAGGCCTTTGAACCTCATTGTAATATATTTCAAAGGCATGTAGACACCAAATCTATTCTCAGAGATAAGATACCATCACACGAGCTAGTTTTTTTCCATTATGTATGTAACCATATTCTAATTCTTTGATATTATTGAAATGAAGTGTTATTTCTATTGCATCTCTGTATTTATGGTTATATCTGTATTTTGTTGTGTTCTTGTTTAAGTTCACATCATTGAAGCTACAATACAACCCCATCTATCAAATTCTTACATCCTTCATTCTAGACTACATTTCTGATTTTTCCCTTATTTAATATTTATGGATTCTTCAACCTTCTTCATTGTTTTCAGTAGAGTTCTATTATGATTTTTCAAACAAGAAATTTCATCATCTTTAGATGACAATTTTGTATTAATATTTTCAATATCTCTTTTATGAGTGTCTTTTATGTCATTTTTTTTGTTGCATCTCTTTGAATATAGATTGCAAGATATGCACTTCATCTATGAGAGATTGGTTTTGTTCACATAATTTATTTACTAGAGTAAATTGTTCCTTTTAAGGTTCTTTCTATTCTTCATAACTTTGTTGTAATAATCTCTTGATGCATTGGATTGTAGTATTCAAAATATGGTCACTATATTTTTTGATGAGGGAATTCCTATGCATGACTCCACAGTGAAATTATATCAAATTTTCTTCTTTCCCTCATAGGATATTGTCAAAATTTTATCTTTGCATTTATAATGAATGTCCATAATGTTTTCATCCAATTAGATCCTAGAAATATTAGTTGTATTAAAACCAATAAAAAATGCAAAATTCAATTGGGATACATATTTATTATCATCAATGATAGTATTAAATCATAAATATCATTTTTTACGTCAGTACTAGAGTCTTCTATCAATGCACTTAAATTTGGAATTAACTAGTAAATCACCAAATTGACATCAATATAAATTTTTTGTTTGTGCAAACAAATAACTATGATAATATCATTTCTTTGAATATTTCTTTTGATTTTCAAATATCCAAATTTGCCTTGGATTATACTCTCTATATTATAAAACTTTCTTTACTTCTCCTTTTTAATCCATTTTTAAAAATATTCCACACAACTTCAAATTGATACCACCTTTTAAAACATAAATAATGCCTTCAGTTTTGATATTTAAATTTAACTTGATACCTTTAAAAATATTTATATATTATTTTTCAGCAAAATTAAAATTAGATATATTATTTTTCACCAAAATTAAAATTAAATTTAAAATAATAATTTATCTTATCTTTTAGCCTTCACAACGGTTTTTTTCTTCACTTAAAATTTTCACTTTTCTCATAATTAAAGCTTAGGGATTAATCTTATTAATCCTTAATTGAGCCTTGTAATATATTTTAATTTTTTTTTGACCTTCTTAAGAATATATTTTAGTATGTAAATACTTTCACCCATTATTTATTATAACAAGAAGTCTCTTGAAAACTTAATACTGCACTTTTTGGAGTATTTTCACATTATTCATTTTTCATTTACAAGTTTTCGTGTTCTTGAAGTTACCAATATTTTCATTTCAAAACTTTTACCTCACTCATTTTTCATTCTTAACCTTTTCGTGTTATTCAAGTTACCAATATTTCATCATACAACTTTTACATAACTTTTTAAATAGTAGCATTAACTTGGGGCTACAATACTTAAAACTTGTCTTATTTTTTATAGTCTGCATGCATTTTAAAACTAGGAAACTTTCCTTTACAATTCCTTTTCTTACCATGTATGTGGCAATTAACTATACTTATTCCAACTATGAAATCCTGGTTTGATTTGATTTTTTTGTGCACATTGTTTTTCAAGAATTAAGCATAAAAAATATTTACATAACTTTTTTTTCTTTTGTTTCCTTTTATTCATTTTCATGTTTTTTTAATTATTTTTATGGGAATGTAGAGTGGACTACAGGCCTAGATTTATTTCAAAACCTTTTTTTTTCTAATTATACTAGTAAAATAAACTTGACCACAAACTTGCCAAAACAACACTATGATACATCACTTGAGAATCTATTATAACAAATATGAATCCATATAATCTTCATGGAAAAATAATTATTATTCATTATTCATTAACATGTTCTTGAAGTATAATGTGAATGCATATAAATACATGTATTAATTGATAAGTCATGTCCTTGGGAAAGGGCATGACTTATTGTTGTTATTATTATTATTATTACATATTAATTATTGGATTACATAATAATTATGACATCGTCATTATTACATTATATTTATTTACATATTATGATAATAAATGTAATATATTTTATATATATTATGCATATTTTGCATAGTCAATTATTATGGTGGTTTTCTTATTGGTAGGAGATTGACTCTCCTATATGTGTTACAACCCCAATTTTCTTTATGAAGTAGCATTGAACTCCAAAAACATATATTTTGGTTCAAACCTTTTTCCAATTCTACTTAAGATTGTATTGTATAATTTCATGGTTAGTTCTTTCTAATGCCCATTATCTTGACTCCCCAAGAGAGGATAAGCTCCCCCAATTTGTGAAGTTCCAAGTTGTAATACACTCTCCCACCCCCTTGAGTCATTCTCAAACAATGGAAGGTGTTACATCAAGCTAACCTGACCTCCATAGTAATATCATGGAAATAGGGTCACAAAATCCCTCAATTGTTGCCATTGTTTGTTGGCATTGATGTCAACAGGGTCATGGTCATGGTACTGCTTGTAATGTGCATATGTGTTGACTTGGTGGTTGTATTGCTTGGAATTGATGTATTGACAGTGAGATGGTTGTGTTGGAATTGATGTAACCCCTTGAGGTCATGTACTTATGTAAACCTCATGATGATGTAGATTGATGGACCATGGTGTGTATCACTATGTGTTAGCATTGATGGTATTATGATGGTTTTGGAGGAGCTACCATGTGCTGGAATGTGCATTGATGGAAATGTAATAATGGTTTGTTGATGTTGCTATAGGTAGAGGAGGATGGTATAGGTGATGAGGAGATCTACATATGTTCGAGATGTTTGATGGCACACTAGTTGAGTTTTCAACTAGGTCCTCATTAGGTCTTCATATCTATGCTTCATGGAGATGACTTGTAGTGATGTGATAGCTTGATTATGATGCTACAGAGGTTGTGGAGGTGCTTCATATGTGTTGTAGCTTAATCATAGGTCTGATGGAGAGTGTAGGACTTGTTGGCACTCTTGCCAACCTTTTTTGTTGGCCCTTATAGGTCAACTTGGAGATGAAACTTGGCAGGATTGTTTGATCCACTTGAAGAGGTATCAGAGGCCATATCAAAGATTTAGAGGCTATTACAGATGCAAGGGAAGGTTATCCAACAGGTGGTAGAGGTCCTAAGTTGAAGGACTGATTGTTTTCCTCAGTTATAGTCATAGTCGCATGCACATAAGGCTATGGGAGAAGATGGAAACCTATAGTTGCACAAAGACAGGCTTAAGGGAGTGGTTATAGCTCCAAGCGGCTAAATTTTAATGTAGGACAATGCTAAGGGAGTGATTATGGGTTTTGACAAGTTTTCCTCTGCATTCCTTACGATGTTTGGAAGCAAATTAGATTGGAAATTCCCAGAAGCTTCTAGAAAAAGTGAAAAAGGTTGCAAATGGTTTGAAAAATTCCTCTCATGATGTGAACACATTTAGTGCATTAGTAGTAACCTTAGTGGATTTATTTGGTCCAATTTTCGCACCTTTGGTCGTAGCCCCAAGCTCAATTTTTCCTTACATGTTTTATATACTTGATCTAGGAGTTATGTGATGGTTGATTGTGAGTTTATTTAGTTGAGTATGTTAGAGAGTGCGTTGAAGAAGGTTGCATTGAGTGTTAATGCTTCAAATATTGTGTAGATCCTATATGATTTAGTCCATGAGTTATAGTGACTAAATAATGTCCATATTAGAAGCATGCTGCAAAATAGATCAGAATTGGAGTTTCTGGTGCAGAGATTGATTTGATAGTGATATGTGTTGTTGGAGTATCTGTTGGTGATCCTCTCACACTTGTTTTTTGGGAGATGTTAATGCATGTAGCACATAGCCATGTGTCTTATGATGTTATTTGTGTTATGCAACATTTTAATGTTGTGAGGGTTTGATAGTATTCAGATTTGTGTGGCCAGAATTTTACTATTGGAGAGCACATGTTTTGTGCATTATTTTTATATTGGTTTGATAATGAGATCTTGTTTCTAAGAGCATGTATGAAAATATGATTTCTAGTTTATCATAGTGTCTTGGGATCTAGTTTGAAAATAGATGCAATGAGGTCCACATAGTGGTGAGGATTAATGACTTCATGGAGGTGGAGCAGTGATATCGAAGCTTCAACAAAAGGAATAAGTTTCTCAATCCAATGGTGGTTGGATAGCCCAATGGTAGTTGGGCGAGGATTGACTGATCATGGTGGCCTTTAATGGATGATAGTTTGTAGAGATCCACAGAGAACATAGTATTCCAAGTTGATCAGTAGTATCGATTCTCCTAGCTGATGGGTGTTGGACTTATGTATATGAGGTCGAGTCTCCATGCTGATGGGAGTAATAACACTATTTAAGATATCAATTTCTTGACATAATATAAATTCAGAGTAGAGAAACAACAACAAGGGTGGTGTTTTTCCCGGTGAAGGGTTTTCCACCAGATATCTTTTGTCTGTTGTGTGGATGGTTTTTGTGGTTGTTCTTTGATGGTTTGTTGTAGTATATGATGCTTGTTTGCATGTTTATTATTTACTCATATGCTGCTAACATATTGTGAATTGCTGGTGAATATATGTGTGATTCAGTTAATGTAATAAAATGAAACGTTTGGTAATAAGTCACACTATTGATTCATCCTCCCCTCCCCTCCCCCCTCTCAATAGTTCTCAAAATGTTTCCAACATCAATTTCAACTTCATTGAAACAAAAATAAGAGAATAATCATTGAAGATGAGCTAGAGTAGAAGAGTGGTGTGTTCAAAGCCTAAAAATAAAAAAACAAGTCTGCAAGAATATATCTCAAGCAGAAGCAAAGAAGGTAGATATTAGGTAGTGTTAAGAAAAGAAATATGTTAAAATATCATAAGAAGGATAGTGAATAAACTCAGGGGGAGATTCATACGTATTGATTTCTCAAGGAAAGAAAAAAATGAAAATTCTGCACATCATATGATCTACCTGATTTCATTTAATTAGCAGATATGATTAATCTCAAGAATCATGAGTATAAGTAACCAATTGGTAGATTTATGCCTCAAAGATATAAATTTTTTAGGGGGAGAAAAGGTATTACTTTTCATGTTCCTTGGTTATCAATTTGTATCTTGGTGTCAATTGGTATTCTTGTTCCAGTAGTAGCAACCTATTGTATGCCGGAAAAATATTTTAAGGGTAGCATGATCAAAGGAGAATATTAGTTAGCTATTAATTTTTAAATTCATACACTAGAGAAGCACCCATGTAGATTGATACTTCCAAGGGGAGAAGAGAACAAACATTGAAGTCAATAAAGCAACTAAACCTGAAGAAATGGAGGTGATGGTAAGTATGCATGGGGGAGCGTGAACAGACACATAAGTAGGAACAACAATAGAGGCATTTGTAGTATGGTTAATGGTTAAGGTATATAGGTTTTTGTGGCTAGAATTATTGATCAAAGAAGGAAGATCTGTAGATTGAATAGTTTTGGTTGACGTTTTGGAACCAGAATCTGAGTTAATGGTACAGAGAAGAAGTATAAAATGGAGAGTGACAAGCCATTGAGGAACATGAGCTTACAACAATAGTGTAGAAGTGAGACAAAATTGAATATAGCAGATGATTTCGGCCAAACGTAGTGTCATAAGTAGCATGTTATACCCTATAAGAGGGAGTAATGTTAGCAGCAACATAGTGTCAAGAATTGAATGAGAATTCAAAACAAATAGTATATGTACAGGTGTTATTTCCCATGATTACAAGTCATTGAGGTTGTACTTGAGATTGGAGGGTAGCATTCAAGTGTCTCACCAGAGAGATATGATTATCTTGGTACACAACTGTTCTTTCGATTTGCCATTAATTTCAAAGGGGGAGAGAGATACTAGCCATATGAAAAATCAACATCAATCTATTTTAGTAAGTGATTTGGTGGATGAGATTTCCATCAATTCCAAAGGGGGGTTGTTGTCATTGCTATGTTGCCATTGATGTCAACCTCAATGATGAAAATCATAGGATGGGATGATTGTCTAGTATTGGCATTGTTGTGCACGTTATTAGTTGTAGTTGAGTGTGTTGCATGCTCAATTGGAGCATTGTGAGTGTGGAGCCTTGGTAAGAGTATTGATGGAAGTTGTTTCCTAACTAAGTCAAGGAAATATATTATAACTTTGAAGGAATTTATTCTTTATTGGATTAGCTCAAATGATCTTGTGTAGTTAGGAATTCCTCTCTGAGACCTTTTCAACATGATATGGCACTTGGAAAACTCCTAAGAACACATTTTTTTTAAAATTGGAATTATATTGTGGATCTGGATTTTTTTTACACTTTAACTAGATTGAGTTTTTCCAAAATGAGGAAATCGAAAATAACTTAATTCACTACTTTCAATGGATATAATCACTTTTTTGTGATAACATAATAATAATAAACTATGTAACACAAATTTATATAAATTGAAGAAAATATTTCAAGTATTCATGTCTTAATAAGTAATAATGAGTTATAGTTAATTATTATTATTCTTGTTTTCTTATTTTTTGTTGGTTTGACCCACATGGGATTTCAAACTTGAATTTCATAATTTACATAATACTTCATAACATGACCATTTCCAATTGAGCTTCCCTCCAGTGGTTTATTATTGCCAATTCTATTAATGATTCATCTAAAGCATACTTCAGTAGAAAGGATTTTTTGGTATTTCACCATTAAAGAGAGGTTTATCATTGACATACATACCCCCTTATGTCATAAATAAAATTTCATATTTTATAAGTGTAATATTCCTTTTCAGGAATTTCTGCAATATGTTCAATGCAGACACTGTATAAGGAAAACCATGCAATAGAAACACAAAAAAGAAATTGGATCCTCTTATATATGTTGTATGTGGCTTAAATATGAAATGGCATCAGAAAAAAATCATTCTAGCTACATTAAACATATCTCCCCAGCTCAAATGTGCTCAAAAGCATTCCAATCCCATGAATTCACACAATAGAATTTATGAAGACTGCAATAGCTTAATTTTCGTTAGGATTCTACAGAAAAATATGATTCAATACATATCTAGAGCTTTCATTAATCATAGAATAAAAAATCAGAGATTTGACCTCTTTTACATGGACATTAAAACACCCCGGCAGGGGTTTCCGGCAAAATACCAATGTAAAATGCAGTACTGCAGAAAATAACGCATTCCACTACAAATATGTATTAAATAAGACTGAATATTATATGAAATAGATGATAAATACATAAGATGGCTAAAGGACCTCCTTAATATACTTTCCGGAGAGAAATAGACACCTCCTCCTCCAATACAAGCACAAAATCAAGGGGTTTAACCCTGCTACTGCTGCTCTTGCAGAAAAGACGCAGTTAATAGAAGTGACTGTGTTGTAGATGTTTATGAATGAATGACCTCAAGTTAGATGATGGAAAATTAGCTTAGGACCTTCCCTTTTGATCTCTTAAACAAGCTGAACCAAAGGTGAAGATGGAATTCCCGCATGAGAATCCTTTGCACTAAACAGTGCTGCAACTACCGCTAAACAACTGGAGCTTTCAAGTAGTCAAAAGACCAAACATAGATGAATACTGAATGCCTTCCTTGCTGCTATCTCCTTCTTCTTATCCTTGATGAGCCTCCTCACCCCTGACCCCACTCATTGTTGAGGTGACTTCCTAGAAAAAATTCCTCTTTCAAAACTGCGTTGTCCTTGTTGGTTTCCCTCCTCTTGTAGAAACATTGTTGACTTGGTCAACTGGATCTAGTTCACTTGAATTGTCCCTCTTTCACACCAAGGTGGCTTTATTTTCCCTCCTAATCTAATCCCTTTTCACACTGGGATTTGTTTTATTGACCTTTTACTCTTCTACTGCAAAAATGGAGCAATTATAATATTCCAATTAGCAGTGGCTAATTGGGAATATTATAGTCCTCCCCACTCAAAATTTTCTTTCCCACAAGAAACAATAAATAAGGATGCTGCAAGATCTTCTCTCCCTCCCAAGTGGCACCCTCATCTGGTAGGTTCCTCCAATGAATCAGATATTCCTTGATGACTCTGTTTCTTAGCTGCCTCTCCCTTGTGTCTAAGATTTCTTTTGGCTGCAAAATTAGGTGGCCCTCATCATCAATGGGGGGGAGATCCATGTTGGAAACTACATTCCTCCCAATGAATTTTTTGAGGCAAGAGACATGGAATATATTGTGGATCTTGCTTCCCTTAGGAAGCTCCAACTCATATGCTACCTTACCGATACACTTGATCACCTTGTATGGCCCATAGAAATGTGGTTTGAGCTTCTTAGCTCCCTTCTCCTTGAGTGTGGACTGTTTATAAGGCTGAAGAAGCAGATAGACTAGATCTCCCACCTCAAACTGTCTCTCTATCCGACCATGGTCTGCATATATCTTGTGCTGGTTTTGGGCAGTAGCAATGTTGTCTTTGAGTGCTCTGAGTATGTCCCGATTCTCTTGAATCCATTTCTTTTCTCTTGGAGCCTTACTTGTCCCAAACATAACACCAGAAAATGAGAGTGCCTCATACCCATATAAGGCCTGGAATGGAATCATGCCAATAGAAATATGGTGAGTAGTGTTGTAACAATACTATCCCAAGGGGAGCCAACGCAGCCAATCCCTCTGCTGCCCTGCTACATAGCTCCTCAAGTATCCTTCCAGCCACTTGCTCACTATCTTGGTCTGTCCATCGGTTTGTGGGTGATAGCTAGCGCTTGGAGTAAAATCAGTCCCCACTAACCGAGAAATTTCTTGCCAAAATCCACCCATGAAGCGGTTGTCTCGATCACTCAATATGGTCCTTAGGAGACCATGGAGTCTAAATACATCTCGAAAGAATACTTCAGCTACCTGTGAAGCAGTATAATGTGTAGAAATGGTAAAGAAATGAGAGTAATTTGTTAGTTTATCAACAACTACAAAGATACAATCCTTACCCTGTACTGTCGGTAGGTCGGTGATGAAGTCCATAGAGATGCTTTCCCACTTCCCATACGAAATAGGTAGTGGTTGCAATAACCCAGCAGGGCGAGTGTGTTCTCCCTTGTTCTGCTGACAAATTGTGTACCCTTTGACATGTTGGAGCACATCCTCTTTGAGACCCTTCCACGAGAATCTCTCTCTTATGGCCTTATAAGTCTTTGTGAAACCTTGATGCCCTGCAAGTGGGGAATCATGTGATGCTAGCAAGATATTTTCCTTGAGCTTGGAATTCTTAGCCAATAAGATCTGGTCCTGGTAATAGATGATCTCATCCATCACCCTATACCTCTCATTTGATACCACCCCATCAAGTATCTCACATGCAAATTCATCTTTGGAATACTCAGCTAAAAGTTGAGCCTTCCAATCTGTGTCCATGCCCCTCAAAGACAGCACTGTAGGCCTCCTGGATAGAGCATCAGCTACCGCATTTCTCTTCCCCTTGATATACTCTATGTAAAATTCATATTCTTGGACTTTTCTCACCCACTTATGTTGTCTCTCCTGGAGTTGCTTCTTTTCAAGGAAGAATCTAAGACTATTTTGGTAAGTCTTCACCTTGAACTTATTCCCCACCAAGAATTGCCAGAATTTGGCTAATGCATGCATGATAGCCAACATTTATTTATCATAGATGGGGTATAACCTTTCATGAGGAAGAAAATTCTTGCTCTTAAAGGCTATAGGATGCCCTCCTTGCATCAAGACTGCTCCAATTCCTTCACTTGATGCATCACATTCTAGAACAAAAGGTTGAGAAAAATCAGGCAAAACCAATATAGGACAACTACTCATTACCTCTTTGAGCCTATCAAAAGCCCTCTGCACTATAGGTGTCCAATCGAAAGCTCCCTTATTGGTCAAGTCTGTGAGTGGTGCTGCTAGCTGTGAAAATCCTTTCACAAACTTATGGTAATAAGTGAATATTCCAACAAACCCCCAGAGTTTTTTGACATTTCTGGGCTCAGGCCAATCTCTGATAGCCTGGATATTCTCCTCATGTACCCTTACTCCATACACTCCTATGATGTGCCCCAAATACAACATCTCTGTGAGGCCAAATTCACATTTGGAGAGCTTGGCATAGAATTGCTGCTCCTTGAGGATATGTAAAACTGTCTCAATATGCTGTAGGTGCTCCTCCCAAGTGCGGCTGTAGATAAGAATATCATAAAATAATACCAATAAAAACTTTCTCAAATGACCGTGGAAGATGTGGTTCATGCAAGATTGGAAATTTTCTGGGGCATTGGTCAATCCAAAAGGCATCACCAAAAACTCAAATGCCCATAGTGACATCTGAACGCCGTCTTGGGGATATCTTGATCCCTCACTTTGATTTGATGATACCCGGATCTCAAATCAATCTTGGAGAAGTATTTAGATCCCCTCAACTCATCCATTAGTTCATCGATCCTGGGTATGGGGTACCTGTTCTTCAGGGTCTTCTTTTTCAAGGCTCTATAGTCAATGCACATCCTCAATGTGCCATCCTTCTTCGTTACTAAGACCACGAAAGAAGAAAAAGGGATAGTACTAGGCCTGATGTGTCCTAGAGCTAGAAACTCTTGGATAGCCCTCTAATTCTCATCCCTATAAGCCTTAGGGTGCCGATAAGGAGTGGTTATTACTGCTTGGATCCCTTGCTCTAACTCAATAGTGTGTTCAAACCCTCAGTCAGGAGGTCTCCCTGGTGGGATATCTCCAAATACTGTAGAATACCGAACCAAAAGAGACTGAACATCTGGATGCACTAGTGAATCCTTTCCCCATACTTCTGATATATGCAGTTCCACTGCCCATTCTACATCCCCTCTGTGCAGATCTGCTTCCATCCCGTGGGTTGAAAAAACCTTAGGGGGGTATGTGTTTATACTCTTGATCTTTTGATACTGACCACTCTTTCCTTCTGTCCATTCCATCTCCAAGGTTTTTCAATTAGTGGTAACTCTCCCAAGAGTGATCAACCACTGGAATCCCAATATGACATTGGTGTTTGGAATATCTACCACAAATAAGTGGTCTGTCAAGGTGTAGTTTCCCATGGTAATGGACAGTTCCGGAACATACTTGGCACATTGCAGGGTCATAGCTCCTGGGACCAAGACTGAGAATCCCTCAAAATCCTCCATGTGGATCCATCTCCTTTGTACCAGCTGTGCATCAATAAAATTATGAGTTTCTCCACTGTCTGTCAACATAGACACTCTCCGCCCCATAATAGTACCTCTTACCCTCAAGGTCAGATATTTTGGGACCTCTCTTAATGCTGCAATAGCTCCCCCTATTGAAGAAAATTCTTACATGGATGGTATAACGCTGGCCTCTTCCCCTTTCTTGGAGAAGGTCTTGACATAATGTGCCCCTCCTGCAACACATTATTCCTCCAAATCATGAACAAGGATTGTCTTCTTTGGCCCTGAAGAGGTCTCTTGCTGTAGTAATGTTCTTGCCCTGGGCAAGGTGTGTTGTAAGTCTCTAGATTTATCCATAGCTTCAAGGAGAGTGGTTGGTTTAGTGGATTTGACCAACCCCTGAAATGGTTCAGCTACCCCATCAATAAACATGCATACCTTCCTTCTCATATTAAGGTTGGATACCATCACTGAAAGCTGTAAATATTCAGCAATATAGTCTTCAAGATCTCCCTCCTGTTTGAGCTTGGTTAACTTGACAAAATGGGCTTTCGGATCTCTCGGATCAAATCTTTCCACTATCCTTTTGGTGAAAAATGAGTATGAAGTGATGTGATGATGCCCAAGTGTGGTCAATCCATGAAACTACCATTCATGAGCCTCCCCCTCTAGGTGCAACGCAACTATCTTGATGGCTTCTATTTCAGAAACCTTGTTGAGCTGAAAGTAAGTGTCCAAATTCTCCACCCAAGCCTTGGTTGTACACTTAGGTGTTCCATCATATGTGGGCAAGAAGAACCTCCCCATACTACGCTATAGGCATTATCCCTGCATAAATTTCTCCTCCTTTTGATGAGGATTAACCCTCCTTCCATCCTTGATACGGAAAAACTCCTAAAAGCTCAAGTATTCTTTGAACCTTCGAGATTGGGATTCATATTCCTCAAAATAATCTCCCAGGGTTTCCTCCTTATCTTCTCCTGATAGAAATGAAGGCATGGTAGAGTGTTGTGGTGCAGCTGAATGCTCCATGCCATATGAACTGCTGGTGCTTGCCTCATGGAAAAACCCTATATAATCCCCCTTATGCCTCATCTCCTTGAGGTCCCTTGCAATGTTTTACAGGGTATGAAGTAGGATATTTGAAATACATTCCTCCTCCATGCTGAAGATATATTATCCCCACAAGCTGAGCCAAGAGCAGAGCTCCGATACCACTGTAATATTCCTTTTCAGGAATTTCTGCATTATGTTCAATGGAGACGTTGTATAAGGAAAACCATGCAAAAAAAACACAAAAAATGACTTTGATCCTCTTATATATGCTGTATTTAGCTTAAATATGAAATGGCATCAGAAACAAATCATTCTAGCTACATTAAACAGATCTCCCCAGCTCAAATGTGCTTAAAAGCATTCCAATCCCATGACTTCACACAATAGAATTTATGAAGACTGAAATAGTGTACTTCTCATTAGGGTTTCTACAGTAAAATATTATTCAATATAGATCTAGAGCTTTCATTAATCATAGAATAAAAAATGGGAGGTTTGACCTCTTTTACACATTGGACATTAGAACACCCCGGTAGGGGTTTCTAGCAAAATACCAATGTAAAATGCAGTACTGCAGAAAATAACGCAATCCACTGCAAATATGTATTAAATAAGACTGAATATTATATGAAATAGATGATCAATATAGAATATGGCCAAAGGCCCTCCTTAATAGACTTTCTGGAGAGAAATAGACACCTCCTCCTCCAATACAAGCACAAAATCAAGGGGTTTAACCCTGCTACTGCTACTCCTGCAGAAAAGACGTAGTTACTGGAAGCGACTGTGATGTAGATGTTGATGACTGAAAGAACTCAAGTCAGATGATGGAAAATTATCTCAGGACCTTCCCTTTTGATCTCTTAAATAAGCTGAACCAAAGGTGAAGATGGAATTCCCATTTGAGAATCCTTTGCACTAAACAGTGCTGCAACTATAGCTAAAAAGCTGGAGCTTGTAAGTAGTCAAAAGATCAAACATAGATGAATAATGAATTCCTTCCTTGCTTCTATCTCCTTCTTCTTATCCTTGGTGAGCCTCCTCACCCCGGACCCCACTCATTGTTGAGGTGACTTCCTAGAAAAGATTCCTCTTTCAAAATTGCGTTGTCCTTGTTGGTTTCCCTCCTCTTGTAGTAGCGATGTTGACTTGGTCAACTGGATCTAGTTCACTTGGATTGTCCCTATTTCACACCAAGGTGGCTTTATTTTCCCTCCTAATCTAATCCCTTTTCACACTGGGATTTGTTTTATTGTCCTTTTACTCTTCTACTGTAAAAATGGAGCAATTATAATATTCCAATTAGTAGTGGCTAATTGGGAATATTACAATAAGTGAGACTGACCAATAATTAAATATATCTAGCCTCAAGGGTTTGTTTTGAAAGTAAACTGTACAAGCAGTAAAGTCATTTGGTCACTTAGATTGAAAGATATTGTCTAATCTCACAATAAGCTGTAAGCTCTTGTTTGATTCATTGTTCACATTAGTAACAAGGACCTTTCAGATGTTAAGTGCAATATCCCTGTCAGCAACCTAGCTCATATCACCACCAACAGGAAGTAAAGGTGAACCAAAACTATAAAATATATATTGGCATTGTCATATTGAATAGATGTGTACTACATATTTTTATCTCAGATGAAGATCATAATATGGACTAAAGTATATTTGGAGCAGAATTTATATGTCGTATGGAGCATTCTCAGTATTTTAGTATTGTTCCAATGATGCATCTCTAATCATATAAGTCTGATTATATAAGTTTGTTCTATTAAGTGTCCTTATCATCACTTTCAGCTGTAAACAAGTGCAAGGAGTCTATGCTTTGGGATGGTATCAAATTAATATGAATATACAAGTTCAATGATTCTCAAAAGTGTTCTGCCAACAACTCTTGTACACTAGTCTGGAGTAGCAAGATATAAAGTCAAAAGAAGAAGGCCTAAACACAACTCAGAGAGAGGAAATGCAAAGATATAATCTACACTGGGAGATGTGCAACCATTTTCCATTGATGTCAAAAGGGGAGGAAAACTAAGAAGAAGAAGAAAGTCTCTTCTGAAAAGCAAGCAGAGGAAGAAACACACTTCTCAGAATGAAAGGGGGAGGATGTCTTGGAGGAAGTATTGGAGTATTGGTGGATGTGTTTCCATCAATTCCAAAAGGGGAGACTAATGGAAATATTGTAATTGATGGCAAAGGATCAGAAAGGAGTTACACTAGAGTTATCATTGATGGCAAAGGAGCAGAGAAGAAGTGGTTATAAGGCAAAGGAGTAGATCAGGAAATGTGCAGTAGAGAGGCAAAGGAGCAACAATAGAAGTATAACCTAAAGAAAGGAGAAGCAACAAAGAGGTATAGGAGCAACATGGAGAAGCTTTAGCGTGATTATTTAAGGCAAAAAAGAAGCAAAAGAAAAAAGGAAGTCAAGGCATTTAAGGTAGCGAAAGGAAACGAAAGGCACAAAAAGTAGCAGAGATATAAAAAAGACAGAGAAGCAGCAAAAGCAAAGAGGCAACGAATGGAGAGAGGCAGTGAATGCAGAAAATATATAACAAAGACAGAGAAGCAGCAAAAGCAGAGAGGAAATGAATGTAGAGAGGCAACGAATGCAATAGAGGCAGCGAATACAGCTAAGAAGGAAGCAAAGGCAGCAAGGTGGCAAAGGCATCAAAGAAGCAGAAATAATAGAGATGCAACGATTACCGCAGAAGCAGAAAACGTAGTAGAGAAGTGGCCGAGACAACAGAGGCAACGAATGGAGCAGAGACAATAAAGATGCAAAGACAAATGAAGGCATTCAGATTTTCCAGACACAGCGAGGACCAAAGATATTACACAAAGATGATTAGGCCAAGAGAGAGAGGTGAGAGCCGAGAGAAAGAGAGGGCTTTAATCAGTAGATGTCGAGTGTGATAACTTGGGATGACATTCATTAAAAAGACAAGCACAGGAGGAACAATGTGTAGAAACTAGAGTTATAGAGTGAGACAATGTAAACAAACGAAAAATTGACTAAGGCAGAGAATTCTTTGAATAATTCCAAGGGAGGCGAATGGATGGTAAGGATTAGATCGCAAAAGTGAAGGCGAGAGATGGACAATGGAGATTGAATTGCATCAGGAGTTATTTCACAAATAACAACATTTAAGAGTTTAACATTAAGGTGTCGCATGGTAAGTTAAATTATTTGCGATGCAAAATGGAGAAGACACGTTTTGGAACAACGCAACATCATAGATCGCAAGAAATAGAGTATAACCACAAAGTAAATCTTATAAAGTGCGAAGTGTGATCATATGAGGACTGTTAGATCTGGGGGTAGATCAACGACGGATGACGAATCACAAGACCACACATTGCAGCGCTTAAGGGATAGCAGGAAGGTGACCACAAGTTAAGTTAAATTTTTTGCGATGCGAAATGGAGGGACACGTGTCGGCCTTGCGTCACATTGCATCCCACAATAAATAGGGTTTAAATTCGAAGACATCGCAAGGTACGTTGTTTTGGTTGCGATGAGATAAGGATCAAGCGACGCGATGTGATGAAGGGAGTCCACGTGGAAACACCATGGTTGAGCGCAGATCATAGATCACACGGTTTAAGGTTTATTGCTAGCAGTTGCGATAAGATATGATTGGTCAAGCACTCTGGGACCCAATAGCCCTTGTTCCATGTATGTTATATGTGCCATATTATAAATTTTATGTTGTTGATTTCTAATCGTATGTATGCTATATATATATATATATGCATTGTTGATCAGTAAATGTATGTATGTTGATTAAAGCTCATATTTGTAATCCGACGCGTGTATAAAGGGAGTTGTATGGGGGCCATATCCCATAGGTCACAAATAAATGATTTGAATGCAAATCAAAGAACTAGGAGCTCGAGTAGAACAATGTTACAACAGTAAGGCTAACGAAGGGGATGAACGTGGAAGAATAGTCGGCTAAAATGGGTAGTTATGTAGCAAAGGTTGAATATAATGGAAAAATATAAAAAGACACAAAGCCAACAAGCAGAAGAGGAAAAATGCACAACAAATCGAAGAAACTGATGGGCTGAGTAAATATTTGATTGTAACTGAAAATATATTATTTATTTTTATATTGTTTGTGATGCAAAGGCAAGTCTCTTTAGGAAAATCAAAACTCCAATTTGATACTATAATGATTGTATATATTGTTGTAACATTCAGAATATGCTGAGTGAGGAAATGAGTGGGTGAAAGGCAAGAGTCATGCCTGTTCACTTCATATTCCCTATAGAATGCAAACAACCGTGAATTTATCTATATAAAATAGGTAATATACATGTGAAGAAGGTTACCAAAACAGAGAGAGAGAGAGAGAGAGAGAGAGAGAGAGAGAGTAGCAGAATTGAAGAGAGTTGAAGATTGTTAGAAATTTGCAGAATGGAAGAGAGCAGAAGAATATAAGAAAGCTACAGAAGGTTGGAGAGTGAAATAATAAGAGAAGACTGATAGAGATGTTATGCATATCAGGAGCTGATATGAAGAAGATATGAAGGCTGAAAAGGCAACAATGAAGGAGTAAAATAGAGTTGATATCCAGGTAAATCAACATATGATTTTATTGTAGTGTGAGGGAGTTGGTGCTTCCATATCAAGTTGTAGCTTGATAGATGTCTAGTTGTAGCTGGTTGAAGTAGGAGCCTTCCCGTGGGTTGAAGCCTGCAGAAAAATACATGGGAGTTGGTGCTTCCATTTCAAGTTGTAGCTTGATAGATGTCCAGTTGGAGCTGGTTGAGGTAGGAGTCTCCTGTGGGTTCTAGCCTGCAGAAAAATACATGGGAGTTGGTGCTTCCATTTCAAGTTGTAGCTTGATATATGTCTAGTTGGAGCTAGTTGAGGTAGGAGCCTCTTGTGGGTTGTAGCCTGCAGAAAATAGATGGGAGTTGGAGCTTCCTTGTGAGTTGTAGCTTGCATAATTTGAAGTAGTAGCCTCCTATAGGTTGGAGCCTACAAAAAATCAGTGGTGAGAGGGAGTTGGAGCTTGCCTTTGCATCACAACAATAATAAGATGTGGTTTTATCCCTTATGGGTTTTCACTTATATCTATTGTCTATGTTCTTGATGATTACGTGTTGATGTGATGCTTTAATCTGCTTAATTAATTTCTCTACACACATTAAGTTTGTTGATTCATTATGTATTAAGCTGCTTATGAACTGAATGTGTAATTGAGTTGAATGAAAAGAGTTTTAAATGTCCATAAATGTACTAAATTGATTCACCCCCCCCCCCCAGTTTAGCTAAGATTTCATCAACGTAGTGTCATCTCATGTTATTTCACATTTTTAAAATATCCTTGTTATTTATTAAATGTCATAACATCTTGTAGAACATCTACAATGTACTTCATGGTTGTAGTACACTTTCTAGTCATAAAACAACCCTTTTGGTTGCAATCACATATACGTTTTCCATTATACTCAGAGTGTTTTTTTAAACTGTCGTTTTGATACATGCTTCTCAGTATTGGGTCCTGTCTAATTCTTACCAGTGAGTTAGTAAGTGTTGTACTCAGTTCTTCTCTTAACTCACTGGGTTGATAAAGCTTCATCTCCCAGACTTAGACAAAATTTTAGCTAACTTTCCTACCAAGCAAGGGAAGGCACATAGAAGAATCGCAATGCTCAGTTGGACCCGATTCCTTCTTCGATATGCACCATGTGCCCCTACTTGGCGCATAGTGTAATATAAAGCATCAATCTCCCCTTCCCTTTTTGAACTGAGCCTTTCCCAAGTATTCCTCACAATTGGGTGCATGTTGTACCAAAAATGGTCAAGGATCCTCCCTTCAACCTTTGGAGTCTGCCTTGCACCTAACCAAGTGCATGACGCATGATTAGTCATTATTCAGGCCTGCCTTCCTTCTTCAGAATGCGCCCTATGCCCTCATTAATCCCCAACTCTTATTTGAGTGCATGGTGCACATACAAGCCTCATCTTGCATTCCTTGTCTCTTCCTAGTGTGCTTACATCCTCCATTAGTCCTTCCCTTCTTATAGGAGTACACAACGCATCCTTAGGCCTCAATATACAATCCTTGTCGATTGACAGTGCACCCCATTCCTGGAGCCTTCGTATTCTCCCAAAAGCACATTGTTAACACACAAACAAAAATTTTTCATGAAGCATGTTAGAGTAGGTCATTTTCAAGATGATTTTTTCTTTCCATGAGTGATATTACTTGCAGGTTCTTCTAGAATAACATCGCAAGAGTGCATGATGGGGATCCATCAAAAGGAGAAGTTTGTGGAAAAATTCAAGAACAAGAAGACACCTAATCCAACAAGTCAAGAACATTCAATCTAAATGATCGAGCTAGTCCATAAAGACTATGTATTATATTAAGACCATTTGGAGGGTGAAGAACATCAATTACGGAAGATATTCATCAGGAAACAAAGATTGGATGACAACATTGTCACCTCCTAGGAGATCCATCTCATGATTCATATCAAATTCAAGTAGCTAGTGTTGATAACATGTCATAGCCACATGATGATGTGGAATTGATGATGTATATTATAATCATTATGTGGAATTCCAAGAGTCATATATGGAAAATAGATTCACATGGATAAGTCTAAGGGTCATTACAATCTCAAAAGTTGTATGGAATTTAAAAATTCATTTATAAGTCTAAAAGGTTGGAAAGAAGTCCTAAGGTCATTAGAAGTTGAAAGGTCATGTAGGAATTCCAAGAGTCATGGGGATGTGAAGAGTCGTGCATCTAGTTATAAAATAAGCCTCATTACTCAAAGAGAGGACTTTTAACATTGGCTTCTCCCAAAAGGCATTAAAGAGATATAGATAGTTCTTTTGAAGAGTGAGTAATGGGTCTAACGCTCCAATATTGGAGTTAGTGGTGTTCATCGTACTCATGTATCTTGGAACGTTTTCTTAATAATTGAAGCCTATTCGGCCAACACATTTTCATGAATAAATTGTGGATGTTTGAGTCTATTCTTTGAATGCTTGCAGATTATGTTGGAATTACATGTACTAAATAAATTAAACTATTTCAATGGATTTGGTCCTAATCTTGTTGAAAGTGTGTTGTGATGTTATAATAACTATTACATCAAATTGAACTATTTATCTTGATGATAAAGAATTCTTTTCCATATGTATGCATGTGTCTCGAATTGGGTAGTACCATTATTGTTCTTTTAGAGGCTCATTTTCTTCCTTGCAATTAAAGAAATTTGATACACTTACAATTGAACATTTCACAAGGCATACTCTCATGCTCATTCAAAAGCACATGTGCACTACTCTCTTTTGCTAACTATTCAATCCAAGGAAAATATGTAGTTAAAATGGAATCCATGCCATATTTTTGGATGGGAATTCTATACAAAATGGTGTGAGGTCTAATTAAGAATTCACATAAGGGAGATCCCCTATATGTGGGCAGGGTCCAACATCGTCAACATTCTATAACTAGAAGGAGAGAAACCACCTTTTTATGGTTGATAATTCATATCACCTTATGAACTACGCATCTGTACAAGGAAGTAGCAGTATGATTTCTACTCCAACTCCCATTCCTGAAATTGGAGAATCTTCTCATCCTGGTCCAAAACATATTTTTGAGGTTACTTATGATCAAATCTCGACAATCCAACCCATTATTCGTCAGTTTGCGAAAGCTATTGGATTACTTCCTATTGTTCATAATATTTCTCATTATCCAAAAAAAAAAAGAACGCGTACTGGTGTATTGGTTTCATTAGTGGAAGATTTGGTTTTTTCCACCTTTGAGGAGCTAGCATAAGCTTTAGAAGAATTAGTTCAGCAAGGGGATCTTCGACCTATTAAGGAAGGATTAGAAGGTGAAGAGGGAGATTTTCATTTTTTTGAAGAGGATAAAACTGGTCATAAAAAATAATTGAAGGGTGAAGAAGGAGACTCTTCATATTTATGCCAAGATGAGGAAGAAGGAGGAGAAGATATGGTTGATCAAGACTTGGATTAGATTGCCCGAGGGCCACTCCTCTTCCGGAAAATATTCATAAAATGCCAAAAAATTAATATAAGTTGTTATCTAAGTTTGATTCTGACAAGAAAAATAAATCTAAAGATCATATATATGACTTCTACATGCACTTAAGAATGATTGAGGTACAGTTTGATGATGTTGCTTGTAGAATTTTTCTGAGGTAGAGCGTATTTATGGTATCGTAGTATTCTAGAAAATTCAATTTGAAATGGGATGGAGTTTAAGAAATTGTTCTTAGAGAAGTTTTCGGATGATAAAACTCCCACCACGCTCTTAAAATAAATCAGGAACATCAATATGGAGAACAAAGAGAAAGTAAAGGATTTCAATCAAAGATTCACTCGCATATTAAACAAGCTATTCGTTGATGTTCAACTACATGATTCCATTACAAAGTATTACTACACTACTGACTTTCCCACAAACATTTATGATTTTTTTTAAGAGAGATGCAAAGGATAATTTGGATTTTAAATTTGCAGAAGAAATTACGGTTGAGAGGGACCTGCACTCCATTAGAGTGATTAAAGATCATGATGGTTCTAAAGACACCAAGGATGCTAGTAAGAAAAACCAATCCTCTTCAAATAAAGCTAAAGAAAAGGATTCCTTTGATATTGTGGCTCCACTTAGGATGGTGTGCCCCTGTGGCACACCAAAGAACCTGTAGTTCCAGTGCTATCCATCTTCATGGAAATAAAAAAATATGAAATTTTCCAAGATTTCCTTCAAACTCTAATGACCTTCACCTCGGGCTCAAGCTTGATGATCAAATTGTCTTTATTAGCATAAAAATATAAAAAAATGGAATATATACAATGGAATGAAAGATCAGTAGAACTTAAGAGGAATAATGCTTCAATGGACCTTTCCAGATATTCTCAAACTTACCATGTTTCCCCTTCTCTTCAATTCTGGCCTCCCACTTCAATACCACATCTTGAATCTGAAGTTTTTCCTCATTGACCCTCTTGTCAAATGTCTTCTTAATTCCATTTGATATTGCTGATTGCTATTATATACTTCCTCCCTTTTTTTCTGCAAGGCTATCAACTGATTTATTCTCCTCTGAATTTCATTTGGCTCCTCCTCTAATCCTTGCAGTAGGTTCATGACAAGCACTCCCAAGGATGTAGGAAAAATAACTTCAACCCCATACACCAACTCATAAGGTGAAGTTCCAGTTGACCTTTTTGTGCACACTCTATCAAATCACTGAGCATACTTCAACTTGAAATGCCATGAATTTTTATTTTCTTGCAGCACCTTCTTAATTATCCTCACAATGCTTTTGTTAGAAGACTCAGCAAGACTATTACCTTGTGGATAGTAAGAAGTTGAGTGTCAAAGTGTAATGTGGTATTGATGAAAAAAATTGATCAACCTCTTGGATTTGAATGCCTGTGCATTGTCAGTGATGATCTTCATAGGACATCCAAATCTAGAAAGTATGTTATTCTCAAAAAATGAAATGATAACTGAATCATTTGCTTTCCTAGTTTGGATTGCCTCAATCCACTTGGTGAAATAATCAATTGTTGTCAGTATTCAACGATGTTGACCTGAAGATGATGGATGAATCTCACCAATAAAATCTAGCTCCCACTTCTGGAATGAAGCCTCAACATATATAGGCATCAAGGGTAAATGTTGGAACAGGGTCTCCTAAAAGCTATGAATTTTTCCCATTTTTGTATATTTTTGTAATATTTTGTCTAATGTAGGGGTTTTGAGGTGGGTCAAAGCCCCTAATGCATTGTAACAGGTCAAGGGTAGAACAAGAGTCTCCAAACCATAGTTTGCAAACCATTGGATGCGTAGGCTAAATCGGTATAAATAGATAAACCTTTTTGAGTCAAACAAAAGGAAAGTTAGAGATTGATGATAGTTGCGAATTGATAGATCTGTTTGGGTTTCTAGGGTAAGGACTCTTGTTGGCTGTGTGAGCGGAGATCCTTAGTCCTGCTGTGTGCGGACCCTACTAGCTGTATGCGCAGGCTGTGTTGGATTGTATTGGGTTTTGGAGGCTAATATATGCGAATCTGGTTAGAGTACCTCTACATTATTTGAGTTTTTGTATTACTGTTGATGCAAACTATTGAATCTGCTAGAATTACTGTTGGTTATTCGTTGTTGCTATAGATCTGTCTTTATTATAATACAGAGTATTACTGTGATCTATTTTCATGCGTTTATGATATTACCTGTGATAGTGTCGATTAGATCTATGAATGATAGTAGCTCTGTTAATAGTGGACTATACTAATTAGTGAACCTGCAATTATCTATTTTATAGCTACGAGAGTATCCTTGTTCCTGTTATATGAATCTATGATTTGTCGATTAATGTGATTATAGTTGTTATACTGGTAGCTTGGTATTACACACGTGGACGCGAAGGTAATCAGTAGCTAGGAGCTCTGTGATATAAGTCTGTAACTAGATCTGTTAAATATGAAGCTGGTAAGCTAGGAACGCAACTCTTCTTGACTTACCTGTTCTCTCTCAGGGTGTGAAAACTTGGTTCCAACACCCTCCCATACTACTTTGGGTGAGACTTTGGCCTGCGCAAGCAGGTCACTGCTGAAAGGGTCAGTAGTATAGGGGTTTGTTGGCAAACCTTAACCTTCAAACCTGGGTCAGGACCCCTTGAGAAAATAGTAAAGGAACAGACTTTTTCTTACCATAAAAAATATGGCATTCATGGCAGACATCTATATTTTTGTAGACATCTTTGAACATTGTAGGACATTAGTACCCTGCTCTAAGAATATTGTTTGTTGTGGCCTTCCAATAATGATGACCTCCACAATCTCCTTTGTGAAACTCCTCAGTCACTTTTTATGTCACCTCTTCCAGTAAAAAATTAAAAAGAATACCACCAGTATCTTTCCAATACAAATTTTTATCAATGATGCAGTACCTCAGGGATTTTAGCTTCACAAACCTTGCTTTAGATTTTGTCAAATCAGCAAGAGCTCTATGATGATGTAAGACAAAAACAATGTCCCTGTACTGGTCAGATAGGATGTACTTTTATTCAATAGGAATCATATCTTCATCTTCACCTAATAACTCTGAAATTTCTGCAATTAAATTCATATCAAGACAGTCAAAATTGGACTGTGCCCTCAGCTTTTCTAGCCCTTGATCCTTTACCAATTTTGTAGGTCTGATGTCTATATCATATTCCAACGCATTAGCTATCCAATTCCCTCTCTTACCATCAGGATCAACTTGAGCCAAGATGTCCTTCAAAACAACATTAGGAGCAAATTCTATGACATAAGAATGCAGAAAGTAAATTATGAAATATTTGATGGCTTTGACCAAAGCATAGGCCTTTTTCTCTAGGATATTATACATCAATTCTGAACTAGCTAAGGTCCTGCTAAAAAATGAAATAGGTTTCTCAGTACCTTCCTGTCTTTTATGTAGCAAAACTCCAACAATTTTATTTTATGATGCAAATGTAAAAACCAAAAATTCCTTTGAAAATTTTTGGTCTAATCAACATTGAGGCTTAAGTGAGTGCCTTCTTGATCTTCAAATGAGTTCTTTGCTTCCACTGCCCATTTAATGTCAGCTCCTTTCTTCAACATCTTGGTTATGTATTTGAAAATCTCAACAAATTTGGGAATAAACCTCCTCACAAAATTCACCCTTCCAAGGAAAGGCTGAATTTCCTTCCTGCTTCTAGGCAGATCCACTTTCTGAATGGAATTTACCTTGCTTGGATTAATATTTATCCCATATTTAGATATAATATGACCAAGTAACTTTCCAGAAGTTAAATAAAAAATACTCTTAGTAGGATTAAGAGAAATACCAAACCTTCTACGTTTCAGCAAAACTTTCTCTAGACGCTTCAAGTTGTCTTCCTCTCTCCTTGAGAAAATTGTAATGTCATCCAGATAGAAAACCACCAACTTATCCTTCTCCTCAACAAAGGAAATGTCCATTGCTATTTGAAAGGTCGCTCCTACATTCATCAGACCAAAGGACATCTTGGCATACATGAATGTACCCCATGGTGTGGTAAAGGTAGTTTTCTCCTGATCTTGTGGATGCACTGGTATCTGATTGTATCTTGAAAACCCATCCAAAATAGACATCCTTTGGAAACCAACAATGTTCTGCAGAATTTGGTTCATCTCTGGGAGAGGGTATTGTCCTTTAGAGAGGCTTTGTTCAAGTTTCTGAAGTCAATGCAGATTATTATTTCTCCGCTCTTTTTTCTTGCTGGAACCAAGTTTGCAAGCGACTTTGAGAATCTGATTGGGAAAATAATTTTGGCATCAAAGAGCTTCTTATTTTCCTTCTCAATTAGAGGCATGAGAAGTGGATTAATCCTCCTCATGTTCTGTTTGAAAGTATTTTCATTTTCTTTAATGGGAGTGGTATGTTGAATAATAGTAGGATCATTATTCTTCAAATAAACATAACTTCATGCAAAAAAATCAATGAACCTTTTCATCATCTCAATATATTTCTGTTTCATATTTGCAGAAATAAACTTAGAAAGTTTGATCATTTTTGGCATTGCTATTGTACCAAGGTTACAACTCTCTACCTCTTCATCATCAACTTGTATCCTAGGAGACTTGAACACATCATTTTGGTCATAAATCTTCTCAAGTGGGATGAGACCTTTAGGTATAGAGTATTCTTTAGTTGCAACAACTCAGAATTACCCTTAGTTTTAGCAAGCATGTTTTGTTGATCTACTTGTGTGCTTTCAAACTCCTCTTTCAATTCTATGAATTTTTTGACTTGTTGGTCATCCTCAAAAACTTGCCAATGAATTATATTGTCAGGGATAGCAGGCCTATGACGAACTTCAACTTCATATATTTCAGTGGAATGTGTAGGAATAATAAACAAAATTGCAAAGATAGCTAGGGAGAGAGCTACTGAGTTTTGATCCCTAGTCTTCACAATAAAGGAATATCCTTGAAAATTCTCTAACATCTCCATGATTGAATTTATGTATGCCCTCATTCTCACATCCTTGGATTGATATACACCCTCAACTTGTTTAATAACTAATTCTGAATATCCAAAAACAAAAATCTTTTGGGCACCCAATCTTTTCAAATTTTCTAAACCCAAAAACAGATATTCATACTCAGCCATGTTATTTGTGCAATCAAAGTTCAGTTTGAAAGAAAGGAACTTACTTTCATCCTTTGGAGTTGTGATCCAAATTCCTGTTCTAGCCACCTCTCTTCCTGCTGATTTTATTCTTTCTTCTCATCTTTTGCTTCATCAGTCAGTTCATTGAAAAGTATAGCATATCCTAATTCAGTCTCAACAACATAGATTGGGAAATTCCGAGTTTTGTCCTTACTACTTACCATATAAGCCATCCTTGTCTCTATACATAGTCTTCTTTGCTCACCAAAAACATGGATGGTGGCATACGTTAGGTCCATCTATGTGGTGCCTTTGATATTTGTTGCCCATGACCTTGATAGCAGCATGCCAAACTTGGGTGGAATTTCTGTGACCACAATGTCCATTACCACTGTCTTGGCAGGGACTTGTGTAAGAATAACAACAACATCCTTCATCAAACCAATGCACTGAACTCTTTTTGAATCAAAATAAAAAAAATCCTTATATGGTCTTGTAATTTTCAATCCCATGCTTTCCATAATTACTTTAGGCATGAGGTTATGAGAGGCCCCTGAATCCAACATGAGATTGTGTAATTTCATGTCATGGATACTAATACTGACATAGAAAGGAGGCACCTCTTCATTCTGCTCATCTTCCAATCTTGATCCCAAGTACATGGTTGGATGATATTCTTGTACATTAAGGACGTCAGCACCTCCAGGTTGGGAATTCAACATTTTTACAATTTTAATTTTGTATTCATTCACCTTTATAATTTCTCCAAAAGGGACTGGGATCTTGATTTTAGAAATCTCATTCTCCAAACTGAAAATAGAAGTAATTTTCTCAATCTCTTTGACAGGAGGAGGTGGTGGTGGATCTTTTCTAACCTCGAGAGCTTTAGGGGAATCTTTCTTAGGCTGTGTTTTTTTTACAGTAATAGGAACATTTATGTTTCTAAGGTTGTATTGTTTCTGCATCTCAAAGATTGCATTTCGATATCGCATAGAATGCCGCTGCTAAGAGTGAAGGCGTGTTGCCTCCATTAGCCGAGGCGATCAGATTGTTGCAGGTGGAGGTGGAGACCCCACCATCATAGTGACTTGGGACAAGTCACAAGATTGTGTTGGGGGAATGTTGGAACAAGGTCTCCTAAAAGCTGTGAATTTTGTCCATTTTTGTATATTTTTGTAATATTTAGTCTAACGTAGGGGTTTTGGGGTGGGTCAAAGCCCCTAATGCATTGTAATGGGTCAAGGGTAGACCAAGAGTCTACAAACCATGGTTCCTGACCATTGGATGCATAGGCTAAATCTGTATAAATAGATAAACCTTTTTGAGTCAAATAAAAGGAAAGATAGAGATTGATGATAGTTGCGAATTGTTAGATCTATTTGGGTTGCTAGGGTAAGGACTCATGCTAGCTGTGTGCACGGAGATCGTCAGTCCTGTTGTGTGCGGAACCTAATGGCTGTGTGCACATGCTCTGTTGGATTGTATTGGGTTTTGGAGGCTAATATATGCGAATATGGTTAGAGTACCTCTGCGTTATCTGAGTTTGTGTATTACTGTTGATGCGAATTGTTGAATCTGTTAAACTTACTGTTGGTTATTCATTTTTTCTACGGATCTATCTTTATTATAATACAGAGTATTACTGTGATCTATTGTCATGTGTTTATGATATTACCTGTGATCGTGCTGATGCAAAAGTGCTGATTAGATTTATGACTGATAGTAGCTCTGTTAACGGTGGACTATACTAATTAGTGACCTGTGATTAGATCTGTTTTATAGCTACGAGAGTATCCTTGTTCATGTTATATGAATCTATGATTTTTCGATTACTATGATTACAGTTGTTGTACTAGTAGCTTGGTATTAGGCATGTGGATGCGAAGGTAATTAGTAGCTAGGAGCTCTACGATATAAATCTGTAACTAGATCTGTTAAATATGAAGCTGGTAAGCTAGGAATGCAACTCTTCTTGACTTTCTCTCTCTCAGGGTGCGGAAACCTAGTTCTAGCACCCTCCCATACTGCTTTGGGTGAGACTTTGGCCTGTGCAAGTAGGTCATTGCCGAAAGGGCCAGTAGTATAGGGGTTTGTTGGAAATCCTTAATCTCCGAACCTGGGTCAGGACCCCTCGAGCCAACAAATGGTACTGTTGTCGGGACCGAGAGCATTTTGAGAGAGAGATCTGGTAATGCCAAGAGAATATTGGAAACCTGAGAAGAAATAAATTGAATAGTGGTTCGAAAAACAAATTCAGGAATTTGCGATAAAAGAGAATCGCAACACAAGGTTGACAGCAGAAAAGTGGAAGAATAAGTACATTTTCACAGAGATCTATGAAATTTTCAACATTTGCGTCCGAGCTTCAGGAGTGGCTTGCAAGGCTCATAGATTTCAAGAAGTGTTGAAAGGATGAACGGGTCACGTAGTGGAATCCAGAGTTGATCCAGCAGTTATAAAAGACTGATAACACTATCACTCATTGATCCAAGAGGATCTTCATCAGTACAAGATCGACATAGTTCCAAATTGTCTAACGTATAGTTCATTTTCCAAATCTGCTAGCTTCGTCAGTGTCATCCGAAGAAAACGTACTCAAGTTGATCATGGGTCAGTTTCACCAGTGAAAGGCTCTTCAATATCATGGTCGACATGTTTTGAAGTTTGGATGTAAAAATGGATAACTTAGTGCTAAGACCTAATCATATTACTACTGTCTAATCCTAGCACTATCTCTAAAACCTACACCTAAAGGTCTATGGTTAAAGATCTAACCTAGATCTAAAACCCTAATAGCTAAGCCTAAGTCCTAAACTCTAACCTTAAGGTGCAAAACCTAAGTGCTAAAAATTATAGTATTAAAAACCTAACCTATGATCTAATTATGTTGAAAATGCAAAGTATTAAACCTAAAGCCTATGTCAAAAACTTAGCGCAAAACCATATTATAAAATATTACATATACCTTATTTCATAAGGTTGGGGACATATATATTGGATTAAAAAAATTATATTAAAACTATAAATAAAACCCATAGTGTTAAAGTCTAATCGTGCTGCAAGACTGTGTCGGGAATATTAAAACATGTGACTGGTCTTAACGAGATCGTGGCGGAGTTGTTTAATTTATAACTACCGCTATAAACCACGAATTTTGCTACGGAGTTGCAACATATGACAGGTATGCGGATAAGATAAGTCAAAACTAATAGTTGTAAGACTACGCAAAGACCACCGGGATGAAGATTGTGACCGCAACTATCGGGGATTTCGCCTGTTCAGATGCTGGAAGTTAAAACCTCCGCCTGGTTAATAAGCCACTAGTTTAATATATGGTTTATTTATGGTTTTTATCATTTATATTCAGCGCTAAGGTTTGGGGATATTTATCCCTAGGAATAAGGTTCATGTATGGAGATAGGGATTCGAAACCTAATCACATGAATTACTCAACCATATTCTAAGTATGGCATTCAGATTTTCTATCAGATTCTATACAAACCATGACATCTTTGTATTGAGGACATGGGTATTTTGAGTTTAGTTTCAGAAGGTTAGAGGTGAATTTTTTTGCAGCATTGCTTAGACGTCGGTGGTCGGCATTGAGCACGAAGACAAGCATCGAAAAGGCGAGGAAGAGTACTTTTTTTTTACAGGGTTCAGAAGTGTCTGCGAGCACAATCATTCTGTTCCATTTCAGTGTTAATATTCTTCAAGATTAATCCTAATAAAAATAGACGCCCACTTAAAAGCAGACCCAGAGATGTAGTCCAGGAGGGACGAACTCTGTCATAAAATTGTTTTCTTCTCCTTCTCTCTGATTATTGTTGTTATTTAATCATTTATTTCTTCTGGTTTATGTCATTTTTCATTAAAGCATGCTTCAGTTAACAATCAATCTAAAAGGAAAAAATAATGAAACTGCTAAAGGCACTTTATTCGATCACATTCAGATCATTTTTGGTATCAAAGAAGGTTGTGCTTGTAGTTTGTTTGTCAGTGGATGTCAACCAGGTTGGGATTGCAACGTGGAAAAGGCAAACTTGAGGAATTATATCCAGATATCGGAAGGCGGAAAGTCGATCATCAATCAACGATGACAGGGACTGATACCATTGAGACTCTTGAAGCTACTGAAAAGAAACCCATGGATGAGAATCAAATCCAGCAGATGTTTCTAAACATGCAACAAATGTTGGAAAAATTATATGAAGACAAGCAGACGAGAGATGTAGCCTCATCATCGAAGGCATCAAAGAAGGACAAGGGTAAAGGCAAGGCAGATAAATATCCTTCTCCTCCGTCATCTCCATCATCTTCTTCTTCCTCTTCTACTTCTAGTTGTAAATCAGAAAAAGAAAAGAAACCTAAGAGTCCATTATTGAAACTTGATGTTAAGTTCGAATTACCTGTGTATGATGGTGAAATAAACCCCGAGAAATTAGATAATTGGGTAAAACAGTTAGAAGTCTATTATCGTATTCAATATGTTACTAATGATAAGACAAAGATCCAATTAGCTACACTTAGGATGGGGGTTACTTCTTTGATCTGGTGGGAAAGTAGGACATAGATAGATTTAAAGCGTAAGGGAAAAGTTATCACCTAATGGACTAAGTTTATTAAAGCTCTAAAGAAACAATTCTATTAGTTGGGTCACACACATCAAGTTGTAATAGATTGGTAGTGCTTTCGACAAGGTAAGGGACAGAGTGTTCAAGAGTTCACATAGGAATTCAAAAAGAAGTCATTAGCACTTGGTATTTCTTTGGACACAAAATAAACCTTGTTGAAGTATATTGTAAGTTTTCATTCATATTTGCAGCATGCATTATTAATGTTCAATCCTAGTGATTTTGATGAAGTTTGTGTTCAAGAAATTCTGGTCGAATCAGGTGGTAGACCATTCAAGTTTACACCAAAGAGATCTAATCAGTTGGAAACTGAAGACAACAAAAAGAAGGGCAAGTCCAAGGGAAAGAAGACTGCCACAACTCAGAAGGAAGATGAAATACCTACTGTACACATTGCCAAAGGATCATCCATGATGAAGCTAGGTGTTGGAAACTTCATCCGAAACTGAAGTCGAAGAAGCTTCAATCAAAGAAGGGTGAAAAGAAGCTTGAAATAGCAGTCCAACAAGGCTTGGACTTGGGATCTGATTCAAGTGATGAAGGTAAAATAACTGCTATGGTTACAACAGGTAAAATTTATGATGCTAGTACTTCTGCTTCTTCAAACATCAAAAAACATAATGAAGATAAAAAAATCGAGTTATTTCATATAAGGGTAACTTCAAAGCATACTAATATAGACACATTGTTTGATACGGGATCACAAGAAAATTTTGATTTATGAGTCATTGGTTAAAAAATTGGGTTTAAAAACACATAATCATCCAAAGCCATATCCTTTAGGGTGGTTAAAGGAACAAATTCAAATTCATGTTACCAAACAGTGTCGGTTAAAATTTTCAATCACAACTAACTATATCGATGAAGTGGAGCTAGATTTGATATCGTTAGAAATTTGTGGAATTTTATTAGGTAGCCCTTATCTCTATAACCGTGATGCAGTATTTTATAGAACAGAGCATGTGTATCATCTCAGGAAAGATGGGATTAAGTACATCCTTCGGGCACCTAAAAACAAAGATCACTTGAATTTGATTAATGCTAATCAGATGAAGCGCTTAATAAGTTCAAGTAAGAGATACATACTCATGTCCATAAAAGAGCAACATAAGGATATTAATGATACTTGTTCAGGTTGTGAAATTTAGTATGAAGGTAATTTGGTTAAAAAGGTAGATTCATTTCAGGATCTAGTTAAAGAACCAAAACATCTACTTCATAAAATGGAAATATCACATGAGTTGTAGTTGATGTCTGTTGCCCCTAATAATGGAATATGTCACAAGTTAGTTGTAGAGTATAAAGAAATAAAGCAAAAAATTCTAGGGAAGGTTGGAAAAGAATTAATTCGACTCAGATCATCTCCATACAATTCACCCATAATTTTGGCTCATAAGCAAAACAGGGCATGGGGAATAAGTGTCGATGTTAAAGTTGATTCAATTAAGCAGAAAATTTTCACAGTATTGATAAATCATCAACATCCATATGAAGTTAAAAAAGATGTAATGGAAATAGTGATTCACATATATTATCAGCTGCTTCAATACTTTCAGTCATATACTAAGCTGCAACAATCTCACTACAGTTGGATGGGATTTCTTCAGAAAATTCACTTAGTAATTAAGGATAAGGAAGGTGTAACAAGTAAAGTAGTTGATATGCTATCTTTGAATGCTTCAGTAGAACTGCATAAAAATTCATTGGTTTATGAAAGTTATGTAGAACAATATAATACTAATGAATTTCGAAGAAAATTATGAAACGCTAACTCATGATGCTCAGATCGAAAGAGTGCAGGTTATTCAAGAAGTTTATCTTTCTCGGATTGCAGGATATTTCGACGTAAGTAATACTACGACACAAATTCAAAGGTATTATTATTGGCCTCATATGTATGAAACAATTGTGAAGTACATAAAGGGATGTTTAATGTGTTCTACAAACAGGCCATGCAATCGAAATATTGGTTTGCACATACTACTTCCAATTCCTTTGCAACCATGGGGCAGCATGGATTTGGTTCAAGGACATATAGAAATGGTGAACAGGACTGGGATACATATTCTTCAAGGTAACTGCAGTATACATCCTAAGATATGGGATGAATTTGTAACTTATGTGCATCTAGCTTACAATCAAGCCTTACATTCTTCTGCACCACGACAAGCATTGAGTCAAGTCAGGTTCAAGTTGTGCCATGAAAGCATCAGTTTCAAGTCGACGATCAGGTATGGTTGTATGTCATCAAAATCAAGATGAAAGTGAGAGAGTTTTATTCTCACTTATTGTTAGTTTAAGATCAATATTTTGTGGTCCAAAATCTTTTTAAGTGGAGAGGATTGATCCAGGAGGATCTTGATCAGTACAAGATCAACAGAGTTTCAGATTGTCCGACGTCCAGTTCAGTTTCTGAATCTGCTAGTTTCTTCAGTGTCATCCGAAGAAAATGTCCTCAAGTTGATCATGGTTTAGTTTCACTAGTGAAAGGCTCTTCAATATCATGGTCGACATGTTTCAAAGTTTGGATGTAAAAATGGTTAACTTAGTGCTAAGACCTAATCATATTACTAAGGTCTAATCCTAGCACTATCTCTAAAACCTACACCTAAAGGTCTATGGTTAAAGAGCTAACCTAGATCTAAAACCCTAATAACTAAGCCTAAGTCCTAAACTCTAACCTTAAGGTGAAAAACCTAAGTGATAAAACTTATGGTATTAAAAACCTAACCTATGATCTAATAATGTTGAAAACGCAAAGTATTAAACCTAAAGCCTATGTCAAAAACTTAGCGCAAAACCATATTATAAAATATTACATATTCCTTATTTCATAAGGTTGGGGACATATATATTGGTTCAAAAACATTATATTAAAACTATAAATAAAACCCATAGCATTAAAGTCTAACCGCGCTGCAAGACTGTGTCGGGAATATTAAAACATGTGACTGGTCTTAATGAGACCGCGGCGGAGTTGTTTAAGTTATAACAGTCACTATAAACTACGAAGTTTGCGACAGAGTTGTAACATGTTACAGGTATGCGGATAAGATAAGTCGAAACCGACAGTTTTAAAACCATGCAAAGACTGTCGGGATGAAGACCATGACCCCAAACACCAGGGATTCTGCCTGTTCACATGCTGGAAGTTAAAACCTCCACTCGGTTAATAAGCCGCCAATTTAATATATGGTTTATTTATGGGTTTTATCATTTATATTTAGCGCTAAGGTTTGGGGATATTTATCCCTAGGTATAAGGTTCATGTAAGGAGATACGGATTCGAAACCTAATCACATGAATTACTCAACTATATTGTAAGTATGGCATTCAGAGGTTCAATCATATTCTATGTAAACCATGACATCTTTGTATTGAGGACATGGGTATTTTGAGTTCAGTTTCAAAAGATTAGAGGCGAATTTGTTTGCAGCATTTCTCAGCCATCGGTGGTCGTAATTGAGCATGAAGATAGGCGTCAGAAAGGCGAGGAAGAGTAATTTTTGTTTACAGGGTTTAGAAGTGCCTGTGAGCACAGTCATTTTATTCCATTTCAGTGTAAATATTCTTCAATATCAATCTTAATAAAAACGGACGCCCACTTAAAAGCGGACCCAGAGATGTATTCCAGGAGGGACAAAATCCGTCATCAAATTGTTTGCTTCTCCTTCTCTCTGATTATTTCTGTTATTTAATCATTTATTGCTACTAGTTTATGTCGTTTTTCATTAAAGCATGCTTTAGTTAACAATCAATCTAAAAGGAAAAACTAATTAAACTGCTTAAGCACTTTATTTGATCACATTCAGATCACTCAAATGGTAGATCACTTGGTGGATAGTGTGATAGGAGGGTTTGTGACAGAGTTTTCCATCGATCAATTCATATCCTATACTGAAGTATAGCGAAGGTTCTTCAAGGGTCTCCAGGGTAAGTTTCTGAAAACCTTACCATTGTTGATTAAGATATTAATATGCGAAAAGAGCATTCTGTGCAGCCACACAGAGTGAATGAGCTCCAACCAAAGTGAGGGTACAACGCGCAGTGGTAAATACTACAAAACTAATCAAGAAGGAGATCGATCTATCTATAGTCTAGTAAGAAATTCTGCTGCACAAATTTCTCCGTTTATGCCATAGTCGAACCCTCATAGGGGTAAGAACTCACTGCCTCCACCACTAGAAGATGATATGGCCTCGCACATGAAGCTACCCATATTCAAAGGCATAGGGGATGAAGATATGGATTGGTTCTGGTTTGTTGCAGGGTCGGTATGGATTGCACAGAATGTAGCTAGTGACACAGTGAAAAGAGCACAACTATCCCTTTCCTTTGAAGGAAGAGCCTTGGAATCATACATGGGATACATCAACCAGCATGCGAACACAACCATTGAAGAGATTAAAAATGCCTTGAAAAATTAGTTAAAGAAGCCCAAGTCCTACTCTCAAATAGTGAACGGTCTGAAGGATATCAAGCAAGGACTGTCTGAATCTGTATGGGAGGCTGACCAACAGTTAAAGAAGGCAATTAGAGAAGGAGGATTTTTTTATCATGACAAGCAGCACATGGAGCAGTTCATTGCTATGTTTCTGCCCCACTTGCGCATGCCAATGGGACATCAAGGCATTGAATCGCAGGAAAAGGCTTTGGAAATTGCGATGAAGCTAGAAGCTGTGCCAAGAGATGATACCCAGTTAGGAGTGCAATAGATACAAGGCCAGCTAGAAGAAATGCACATGGAGATCCAAAATTTTCCGAAGGAGAGATGAACGGAGGCTAGCCCTGAAAGATGGTGCATAGGGTGAATGGACACGCCAAGGATAACTGTCCTCTGCTAGCAGACTACATATAGGTTGGGGGACCCAGTCCGTTGTGACCTAGGGAAGCTGCAGGACCAAGTGGACCAGTGCTTTGCTGCAATGATTTTCGTGTTGTTGGGCTGCACGATGCCAACCATTGCCCCCACCTTGCCGCATATGTCCCATAAATAAAGCAACAATGGTGCGGGTTCTGTAGATCTGCAAGCCATGATGAACAGAATTGTCAGACGTATGATCTGATGATAGATCAAGGAAATATATATAGGGTACATTCGGATCCATCCTCTCCAATATCCCCTTCGTACATCGGTGGTTCCCCAGCTCGAGGTAGGGGAGGGGGCTGAGGTGGAAGCACGAGTAGAGGGAGAGGACAACTCATTTGCTATAACTGTGGGGAAATAAGGCACTTTGCAAGGGATTGCGTGAACCCTGTGAGACAATCATGCAGATACTGTAGACATTTGGATCATGTGATTGAATATTTCCTGATTCTATTGGCCAAGATGTAGGAGAAGCAGCAGACACCTACGCAGAATATATAAAGTGTCAAGGTGGAACCTTGAGATGAAGGACCAAGTGTTAATGTTATAACACACAGCGGCATGGCCAACGTAGGAGCTGTGGAGAAGGCTGAGGTGGAGCCTCTCATCCGTAAAGTGACTGTTAAACAAGAAGGATTGGACTTATAGAAAGAAAAGGAAACCTTTGTCGCAGCTCGCCAAGATTTTTCTAAGGTTGAGGCACCTACTCCTTACGCCCCTGCGAACCCCAAAGTAGATGATGAGGTCAAAACATTCCTATAGACATGTATGAAGCTGTTACGCAACCAAAGGGCCGTAGAAAACCTCCAAGCCTTGATAGGCAGTTGCGTAGAAAAAAAAACCCAGCTATGGAAATTAAGAATGTGCACAAACTATATAAGCATAAGAGACGCCCTGGTAGGGAGATGAGGTTGACCGTGCAGATTGGTGATTATGAAATGGATAAAGTCATTCTAGACTAAGGATTAGATGCGAACATACTACCTAAACAAACTTGGAAGTGAATGGGAGAACCTAAGTTGGAATGGTCCACTATCCAGCTACACATGGCCAACCAACAGAAGATCATCCCGTTAGGGAGACTATCAAAGATCATAGTAGTTATCGCAGGAGTTAAGGTCTAGGCTAAATTTGAAGTCAATTAAATTGTAGAAGATTCGAACCCTTACCCGGCACTCCTAGTATTGGACTGGGCCATAGATATGGGAAATATTATAAACTTAAAAAAAAGGAGCATGGTGTTTGAAAATGAGGGAACACGGGTGATAGAATTGCTAGATCCCGCAAAAGGAGAGAGGTAAACAGAGCCGGTGCATGAGGAAGAAGAGGTGGATCACATATAAGTTATTGTGAGGGATGAAGACTAGATAAATCCTATGGCCGATGGTGTGATTTGTTGGGAAAGAGATGGCGAATGTTTCTCTAAATTCGACAAGGAAATGGAATATTGGAAAAATCAGCTGCATGATGTCTCTGTGCTTCGCTGCCTGCGAATTATAAGGAATTTCTACTGCATATATTGAGAGGTAAGAGAACTGCCCTACTTTGATGGTTATGGTAGTATAAATTAGTTTTTGCAAACATTCGAAGCTAAGGTTCCCAGAGAACGAAGGTTATGGGCCCTTAATCTAGCCATGCGCGCAACACCTACAAGATGGTTGGAAACGCATAAGGGAGCATTCCAGGAGTGGGAGGAATGTCGGGATATGTTGGTCCTACGATCTGAGCCTCCAGCCGACGTGCGTGTCAAGACATTTCTTGGCCCAGGGGATCCGCATGAACATTTGTTCACCTGGATGGAGAAATGGTGTGATCGTAATACATAAGAATGGGTTCACTTTCTTATTCATGCCTTGGGACCAATTCCCACCGCATGGTACCTAGATGTGGAGCTACATCAATGCACCCGCCAGTGGGAAACCTTAAAGGATGAATTTTTGGGGACATTTAGGTTAACATGAGAATCAAAGGCGCTTGATGACGCTCTGCAGGATATCGATACCTTTGTATTTGGTGAATCCAGCCCCTATGCAGCATATGAGATACCCACAGGAGAAACACAAATGTAGGATATTATCAATTGTCGCAATATAACTATATAAGAGTTGGATGAGGATCTACACAATATCTCTATCACAGAATCAGAGGGGGAGCACGCAGTTGCAGGACCTCCATTATAGACTGTGGATGTGACGAAGCCTCTGAAACTGCGGGAAGTCAAAATTGGCATGGCAGAGGAGCCTTAGTTGGCTAAAGTTGGGGACTACTAGGATGATGAATCTGTAAGAAAATTTGTTGAATTGCTCACAGAATATCAAGACTTATTCCCAACCAAGTTTTCAGAGCTCAAAGGGATCACAGGAGACCTAGGGGTTATGCGCATCACGCTAAAACCAGATTCACACCCTGTAAAGCAGCGACCTTATTGGCTGCACCCCAAGTATAAGTACAAGGTTACGGAAGAAATATATAAAATTCTTGTTGCAGGTATTGTCTATCTGGTCGAGCATTCGTATTAGGTAAGTCTGATGGTGGTTCAGGAAAAGAAAACAAAGGGAGAAATACGAATCTGTGTGGACTTATGCAAGATAAATGACGCCTGAGTACACGACCCCTTTCCGACACCATTCTCCGATGATATCCTAGATAGTGTGGGAGGCCAGGAAGCATACTCATTCACTAGCGGGTTCTTAGGATACCATCAGATCAGAATCACTCCAGAATATCGTAGCAAAACTACATTTTCCACTAAAAGGGGATCCTTCCAGTATACCATAATGCTGTTTGGACTCAAGAATGCCCCTACTATCTCATCGCAGGTAGTTGTCGCAGTGTTCAAGGAATTCATCCACAAATTCCTAGAAGTGTATTTTGATGGTTGGAATGTCTTCAACTTACTAAAGATGCACGTTTCAAACCTGCGCATGATGTTGGATGCCTGCCGAAAATACCAGATTTCCCTGAATATACATAAATGTATCTTCTGCGTACCCTTCGGAATCTTGCTTGGACATATTGTTTGCCGACAAGGGTTGAGGGTGTATCTTTCGAAAGTGGTCGTTATCATCAATCTGGCAGTGCCTACAACCAAGAAACAACTACGTTTGATCCTTGGACATACGGGCTACTACAGAAAACTCATTCAGGGATATGCACTGCTCACAGCACCTTTGGAAAAGATGCTTAAGAAGGATGTTTCATTACTTTGGGATGACGAGTGCCAGAAGAGCTTTGAGCTACTTAAGGCAAAGATGGTATCTGCACCTATTCTTATTTTTCCCAATTGGGAAAAGGTATTTCATGCTCATGTTGATGCTTCTTTGATTGGCCTGGGAGCGATGCTTATGCAGCCTGGCACTGGAGACATTGATCACCCAATCGCATTTGCTAGTCAAAAACTCTCGAGTGAGGAGGGAAATTATGCCACCACGGAGAGGGAAGGGTTGGCCATGGTCTATGCACTACAGAAGTATCAGCACTATCTCTTAGTAGGACCTGCCTCCCCCCACGGCACAAAGCGAACAAACGAGCCTGTCAAAACGCCCCACAAGAAGTAGCACTCTTAGCGGACGGAACGAGATGAGACAGTCACGTTGACTAATGGAGACCTTGAAAAAATCGCTGATGCGGTCACTCTAGCCACGGAGGACAGGTGGGTAGCCTTAGAGGAGCAACATAAAGCTGTGGTTGACACAACCCATGCCGAGCTCTCTGCGCTATAGTTGAAGACTGATATATTGCAGACCAATGTAACTTAGGTACACACACCTTTAGCCGCCGATAGCACAACATTAGTTATAGAAGAAATCCGCCTCTGCTCTCTACCTGACGCAACCCTTGTGATCAGTCCACCCGACCTAGGAATCCAAGTCAAGGCCAATACAGAAGTCTATCTAAATTTAGCTAGGCTACCTCATTAGGCCTTGCAAGGTCTCCACAACTCTGTATTTCAGGAAATTCACCATCGAGACCAACAAGTGCACCAACAACTTGAAGTGGTTGAACAAAAAATTGATGCAAATAACGCTGAAGTGTGCCTCGCCACCATGAAGCACACGGAGCTTGAAAATGTGATTCACCAACTTTGCGCATATGTTACCACAGAGATCCTGGCCACAACCACCCCTCAAGCGAAGGTTGAAAGGTTGGTTGCAACACTGAAGGCCTCCGGGGAGGAAGTTCAGATGGTCAAGGCATGAATGGAGTAGCAAATTGCTGACCTCTAGGCTAAGTTGCAGCATGAAACACCTCTGGAGGTATGGGCCAGTGAACTGTGCTGGTCACTGTGGCTAGGATTCCATTACATGGAAAATCGCGCAGGGTTCCTAATAATTAGAAATGGCCATGCATCTATGGACCAAGGTCCAGCGCGACCCGATCCTACATGGCATCAACCAGGACCTGCCGCAGAAAGAAGAAGAGTTCGAAACTTTGGAAGCGACCCTACCCACTTTAGCTCCTGCTCAGCGTTTGACATGGCTTCACGCCAGTCACGCCCTCCAAGTTGATATTGATGAACTCCGGCAAAAGAAGAAGGCCCTCGGTGACCTACGGAAGCCTTAGGCTACTGAGGCCCTCAAGATTTCACAAGATATTGATGTCGCGGTTAAGCAGCTGAACCAGACTTTGCAGAGTGTCACCACCGCGACGAAAGGCTTGATTTTAGAAAATTTGGTCGACATCGCACAAAATGTCACTGATAAAAGTGAATATGTGCTACCTCCATTAGCCGAGGCGATTAGATTTTTGTAGGCGTAGGTGGAGACCCCACCATCACAGTGACTCGAGGCGATTCACAAGATTGTGTTGGGGGAATGTTGGAACAGGGTCTCCTAAAAGCTACAAATTTTGTCCATTTTTGTATATTTTTGTAATATTTAGTCTAACGTAGGGGTTTTGGGGTGGGTCAAAGCCCCTAAAGCATTGTAATGGGTCAAGGGTAGAGCAAGAGTCTGCAAACCATGGTTTGTGGACAATTGGATGTGTAGGATAGATCGGTATAAATAGATAAACCTTTTTTAGTCAAAGGAAAGGAAAGATAGAGATTGAGGATAGTTTTGAATTGTTAGATCTATTTGGGTTGCTAGGGTAAGGAATCCTACTGGCTGTGTGCAATGAGATCCTCAGTCTTGCTGTGTGCGGATACAACTAGCTGTATGTGCAGGTTGTGTTGGATTGTATTGGGTTTTGGAGGCTAATATATGCAAATCAAGTTAGAGTACCTATGTGTTATCTGAGTTTGTGTATTACTGTTGATGTGAACTGTTGAATCTGTTACACTTACTGTTGGTTATTCCTTGTTGCTACAGATTTGTCTTTATTATAATACAGAGTATTACTGTGATCTATTGTCATGCGTTTATGATATTACCTGTGATAGTGCTGATACGGAAGTGCTGATTAGATCTATGGTTGATAGTAGCTCTATTAATGGTGGACTGTACTGATTAGTGAACCTACGATTAGATATATTTTATAGCTGCGAGAGTATCCTTGTTCTTGTTATATGAATCTATGATATGTCGATTACTACGATTATAGTTGCTATAATGGTAGCTTGGTATTACGCATGTGGATGCGAAGGTTATTAGTAGCTAGGAGCTCTACGATATAATTCTGTAACTATATCTGTTAAATATATAGCTAGTAAGCTAGGAACGCATCTCTGCTTGACTTACCTGCTCTCTGTCAGGGTGCAGAAACCTGGTTCCAACACCCTCCCATGCTACTTCGGGTGAGACTTTGGCCTGTGCAAGCAGGTCATTGCCGAAAGGGCCAGTAGTATAGGGGTTTGTTGGAAAACCTTAACCTCCAAACCTGGATTAGGACCCCTCGAGCCAACAGTAAAGGAACAATATTTTTCTTACCATAAAAAATATGGTATTCATGGAATAAATCTATATTTTTGTAGACATCTTTGAACATTGTAGGCCAGTATTACCCTACTCTAAGAATATTGTTTGCTGTGGCCTTCCAATAATGATGATGTCCACAATTTACTTTGTAAAACTCCTCAATCACTTTTTATGCCTCCTCTTCCAGCAAAAAAATCAAAAGAATACGACCAATATCTTTCTGTTCGGTGCAGGAATTACTCTTAAGAAAACTCCTCAACACTTAATTTGTCAACCCGGGGGATCCGTAAACTTAGAGAGGAAGCACAGGAAATTCCAGAGATGGTATGAATCTTCCTAATATAAATCCATACTTTCTTTAAAGGAAAGGTTGCAAAACCAAATTAAAAAAGAGGAAAAGGCAACTTGAAACATCAAAATAATCTAAGACTGGAATAAGGAAGAATGCATTTGCAAGAGGGAATTAAAAATAAAAGGCAATCACTCTAGCTGATTATTGTTTAACTACTAAGTGTGTGTTTTTCTTTAGCAGAGACACTTAGCAGTCTCATCATATGGGCCCTTAAACCTGCTCCTTTAGAGATTTCCTTCTTGCCATAATCTGTCCTACACTTTTGCAGTCTGCTTGCACGAGTGCAGGAATAGAGATTTATGCAAAAGGTATAAGTGGTGTCTTTACTAAAGGCTTTTTACTTCATGCAAGGGCTTGAACTTTTCCAGGTTCGAAGCACTCAAATCTCATGGCAATAAACTAGTTCTTGCACTGGATTAGAGCTTCCCGCACTTAGCATTTAATTCTTAGAATGAGTGATTGATTATTGCAAGTGATATTATACTATTAAATCAAATTTCACACATAAAAAGTGAATTTTTTTTATCTTAACAGAGTGTAGGAATAAAGAAACAATCAATATACATTTATCCTGTCATAAGCATTTAATAAAAGAACAAATATTGCGGGAAGTAGACTAAGAAGGCTTGCTGCATCACACCAACATGCATTGGTGTAGGTTCATTTCTCCTGCTTGGACCAGGCGAGGAAAACCAATCAAACAGAACTACAGAAAAGGAGATATCACACCAACGTGCACTGGTGTAGGGTTATTTCTCCTGATTGGACCAGGCGGAGGAAAACCAATCTGAAATCAAGTGTAGGAAAGGAAATTGCAGGAAAAGAAAATTTATCTACTTCACACAACAGATCTACTTTCACTTAGACAGGAATGCATGTGCTTAAAATTAAATCACACTTGACAATGTAAACACAAATTACAGGAAAACAGGAAATGGGGTAAACGTGTTGGGTTGGCTGGGCCCTAGCCAACCAACACGTTTCCCTTTTAAATAAAAACGTTGCTCAGTACCTTAATCAATTCATCAGCTCAAATATAGAAATGCAATTTGTGAAACATGAGTTGGAGCTCCCCTTTATTAATTCACTGAGGCAAGTACATATGTTAATACATCGTCCAACCCAGATTCGGGTGATAACAAAATACAACAACCTGTTACCGCCTCTATGGCTGTGTCTCTATTATATTTTGCTATCAAAAACCTCCCCCTTAGTCCTATTTACATTATACATTATATATATCTTTGGCCAAAGGCTAAAATAGATCATTCAACTGATTACATAACCAAACGCAGAATTTAGCTTTTCGGCCTTCAAAATTAGACAGTTAGAAAAACTGGCCGTAGCCAATCTCCAGCTTTCGTCCTTCAAATATTCGGTCTCAACTGCCTTTGGATCGATATTGCTGTCATGGCTGAAGTTGCTCAAAATGAGGCAGTGATCAAGGAGGTTCAGATCTACTGCAAGGATTTGCTGTGCTGGCAACGGTGCAAGATCCGATCCTACACTAGGATCAACAGTCACGGTAAGTACTCTAACTACCAAATAAACATTGGAGATATCAATAAGTTACAAAGAGTGATTAAAAGTAATAAATCATGTAATAAATAATTAATTATTGCTAAGTTGAATTAAAAATATGAAAAATAAAGTTTATACGAAATATGCCACGGTGCTTGGACTGGTGCAAGATGAGGGTGAATAAAAGAGGTAAAACAAAGGTAAATGGTTATGATTTGGGAAGGGGAAAATGGAAAAAAAGAGAGAAATTTAGGGGGCTAACATCCTCCCATCCATAATTTTTTGTGTGTCCTCACACAACTATTTACCTTTGCAAAAAACCTTCAAAACTTTGAGCATTCCAGCTCAATCCTGCTCTGACATACTGACATCGGCCTGCAATGTTTCAGATTTCTTCTTTCTGATGTTCTTTAGTTTATTTGTCACCTTTTTAAGTCGCTTGAAACATTGCGCAGATCGGTACTTTCAAACTCTAACTTCTCCTCTCTTTTTCTGGATCTTTGCAGTTAATTCTTCTTTACTCTATTCTTTATCCTCCTGCACTTTAGCTATGAGCTGTTCTAAGTTCTGCACTTGAAGCTCTAGTTCAACTATTCGAGCAGCAGGAGTTACCAAATATTCTTCTTCTTCTTTCTTGAAAAGGGTTGTGTCTTCCTCAGGGACCTCAGTATCCCTCATGGTTTCAGCAAACACTTCTTCCTTTTCTTCTTCTTCTTCTTCCGATTCTTCTTCTTCTTCTAGTTCTTCTTCTTCTTCTATTTCTTCTTCTTCTTCTGGTTCTTCTTCTTCTTGCATTGGTTCTTCTTCTTCTTCTGGTTCTTCTTCTTCTAGCACTAGTGCAGAAGGGGATTCAATGTCCCGTGGGGACCGTGGTTCTTTTCTTGCACTTGATTATTCATTCTTTTTCCGGGCCCTTTTAATGAAATCAGCCAACAGAGTGTCATCTTCGACCTCTACAACATTTGCTGCGTCCGCAAGGACTGAAAGGTTGTCTTCTTCGGGGTTCTATGCCTATACTAGTGTCATAGAAGGATTCTCTTCAACAGGTGCACTAGTTTTCTTCTTATTTGGAGATGGGGCCCTTTCTTCTATTGATTTTTTAGGCCGTTTCCTTTTTGCATTGGTGCAAGAAGGACTCCCCTTTACATTCTTCCTCGGACCCTTGCTTGTGCTGGCGGGGTCCTCTGTCTCCTTTCCAGAAGCTATCTTTTTATGTAGCTATTTTAATAGCACCTCCCAGGTCATTCCTTTAACTTATAATTGTTTTTGGACCAAAATCTTTATCAGGTCGTGGTGATATAACTTCTTGTCGGCCTAGTCTGCCCATCCGTCCTGCACACCCTTGGCCATTTTTTCTAAGCTCTTAAGCAAAAAATGGGGGAAATTAATCCTCCACCAGGTGTGCCGGTCGGCTTTGAAATGCTACAACATCCTAAAATGGTACACAAAAGTGAGGGAGTACCTTGCCTCACAGGTTATGAATTTCTGTAGGATGAAAAGAAGGTCCCGCCATTGTCCTAGCAGGGCACTGAGCAGAATTCCTTTATTCCAATCTACCTTCATCTTCTTGTTGACGACGAAAAAATTCCATCGCTTCCTTTCTAGTTTCTGATTTTTAAACCACTGCTCACCAGTATTTTCCAAGCTTGTCACTGCTACTATAAACTCTTCCATAACCTCAAATTTTAGAGGCCCAATTTTTACTCGGCCATTTTTGAAACTTCTAGAAAACTGTAGGGCCACTTCATTGTTGTGCCCGTCAAAATTTTTCAAGAATTGAAGAAATCCTGAGCCTCAGATTAGTGCAAGACTATTGCAATACTCAGCAATCTGTTCTACCCTACTGAGAGACAAAGGTTCGCTTCGGACAGGCAGCATCACTGCTTAACGATTATGAACAGTCAAGAATTTACATGCAACACTAGCAAAATTGGTTCTTATAGATAGGGATCCAACCGTCCACCATCCCTTCCATCCTATCACGCATTCATTCCACTGAAATAACCATGGATGCGTGGCATCTTTGAGATCGTGCCGGATTGGTACTTTCGGCGGCGTTTTAACAGCTACGTGAGGTAATCCTTACGAGTGAAGGACATCTAGGATTATGGCGGAAAGGGAAATTATATCCAAGCAACGGTTAAACACTTCTGCACTCCTTCATAATTCAAAAAAGAACTTTAGAATTCATTAAAAAATGATCATGATTCTTAACTTAAAAACACCTTGTACTTTTAAATAATTTTCTCCTAGTTCATATGATAGCACAAGTACTCATCGACTAAGTGAAATGACTTCTTATAAACTTTCATGGTGACCACTTTCCTATGACGTATGCTATGAAAAGAACAAATTGTACTATGTTTATGACAGGGTGCATGCTTGCATTGGTCTGCTTGCACCGCTTAAACTATGCTATTCTGTTGGTACCATTCTGCTTGCACTTATTATATAGGACGACAAGTTTGCACTAGTGCAAGCATAATATCTGAAAAAAAGAACAGGGAATTTAAGTAAAATATAGGCTGGACTTCCAACATGCCTTCCTCAAATTATACTAGAAATTTGATTTTCCCTTTCTTGATGCTTCAGAGCATATCCTTTTTCTCTTTGTGTGCGAGATCCCGCAATGAATTCAAGAGGAAACAAAGAAGTGGGAAAAGGAAAATTTCAGAATGGGAAGGAATTCTGTTACAGGGATTCCAGGAATAGTACCACAAGAGGGGATAAACAGAAGTGGGATAGGGAAAAAAATTCAAGGGTAAAGTGGGGTTTTTACGAAACGGACAGGGTAAATTCAGAAGAATATGGGAAGGTTAATAATTCTGGGATTGAAGAATAAAACTGAGGGAGTATTACGAAAGTGGATTATGAAGAAAGGAAAAAAAATTTCTGGAAGTTCTGCCTGCACTGGTGCAAGAAAAATAACTACAGTGAGAATTAAGAGTTACTTGAATAGAAATATCCATGCTAATTACCCCAATTATATAAAGGTTAGTTCTGTTGAACCTACTTTTACTTGGTGGTCGCTAGCATATCTAAAGATCAAGAAACATTCTCTTTTTATTAGAAATTTTTGATCTTCCTGCCAGCAAGCTGGTTTTCAGGTTGATCCTTCTGCAAACATGTCAGCGAACTGATTCTCATAATTACAGGAAAATATTTTTTCTTTTATTTTTATTTAAAAAAAAATTATACTATAATTTTTTTTTTTAAGAAGTAGAAGAATTCAGGTTTTCAAAAGGTTGGTCTTACCATTCACTACTACCATCCCGAATTGCTGTTGGACTTGCTGTGTAAAATATTTCCTGGCAAGTGGCTGAAAATACTTCTTTAATCTGTGTCCATTTACCAATAATACTGAATTTTTTCCATCAATAGTTTTAACTTCCACTGCTCCATTCTCGAATACTCGGATCACTTCAAAGTCCCATCCAACGTGTATGGAATTTCCCTTTAAAAATTTTAAATCTAGAATCATAAAGGAGCACCCAATCACCTGGTTGGAATTTCTTTTTCTAAATAGACTTGTCATGCCACCTTTTGCGTTGCTACTGAATTAGTATGTTCTGCTGAACAAAATCCCTACGAAATTCATCTATCTCATTTAATTGGAGAAGACGCTGTGGAGAAGAGGCTGTTGTTGTGCCTCAGAGAGATCTAGTCCTAATTGAACTGCAGTTCTGAAATTTTTGATCTAGAATTCAATTGGTAATAGAACCTGTTTTCCATATACCAGCTCATATGGTGTATGTCCCATGCTATTTCTCCAAGTGGTTCTGTATGCCCACAAAGCTTCTGGTAATATTTCATCCCAGTCTTTTCGATGCATATTTACTGTCTTTGTAAGAATGGATTCGATCACTTTGTTTGTGGATTTCACCTGGACATTTTATTGCGGGTGATAAGACGCGGATTTCATGTTACAAATCTTGTATTTCTCCATCACACCCTGTACCAGATTAGAAATAAACTGCGGAACATTATCAGAAATAATTTCTCTAGGCACACCAAATCTAGTAAATATTTCAGTAAAAATAAAATCAACAAAAACCTTTTCTGTAGCAAAGAAAAAAACTTTAGCTTCTACCCGTTTTGTAACAAAATATGTACAAACCAAAATATGTTTTTTACTTAATGACGTTGGATTTATTAGCCCTATAAAATCAATAGCCCATTTTTCAAACGGATCAATCATAACTTGGGGGCATAAAGGCATTTCATTGGTTTGATTAGGCTGGCCCATTCATTGACAGCTATCACATCACCTGAAATACTATTTGGCATCCCTAAACAAGGAAGGCCAAAAGTAACAAGCACGCAATACTTTATATGCAGTTCACTTATCAGCGAAGTGGCCTCCAAAAGGTTCATCATGAGTAGATTTCAATATGTCAAACACTTCCTCCTCTCTTACACATCTACGGATAATCAGATATGGACCAGTGTAAAAGAGATATCCTTGAATCCAGGAGTATGCAACACTTTTCTGAATAATATTCCGCTTTTCACGAGCGGACAATTGGGGTGGTGTTTTCCCATTAACCAAGTAATTAGCAATGCCAGCAAACCATGGAGAATCTATTGACATAGGAAAAATGTGTTCATCAGGAAAATCATCATTAACATGCTTCACCAGGATTATCTAATCTAGAAAGAAAATATGCTACAACATTATATTTTCCTGGTCTATCAACAATAGTAACATTAAATTCCTGCAAAAATAGCAACCACCTAGTCACTCTACTGCTAGTCAATGGTTTGTTCATCAAATATTTAATCACGGAGAGATTAGTATGTACAAATAATTCATATCCTGTAATATAGTGCCTGAACTTATTAATTGCAAAAATTACAGCTAAAAACTCTTTCTCTGTAACTGTATAATTTAATTCAGCGAAAGACAAATTCTTACTAATATAATAAATAACATAGAATTACTTATTTTCCTCTTGTCCTAAAGATGCACCAATAGCCAAATCTGAAGCATCATAGGAAGTGTGAAAAGGCAGGGACCAGTTAGGACCTCTCAAAATTGGTGCCTGTACTAACTTTTCCTTCAATGTTTCAAAAAACTGTTGGCAAGCTGTGGACCGAGAAAATTTACTATCCTTAGCTAGAAGTAGGAAAAGAGGGGCAGCTGTCTTAGAAAAATTTTCAACGAGTCTTCTATAGTAACCAGCATGTCCTAAAAAAACATCTTACTTACCTTTGAGTTTTGGGTGCAGGAAGATGCAGAATGATTTCAATCTTTGTTGGATCAACCTAGATACCTTTACCAGAAATCAAATGGCCAAGTACCACTCCCGCTTTACACATTAATCTACATTTCTTGTCACTCAAGGTGAGATGGGCTTCCTGACAATGGAGAATTACTTTCTCCAGATTTTTGAGAGCTTCCTGAAAAGAATCACCAAACACAGAAAAGTCATCCACATAAATTTCTACAAATTCTAGATAAGAAAAAATGGCCAGGACTGCCCTTTGAAAGGGATCTGAGGCATTACATAAACCAAAGGGAAGCACTTTATAAGAAAATGTACCCCATGGAAATGTAAAAGTAGTTTTATCCTGATCTTTGGGTGCAATCTGTATCTGGTTATAGCCACTGAAGCCATCCAAAAAGGAAAAATATTTCTTTCCTGCAAGGGTATCAAGCACCTCGTCAATGAAAGGGAGAGGGAAGTAATATTTGAGAGTGGCTTTGTTTAATTCTCGATAATCAATACAAATACACCATCTTCCATCTTTATTAGGTACTAACACTAATGGAGAGACCCACTGACCATCAGAAATAGGATAGATAAAACCGACATCCAAGAGTTTCTGTACTTCTTCCTTCACAATATCTCTTAGAGCTGGATTAATTTGCCTTTGGGGTTGTCGGAAAAGTCGAGTTCCTTCATGAATATAGATATGATGTGTACAAGTTTAGGAGGAATACCCTTCATATCTTCATAGCCCCAAGCAAAGGTATTAAGATGGTTTTGCAACAAATTCACAAGCTGCTCCTGCTGAGATGAGTCCAAATCTAAAATAATATGCAAGGATTTACCAGGGCTAATCTCAAAAAGAGTAGTGTTAGGCTCAGGAGTACTCAAGGGAGTGGTCAAATGCATTGGTACAGAAGAATGAGAATCATGATTATCTTGAAAATCTAGGCTGAAAATCTGGCTCAATGGCTCGAAATTAGGCATAGTGTCTAGATTATTAAGGAAATCTTGAATCTCATCTTCTTGTGAAGACCTAGTATAATGATGGATAAGAGAAATGGGCCGAGTCTCCTCATCACTGCTTTGATCCAACCATAAAGTATCTCAAAGGTCCTGAATGGATCTGGCAGGGGGGTATAAGGTAACTTTCTTCCTAGAATCGCCATGTGAATTATACATATCACCGGAACAACATCCAATATATGCATCAGCCGTAGCAAGCTATGGTCGACCCAAGATGAAGGGATGTCCTCCTACTGGGTTCTTTGGCTGAAGAAAAATGAAATCAGCAAGATATTTCTAAGAATCTAATGAGATGATCACATCGTCCAAGACTCCTTTTGGCTTAATTTTAGATCTATCTGCTAATTCAAGCACAGTGGGATTAGGGAAAAGATGAGATAACCCAAGTTGATCCATGGTTTTATTAGTCATGACATTAATGGCTTCCCCCGGGTCTACAAGAACATTAAAGACAAGGACATTACCAATCTGAACTGAGACAACAGGGTTTATGGGATCAATATATTTTTCCATAGACACACATCCCGTCATCAACTCTGCTGCCCTACCAACAAATTGAATGGTTTGGGGTTCCAATCTCTTCCTCCCAGGTTTCTTGAGACATAGTTCCTTAATAATCTTGGTACAAATGGGGATCTCTTTAATGGATTGAAGCAAAGGTATCTTAATGAAAATATTTCGAAGCTCAGATGCCAAACTAGTCTCAGAAATAGGCTCACTTCATTCCATTACTAGCCTCTCTGAGAAGGGAGGTTGGTTGGAAGATGGAAAGGATTCAGAGGGTAAGGGCTGCTTAGTGATATCTTTTGGAGAATGGTTAAGAGTTTCCTCTTCTCCTTTCTCTTCAACAATCACTATAGGTTGCTTCCGATTTTCTGATGTTACAGTCTTTCCCGATCTTAATTGAATGTCATGAACCCCAACTGGAATATACTGGTACTCGAATGGTAAAAGTGGATTTGTTACATAGATAATTTGCACTGCTTTATTATTGTTAGGATTAGGCATAGGTTGAGCATGAAACTGAGGAGGTCGAAAGGGTGGAGGTAAAGGAAACAGTGGAGTAGACTAACTTGAAAGTTGAGGCATTGAATAAGGTGTATGCGTAGATGGATATGACTGCATAGGTGGCTGGTGGGAGTATGGAGAATGACTTGGCCCTCTCCAACCTTCTTGCCATGGTTGAGAAGGTTTCCCATGCTGATATTGATTCCCATACTGCCACTGCTGCTTAGTGTTAGGATAAGAATATGCATGTGAATTATAACCAAAATAGTGTGGAGAAAATTCGAGAGCCATACCTGCACATACCTGAGGCCAATTCCTTCTTGCTCCCATAGCATACAAGTATTCAACTTTAGGCTGCCCCCCTGTAAATACAGCTTTAAGTCCTGCTATAGAGGGACATTTTTCTGTGACATGGTCTTCTGCACAAATAACACACTTATTAGTTTCTTTCAAATTAAGAGGACACTCTTTAGGAGGATGCTTGTCTCTACATTTAGGACAGAAAATACATAATGACTCTTGTTCCTTCATGAGTTTTTGCTGAAATTTTAAAGAGTAATTGTTTGGTAACATTATTCATTATATCAATTTTCATGTTTTCCATTTTATTTTCTAGTCCACTAATCATAGCATCAGTAGATTCAGTTTTTCTATTTCTATTTCGAGTTCCTCTACTAGATCTATACCGATTTCTTGAAAATTTCCTGCATAATTCACAAATTTGTTCAAAAGTTTGTTGAGAAATATCACCTTGTCCTAACAGATTTAAATTATTTCTAGCATTATCAGTAAGTCCTCTTAAGAACAAGGTTCTAATAGTACTGGGATCAAAATTAAGTTTCGACCTTTGTAAAATATACATAAATCTTTCTAGGTAATCTTCAAGAGTTTCATCATCATCCTGTATGATTGTAAAAATCTCATCCTACATGTCCCAAGTTTTTCAATATTCTTGATATTTAGACAAAAATACTCTCTTCATCTGATCCCAAGGGTTTATAGTGTTTCCTTGTAACCCCATAAACCAGTGTAGAGCTGAGTCCTTGAGAGTAACAGGAAATAATCTTAACTTCTGAGCCTCAGTTGAATAATCATAACTTCTACACAAACAATGATCTCCACTCGTTGGAGGGACCACATGAACTTACCATGTGCTCGAGCTGATGGTGGAATATTCTTCATTTGTGCCACAGTATCAGGATCCACAATTGGAAACACAAAAGTGGATTGTTCTTTACTTACCCGGTTTTCACCAGTCCCTTCCAAATGATCTTCACGGTCCACCATTGTTTCCGTTTTACTTGTACCGCTCTCAACAGGCTGAACCACACCTGAGCTGTTGTCACCAAAATCCAGGTGGATTGTTCTTGTGTGATGGATTTGAATTGGATTGGGCTTCCTGCTTACAGAAGGAGACCCAATATGAGATTTTTTTTCAGAATTATTTTGGCCCTTAGTGGGCTTCGAACCCTTACCTTTTCTAGGAATTCATTTAAAAAAAAAGAAAAATAACAAACAACTTCTAGTAAAAAATGTTGTCCGAAATCAATTAACACTAGTAAAATTCCGTCAAAGAAGCTTTTCCAAAAAATACTGCAAAATAAAGTAAAAATTACCTGTATTGCATAATCACAAAATTCTTACCAAATCAAATCGCCTCCCCGGCAACAACGCCAAAATGTTGGGTGCAGGAATTACACTTAAGTAAACTCCTCAACACTTAATTTGTCAACCCGGGGGATTCGTAAACTTAGAGACGAAGCACAGGTAATGCCAGAGATGGTATGAATCTTCCTAATATAAATCCCTACTTTCTTTAAAGGAAATATTGCAGAACCAAATTAAAAAAGAGGAAAAGACAACTTGAACCATCAAAATAATCTAAGACTAGAATAAGGAAGAATGCATTTGCAAGAGGGAATTAAAAATACAAGGCAATCACTCTAGCTGATTATTGTTTAACTACTGAGTGTGTGTTTTTCTTTAGCAAAGACACTTAGCAGTCTCATCAGATGGGCCCTTAAACTTTCTCCTTTAGAGATTTCCTTCTTGCCCTAGTCTGTCCTGCACTTTCGCAGTCTGCTTGCACTAGTGCAGGAACAGAGATTTATGCAGAAGGTATAAATGGTGTCTTTACTAAAGGATTTTTACTTCATGCAAGGGCTTGAACATTTCCAGGTTTGAAGCACTCAGATCCCGTGGCAAGAAACTGCTTCTTGCACTGGATGAGAGCTTCCTACACTTAGCATTTAATTATTAAAATGAGTGCTTAATTATTGCAAGTGCTATTATACTGTTATATCAAATTGCACACATAAAAAGTGAATGTTTCTGATCTTAATAGAGGGCAGGAATAAAGAAATAATCAATATACATTTATCCTGTCATAAGCATTTAATGAAAGAAAGAAGATTGCGGGAAGTAGACTAAGAAGGCTTGCTACATCACACCAACGTGCACTAGTGTAGGTTCATTTCTCCTGCTTGGAATAGGCAGGGAAAACCAATCAAACAAAACTGCAGAAAAGGAGATATCACACCAACGTGCACTGGTGCAGGATTATTTCTCCTACCTGGACCAAGTGGAGGAAAACCAATCTGAAATCAAGTGTAGGAAAGGAAATTGCAGGAAAAGAAAATTTATCTACACACAATGGATCTGCTTTCACTCAGACATGAATGCATGTGCTTAATATTAAATCACACTTGACAATGTAAACACAAATTACAGGAAAACGGGAAATGGGTTAAACATGCTGGGTTGGCTGGGCCCTAGCCAACCAACACGTTTCCCTTTTAAATAAAAATGCTACTCAGTACCTTAATAAATTCATCAGCTCAAATATAGAAACGAAATTTGTGAAACATGAGGTGGAGCTCCCTTTTATTAACTCACTGAGGCAAGTACATACGTTAATACATCGTCGAGCCCAAATTCGGGTGATAAAAAAATACAACAACTTGTTACAGCCTCTCTGGCTGTGTCTCTGTTCTCTTTTGCTATCAAAAACTTCCCCCTTAGTCCTATTTACATTCTACATTATATAGATCTTTAGCCAAAGGCCAAAATAGATCATTCAACCAATTACATAACCAAACGCAAAATTTAGCTTTTTGGCCTTTAAAATTAGATAGTTAGCAAAAATAGCCGTAGCCAATATCCATATTTTTTCCTTCACATATTCGGTCTTGGCTGCCTTTGGATCGATCTTGCTGTCATGGCTGAAGCTGCTCAAAACGAGGTGGTGATCAAGGAGGTTTGGATCTGCTGCAAGGATTTGTTGTGTTGGAAACGGTGCAAGATCCAATCCTGCACTAGGATCAACGGTCACGGTAAGTACTCTAACTACCAAATAAACATTGGAGATATCGATAAGCTACAAAGAGTGATTAAAAGTAAGAAATCATGTAATAAATAATTAATTAATGCTAATTTGAATTAAAAATATGAAAAATAAAGTTTATACGAAATATGTCACTGTGCTTGGACTAGTGCAAGATGAGGGTGCATAAAAGAGGTAAAACAACGGTAAATGGTTATGATTTAGGAAGGGGAAAATGGAAAAAAAGAGAGAAAATTAGGGGGCTAACACTTTCCAATACAAATTTTTATCCATGATGCAGTAGCTCAAGGATTTCAGCTTCACTAACCTTGCTTTATATTTTTTCAAATCAGCAGGAGCTCTATGGTGATGTAAGACAAAAACGTCCCTGTACTAGTCAGATAGGATGCATTTTTCTTCAATAGGAATCAGCTCTTCATCTTCATCTGATAAATCTGAAATTTCTGCAATTAAATTCATATCAAGACAGTCAAAATTGGACTGTGCCCTCAGCTTTTCTAGCCCCTGACCCTTTACCAATTTTGTAGGTATGATGTCTATATCATATTCCAACACATTACCTATCCACTTCCCTCTCTTACCATCAGGATCAACTTGAGCCAAGATTTCCTTCACAACAACATTAGGAACAAATGCTATGACATGAGAATGTAGAATGTAAATTCTGAAATCTTTGATTTCTTTGACCAAAGCATAGGCCTTTTTCTCTAGGATATTATACTTTAATTCTGAACTAGCTAAGGTCCTGCTAAAAAATGAAATAGGTTTCTCAGTACCTTGTTGTCTTTTCTTCAGAAAAACTCTAGCAATTGTATTTTCTGATGAAAATGTAAAAACCATAAATTCCTTTGAAAAATCCGGGCTAATCAACACTAGGGCTTGAGTGATTGCCTTCTTGATCTCCTCAAACAAGTTCTTTGCTTCCACTGTCCATTTAATGTCAGCTCCTTTCTTTAGCATCTTGGTTATGTCTTTGAAAATCTCAACAAAGTTGGGAATAAACCTCCTCACAAAATTCACCCTTCCAAGGAAAGACTGAATTTCCTTCTTGCTTCTAGGCAGATCCACTTTCTGAATGGAATTTACCCTGCTTGGATCAATATTTATCCCATATTTAGATATAATATGCCCAAGTAACTTTCCAGAAGTTAAAGAAAAAATACTCTTAGTGGGATTAAGAGAAATACCAAACCTTCTACATTTCAGCAGAGCTTTCTCTAGATGCTTCAAGTGGTCTTCCTCTCTCCTTGAGAAAATTGTTATGTCATCTAGATAGAAAACCACCAACTTATCCTTCTCCTCAGCAAAGGCAATGTCCATTGTTGTTTGAAAGGTCGCTCCTGCATTCATCAGACCAAAGGACATCTTGGCATACATGAATGTACCCCATGGTGTGGTAAAGGTAGTTTTCTCCTGATCTTGTGGATGCACTAGTATCTGATTGTGTCATGAAAACCCATCCAAAATAGACATCCTATGGAAACCAACAATGTTCTGCAGAATTTGGTCCATCTCTGGGAGAGGGTAATTGTCCTTCAGAGAGGTTTTGTTCAAGTTCCTGAAGTCAATGCATATTATAATTTCTCCACTCCTTTTTCTGAATGGAACCAAGTTTGCAAGCCACTTTGAGAATCTAATTGGGACAATAATTTTGGCATCAAAGAGCTTCTTATTTTCCTTCTATATTAGAGGCATGAGAAGTGGATTAATCCTCCTCAGCTTCTCTTTGAAAGTATTTTCATTTTCTTTAATGGGAATGGCATGCTGAATAATATTAGGATCATTATTATTCAAATCAACATAACTCCATGAAAATACATCAATGAACCTTTTCATCATCTCAATATATTTATGTTTCATATTTGCAGAAAGAAACTTAGAATGTTTGATCATTTTTGGTATTACAACTGTACCAAGGTTACAACTCTTTACCTCTTCATCATTAGCTTGTATCCTAGGAGACTTGAACACACCATTTTGGTCAAAACGCTTCTCAAGTGGGATGATACCTTTAGGTATAGAGTTATTCTTCAGCCGCAACACCTCGTAATTACCCTTAGTTTCAGCAAGCATGTTTCGTTGATCTACTTGTGTGCTTTCAAACTCCTCTTTCAATTCTATGAAGTTTTTGACTTGTTGGTCATCCTCAAAAACTTTCCAATGAATTATATTATCAGGGATAACATACCTATGATGAACTTCAACCTCATATATTTCAGTGGAATGTGCAGGAGTAATAACAAACTTGCAGAGATAGCTAGGGAGAGAGCTACTATGTTTTGATCCCTAGTCTTCACAATAAAGGAATATTCTTGAAAATTCTCTAACATCTCCATGATTAAATTTATGTATGCCCCCATTCTCACATACTTGGATTGATATGCACCCTAAACTTGTTTAATAACTAATTTAGAATATCCACAAACATAAATCTTTTGGGCACCCAATATTTTCAAATTTTCTAAACCCAAAAACAAAGATTCATACTCAGCCATGTTATTTGTGCAATCAAAGTTTAGTTTGAAAGAAAATAACTTCCTTTCATCCTTTGGATTTGTGATCCAAATTCCTGCTCCAACCACCTCTCTTCCTGCTGATCCATCAAAGAGTAACAACCACCAACCTTCTGCCTTTTCTTCACTGATTTTCTGATTTCTTCTCATCTTTTTCTTCATCAGTTAGTTCATTGAAAAGTATAGCAGATCCTAATTCAGTCTCAACAGCATAGATTGGGAAATTCTGAGGTTTTTCCTTACTACTTACCATATAAGCCATCCTTGTCTCTCCACATATTCTTATTTTCTCACCAAAAACAGGGATGGTGGCATACGCTAGGTCCATCTATGTGGTGCTTTTGATATTTGTTGCCCATGACCTTGATAGAAGCATTCCAAACTTGGGTGGAATGTCTGAGACCACAATTTCCATTACCAATGTCTTGGCATGGAGTTGTGTAAGACCAACAACAACATCCTTCATCAAACCAATGCATTGAACTCTTTTTTAATCAAAAGAAAACAAATCCTTATATGGCCTAGTAATTTCCAATCCCATCCTTTCCATAATTACTTTAGGCATGAGGTTATGAGAGGCCCCTGAATTCAACATGGCATTGTGTAATGTCATGTCATGGATACTAAGACTGACATAGAAAGGAGGCACCTCTTCATTCTACTCATCTTCCAATCTTGATCCAGGGTACATGGTTGGATGATCTTCTTGTACATTAAGGACGTCAGCAGCTCCAGGTTGGGTATTCAACATTTTTACAATTTTACTTCTATATTCATTTACCTTTAGAATTTCTCCAAAAGGGACTGGGATCTTGATTTTATAAATCTCATTCTCCAAACTGAAAACGGAAGTAATTTTCTCAATCTCTTTGATAGGAGGAGGAGGTGGTGGATCTTTTCTAACCATGACAACTTTAGGGGCATCTTTCTTAGGCTGTGTTTTGTTGGCAGTAATAGGAACATTTTTTTTCTAAGGTTGTATTGTTTCTACATCTCAAAGATTGCATGTTGATATCCTTCAAGGTAATCATATGGTTCCTCACCCTTGTTTACATCATGATCTGACTCATCATTCTCTTCCTTAGTCAAAAACATTCCAAACATTTTTTCATCTAGGTAATGAAGGGAGTCTTCTCTTATTTCAGTCTGATCTTCTTCATCAACTAAATTTTGTTGAAAAGGAGGCCTTACTTGAGGGTCAAGTTGATTTCTATTTTCCCTTGGTCTCTGCTGATTTTGAGCTCTTTTGAACTGAGGATTTCTAAGCTATGGTTCATGTTGTGCAGGAGGAGCATAAGTGTTTCCAAGGGCAAGCATATCCATCAATTTTTCCATTGTTATCATCATGGAGTCAAATTTTCCATCTGAGGTGGAAGGCTTATCTTCTTCTTTCAATTTTGTCTTTCCCATCTTGGAATTTTTAGCTGCTATCATATTGACCTCCACCTTCACAACATCATTTTCATTTCAGCTAGTGAAGGGGATTCTCTTTCTCTGAGCAGGATAAAAAAGTCATAGTCAAAAGCCTCAACATATATCAACTGAGTTGCTCCTGGTGGAGGATTTATATGGGCAAGGACGAAGTCATAAAATTTATTAAATCTCTTGGAAAAATTTTGGATAGTTTCATCAACAGCTCTTTTCAAGCTATTATACTCAGTGAGGGCTTTCACATGGTTTTTTCTATTTCCCCATTTTCTCAAGAAGTTATCTTCAAATTCCTTCTAATTATGTCGGCTTCCTGGAGAAAGGAATTTGAACCACTTTCCGACCTCACCAGTAAATATCTGAGCAAAGAGTCTCATCTTGACATCCTCATGGTTAAACTCCTTCCTGTCTATAAATTCATTAAACTGATCTACATGCTCTTCAAGTGTAATCTCATTATCACTTCCCCAAGTTTTGATTCTAGTAGAATATTTGCTATGAAGAGAATTAAGGACAACTGGAAGAACAAAGGGGTATACCTAGCAAGTGCAGCAACAGGTGGAGGTAGAACATTTCCAGCCATGATAATTGGAACTGTGATAGTTTTAGGGACAACAGTAGTAGAGGAAGAGGAACTATTAGGAGGAGGAGTGATCGGTATTTGTAGTCCAGTTATAATCGAACTCTAATCAGGTAAAGGATAACCATATTTACTTCTTAGCAAGATTTCAAATGGGTCTAGTTCCTTCAACCTATCTAAAGATTCCCTCTCTAACAATAACTTTGATGTGACTACCTCCCACAAATTTTCTTTATCTTTTTGGGTCACTAAGGCTGAGGTATCAATACCTCTTTTTTGCAGGTATAAAATAATCTCAGTCAATTATTTTTCATTTTCAGACCTAAACAAGACTTCCTGAATTTTATCATCAAAATTTTTATTTTCAGGACTTCTTAAAACTTAAGAGAACAAGGCTTTTGTGGTGTAATGGAGTACCTGATTGTGCATAAATGCCTTGAATGCCTCTAGAAACTGTGTTTGGATTATCCACAATTGTAGGTGGATCTGGGTAAGGATTAATCCTTGTATATCTCCTTTCGAAGCCGCCTTTGAACATGATAATTTTGAATGGATTCACCAAGCTAGTTGCATCCTTGAACAACTTCTAAGCTCCTGCTCCCTTCAAGATTTCAGCTTCAAAATTTTTGGGAGAAGTATATCTTCAGGCTCCTAGCAGATGCAACAAAATGTTATCACAAAATTGTACTTGATTGGATGTTGATCAGACAATGCTATGTAACTGTTTCAAACTAGATTTTTACTGAAGCTTAGCCTCTTCAGTTTGAGAGGGTTCTCTCAAAGGGATTTTTTGATATTGGTTAATGATAGTGCTAGATTGATAATTCTATAGAAATTGTATCTTATTTTTTATGATTGCAGGTTGAAATAATGAAGGTTTGCTAAGATTGGGCTTATGGAGTCAACAATCAGTAGTTTCAATGGGAAGGTTTCTTGACATGGAAGTTGAGGCAGATAGAGGTATTTAAAAAGGAAATTCACTCATAAAACATAGGAAAACACAATCATTTCATTACTAAAGGAAGTCAGAGCTTAGAGTTATGAATTCTGAGTAATAGAAATGAAATCCACTGCAAGTGGTAAAATATAAGATGTAGATAAATAAGACATTAAAAGCCCCATGAGAATCTCAGGTCTATCAAGAAAAAAGTCACTCTGTATTATTGATATAAGTCAAAATACATAAAGCAACATTTTGCTGACAAAAATCTCCAACCCTTCACTACTTCGATGCTTTCTCTTTAAATAGACATTCTTACAACAAGGATGATCTACCTGGTGGCTAGATTCATCGAATTCTCCTATGACACATCACATAACTGAAAAAACATGACTTCTAACAAGAAACTGGAAACTACACCTTAAAGAAGCCATCTCCTAATAGGACTCTAACTTCTATTTATTACATAGTCTACCTTATCTTGTGAAACAGTTACATGACAGTTGCAAAATAAGTATCACATGATCTAAAGACACATGATAGGTTCATTTCCACTTTACATATTTAAAACTCTCATAGACATGTGGAACAAACCCTATTTTTCAGGAAAGCATAACCCTTATATTTAACAAGAGCTTTGTGGAGTGTAAAAACTCTGGTAAACTTTATAAGTATATATTATTATTGATAAAAGATGAGAGATGATTACAATGGGGAATCACCAAGGCTTTAAATATAGCCTTATGGTGTCCCTTGGCGAAGAGGCATGATCTTTGATCATGCCCTTTCACTTAATAAAACCTAAGATAACTATATCTAACTAATAATTAATAAATATACATAACATTGCCCCTCTCTTAAAGATGCTTTGTCCTCAAAGCATACGTAATGAAGGACATCGTTGATGAAAGCCTAGGTTTCTCGAGTGGCGAGCTCTTGCTTCCCACATTTTAAAAAGATCGTGGAGCATCTTCTCGAGTTCAATATTTTGTTGATGTGGATAGTGAAAAGATCTGATATTGACAGGGTTGGATCTTGTCTTGACTTCTATTGGATGTTTGATTTTCCTATCTGGAGGCACTTTTATGGGTAGATCCTGGAATACTTTTTCGTGTGTCCGAACTAGTTCTTGTTATTCTGGTGACTCTTCGTGGCTCCCTTTTGAAGATAACATTTCTAACTGATGACATTGTACTGTAGATGTTGGCGCTCTTGTTTGAATCATCTTCGTCATCAGAGACGAAGATACGACTTGATCTTCTAGGGCTTGGAATCCATAGAACCTGTGTTTCTTCCCTTTCCACTTAAAACTTATAAACTTCTTCTGATGGTTGGAAGAATAAGTACCTAAAGTTTGTAGCCATTGAATTCCTAAGACCACATCTACTCCTCGTACTGGAACGGTGTAGAATGGAGATTCTAAATGAAAGTTTTTTATCTGTAGTTTGACCTTATGGCATTTCCCTACTTGCTCAATATTCTTACCATCAGCCACCATTACCTTCATATTAGGCATGGGGAAGGTAAATATGTTAAGTCTTTTTGCCATGGTTGAATCTAGAAAATTGTGGGTACTGCCAGTGTCAACGAGAACCATTACGTTGTTGTTCTTGATATGTCCTCTTAACCTTAGGGTTTGAGGTTGTGATATGCCTGTCATAGTTGATAATGAGACTTGCGGAATAGTTTCGCCATCCACTTCTGGTGAGAACTCTAAGTTGTCTTCTAATCCTTCTGTATATGAATCATTATTGTTAGCGTCATTAGTTGCTTCACAACTGTATATATTTTTCGCTCTTCCATTAAGCACAGATGTGCTTAGGGTCCCATTTTTCACCGCAACGCTTGCACTTGCCCTCTCTCATTCTTCATTTTTCCACATTAGATTTTTCTTCTTCATGAACATGGGGTGGGACATATTTTTTGTCATCTATATTTTCAGATGGAGGAAATCTTTGTCTCGAATATACTTTTTCTGGTTTTGATAACCTTTCAAATTTCTTTTCAGCAAATTTTTCTTTTTTCCTTGCTACTTCTACTGATGTAATTTCATGAAGTTCGAGCTCTTCTTGTATATGGATTTTAAGTACTGAGATGTAAGACTGGATTAGACGAGATTCTGACAATCCCGGTACTCGCGTTGCCAAGGTCTCCCATTCTCGAGTGTACTCATCCACATCTCCTTTTTGGCGTAATTTGATAAACGTTGAAAAAAACTTTTCTTCTTTTATGCCTTGAAACCTTTTGAAGAATGCATCCTTAAATTTCCTCCAACTAATAGCAAGCATCGTCTTTTTCCACCACATATACCAATTATATGCTTCTCCTTCCATTTTCATGGAAGCATGCTTAATTTTTTCGTCATCACTAGTAATGTCATAAATCTCAAAATATTCTTCCGCTTTATTAAGCCATGCAACGCTATTTTTTCCATTACCATCAAACTTGGGTAGCTCGATTTTGGCTTTTCGCTGATATGCTAATGGTGGAACAAGAAGAGGATATTGATTAGCAAATGCATTCCAGAGCTGCTTATTTTGAAAATTTGCATTACTATCTTCTTGATGATGTGGGGAATCAATTTTTTCTTGATGCTCTTTTGAGTTCCTTGAATCTGCGGAATTGTTTTGTTGATTTTGTTCCACATTAGGAAATATTGGGGATTGTGTCTGACTTAACTTATCTATCTTATCATTTATCTTATTGAAGAGTTCTGTCATCGAGTTCATTGCTTCGCTATGCTCTGTCATCTTGTTCATTGCTTCACTATGCTTTTCTGTGGCCTCATGATGATTTAGCCACATTTGTCTTTCTATTCGATTTGTCATATCATGAACCTTTTTGATGGTAATGGAAAAAATAGCGTTGCATGAATATTTATTAATTATTAGTTAGATATAGTTAATAAATATACATAACACTTTGGCTGATGACTTTTCTCCACAACACTTTCTTCGAGCCATAAATATTTGATGTTAAGGTCCCTTGACATGTTGGAGGAGTCAAGTTGTCCAAAACTGCATTACTATGATAAAAAACTTTAAAAAATAGCTCGCTATGAAAACATGACAGTTTCATAGAGAACTTTGGTAGCGTCTAAAAAGTAGCTTCTGCACCCAAATATTTCACTCCTTTGTTGTTCCATGGTGTCAATCAAGTCATGACACATCACCACCATCAATCTCCCTCCTTGAAAACTGAAAAAAGTGACTTTAGATGCAAAAAGGTTGCTACAGGTTTTTTCGTAGCGTTTTCCTGGCTTTAACCTAGGAAATGCTACGAAACTGTGTAAAAGTGGAGAATTTCAAAACTATCTCCAACAAGTGACCTCCAACTGCAAAAAAATTGATCTTATGCATGTAATGAACCCTCTAAAACACTTTAAATCTCAAGTTAAGGCTTCTGTGGTGTTTTCTCCTCATTTATGATTAGTTGAGCTATGGGCTCCTCAACCACAGTCATATTTAAGACTTTCTTTTCTAGCTCTTCATGAATTAGTTCCAGTTGTTCTTGAAGGTCTTTGACTTAGTCCTTTAGTGTCCTGTTCTTAGATTTTAAGTGCAGGTTTACCTTTTTGATGTGATTTACCTCTTTTCTTAGTGGCTGATTCCACTTTATCAATTTTTCTGTGTTGTCCAAGGTCTTTGAGACACTTATGACTTGATCCTCCCAAATCTTCCTCATTTGTTAAAAATGCACTCTTTCAACTCTATGTTTCTTTTCTTCTTTCCTCAATATTGATATCTATTCAATTGCATATTTCAACAGCTCCTTAAGGACTTCAACCTCTGACTTTTCAGTAATTTTCTCTTTGCCCTTCTTTTGTTTGATGACTAATTCTTATTTTGCAGGTGAGGAGAGGTTTATGATGCTTGGTGGTGGCTGAGTAGTTTCACTACATTTTGAGCTTCTTTGATACTTTCCAATACTTTTCTAGCATGTCTTGTCATTGATTTTCTAGCTTGAAACATAAATCCAACATTATGACCTTCAAATTCTAACTTATTAACTATTTTTCCTTTCTTAAGCTTCCTTCCTCCCTCATCTATGTCTCCAACTTGGACTATAGGAGTTGCTTCAATATCAATGGCATTCAAGATGTCCTATAAATTACCTTTAACATTTGTTTGAATCCTTGTAACCCTCTTGCTTCCATGTTTGCTAACTATTGGCTTTTGTTTTGCAGGTGTAAATTTTGGTGTGTCAGCCTTTTGCAAAGGCTCTGTCTCCATGCTCACTGGTTCTAACTGATCTGCCACTGAAGGTGATGTGATATCTCTAGGTTTGGGATTTCTTTTAGGAGTGATAGCATCTAATTCAAAACCACTTATGAACATAAAATATGACCAATCTATGCCTAATATTTTTAACTCCTCTAACACCAGCAACTTGATCAAACCATGATGAAAAAGAGAGGTTTCATTTCCTTCTTTTTTAACTTGAACCTTGTCTGACATTTTAGATAAGCTTCTGTGTAAGTAAAAAGGAAAATAAAGAGACCTCTTACCCACAAAATGTAGCAGAAGCCTAAGGTGGTAGGAGTAGACCATGTGATACCTCCCTTCACAGGTGAAGTACTTATGAATGATTAACAACAAATTTGAGTAGTTTTCCTTCATATATCTCAGGATAACATTTGTTAGATAAATTTCACTATGCTCAGTCTTGATGAATTATTTAGAATCTAGCATGGTGAACTTGATGCCTTTGAACCATTACTCTCCTCCTCTAGGGATTCATGTTGTTGTTGCAATGGTTTCTGGTGTTATTATGAGATTTAACATTCCCACCTTTGAAGCTGATCTAGTAAAACTCGTAGAAAAATCCTTTGAAACCTGCAAATGACACCCTTGCAGCCTTTTCACACCCTGTTCTTATAAACACTTCCAATGCAGTGGGGTCTTCATTTAACAAATTCATGTCCATTGGCTCATATCTGAGGTAGTGACCAGTGATCACCTTTTTTGGCCTCCTTATTTGAAGCCATGGTGATTTTATACCTTCTCTGCCTCACTTGATTAGTGACACCTGCTACTTTTGAAAATTCCAGCAACCAGCTTGGCTTGGTGAAACAACTCTCTAGAACTCAATATCATGAAAATATGAAGCGGAGAATGAAAAAGACTCAATTGGGTAATGTTTTAAAGTTTCGATGACAACTCATGCCTTAATCATGACTCATACATGTCAAAAACAATGATGATGACCTCAGACATGACCGTTATACCTTGATTTAACCCTAAGTGACTCGAATGACATCCACCCTAACTCTTCTAATCATGGACTGACACCTTGCACTGGATTTGACAAGATAGACAGAAAAACCATTTTTCGTAGCGTGGCTAGTTCATTTTATGACAGTTTTGCTATGAAACTATTAGGCAGTTTCGTAGCGAAAAGAGGAAAAACTAGCTAAAGTGACATTTTTGAATTCAAAAGTTTGGGAAATGAAATACGTCAGCAAATGATGACTGATGGGACATGATGTGACTTGAATGGAGGTGGGTTTGAACCTTAGGAAATGTTAAAGATGAAAAATTTAAAATTTTCCTATACCAACTTGTGATAAATGAACTCTATGACCATAACTTTGACAAAAGAACTCTATGACCATGTCAAATAGTGTTTCACTTTTTCTGAGTGATAACAGAAAGCTTGACCAAATATTTAAAGTCACTTACTAATGAAGTATCCAAATTAAAGAAAAAATCAAGTGAGGCATCTACCAGCAACAAGTCCTTTAAGTCATTTTTACTCATAAGAAATAACAATAATCAGCCTGCTAAATTTACTCAAAGATGAAATGTTGTGCTAAAGTTGAAATATTAGGCATGGAAAACTAATTCACTTTCCATAAGGAGAAGCATTCAAAGAAGACATTCTGATGCAGGGGCATTAGGCACTAGCCAACAATGTAGGAGTTTTGTCCACATGTTGTGGCTAGGAGGGTTTGAAAACATTTGAATTGTTACAGCTAGGTGTCAATACCTTAGCTGATTGTATTATTAGATCGGTTAGATTTGTAGAAGTCGAATAGTTAGTCCATCTGTCATGTTTTAGTTTTCGAATTATTGTAATAAGACTGTTGAATTACCTTAATGGTCATCATAGAGGAACCGAAAGGACACATATTGATGTATATAGATGTAATCCCTCAGATGTGTAGAGAGAGAGAGCAAGAGGAAAAGAGATATTTCTGCAATAAACTCTGTGTATGGAACAATTGCTTCCGGTTGAATAAAAATCAAGTCTTGTTGATTTCCAAACTGCCTGCATTTATAATTGTGAAGAATTGGTTAACTGCGAGGCAATTGTGTAATGGTAATTCCATTCTCTGTCCTTGAATTCCCTTAATTTATCTGAATAAACACTGTTAAATCCGCGCTACCCACAGGCGGGTCTGTGCAGAAGAAGTGTGGTCGTGACACTAATTGATTTGGTAGATTTCCCACTTCATAAAGGAATAGAGGTGTTGTTTTCGAACTGGAACCGTGGTCTGGACGCGAGTTGAATGGGTAACGTAACCCCACATTGACCCTGGTCAACCCCTGTAGCAAAACCACGAGGGGTTTTGAAAGGCGGATTGCCCCATATCGCACCACCTTCGCAGGGAAGGCAATATTTCTTGAATCGAAGCGATTCCATAGAACCTTCGACGTGTGGCATCGGACGGAGGCATAGAACCGTATTTCCGTATCTTCATCGCGCATTAAAATTCGGCGCTGGGGGCCGAGTGATATCGACGAGGGCCGTCGATCTGAAGCGGAGTCATCGGACGGGGGTCACCTGATAGAGATGCGCGAGGTTTAACCTAAGGTACGGGCGTACTTTTGATTGGTTGCTGGACATAGAGGTGGGGCCGGAATGAGAGTCCCATTGTAAAGTTTGATTTATATGCGTGGAGTATTAAAATAAGTTTCGAAGACTAATAATAAGTCTGGAAAGGCCTAATCAAGGTTCGGGGATATAACATAAAGTTAAATATCATGGATGGTATTATTTATCAAATTCCGCGAATTTGATAATTAATAAAAAGAATCAGACCACGTGGAGCAAAGAAAGAACAGACAGAGCTGCGTCCCCATGGACCAGCTCTCCGTAGAAAACCCTTTCAACGTTGTTGCGTCACATTCCCACAATGGAATCACAACATGAATGCTATGGTGTCCCATATTGTTGATACTTTATTAGAATATGAGAAAACCGAGAAGAAAAAAGAAATAAATGAGCTTGTCATGGCTAAAGAAAGTTTAGGTATTGGACACTCAGTTAATGCCTTTGATATCATTTTTAAAGATGACAAGAAAAGTTTTGAAGAACCACCGAAAAGTGAAGCTCCTCCTCAATAGTCAACTGGTTGTTATAATTTGAGGAGAAAAGAACTCATTTTTGAATAGGAATTGAAAATACAAGAGTTGAAGAAACAAGTGTTAAGGAGGATCCCACCACCAAATAAACCTTCTAAGAATGTATAGAACAAGTCTGGAAATGATACTACTTCTAAGAACACTTCGGCCAGATGTACTAAGAAATTCCATCACACTGATTCAAGCTTCGAATAAAGTTTCAACTCCAAACACTTCAATAATTCCTATTAGAAATGAGAGTATTGACTATAACATCATTGAGGATATGAAAAGAGATCGTGATAATATTTCAATCTTTGAGCTCGCGAAGATATCAAGAAAACGTGAGTTTCTTTTCCAAGCCTTTTTATATCATCCTTCAGTAGGTAATAAAGCTTCTACTTCTGAAACTATGTTTGGTAAGTCTCTTGAAATGATCAAATCTGTAGTTAATGCTGTCAGTTTAAACACTAATACTATTTGGCCCCCATTTTTGTAAAATTTTGAAATATTTAATTATAATTTCCATAATTTTTTGGTTGATTCAAGTGCATCTGCAAACTTAATTACTGTATCTGTTTCTATGAAAATCAATTCTAAATGGGATAAAACTGATGCACAAATCATTCATCTCGACAAATCACTAGTCTAGGAAATTAGAGAACTCAACAATGCTATTATTCTCTTTTCATCATACCATGTCTATAACATTAAACATAAGTTTGATATATTCAAAATAGTGTTGTAAAAAAAATTATCCCAAAATTCAGGGCTAAGATGCCCCCTATGATTGTTGTTCTTCAAAAGGTTTGTGAAAGTACTAATAAAAGGCGTGCTTGTTTTGTTCTTGAATCATCCAATGACCAAGTGGCTAGTGCGCTACCTCCTTGGATAGGAGGTCGACAAGTTGGTTCCTCTCCTTGTAAATATGTTGACAAGAAATGGAGTCAAATTGTGATTTTAATAAGAAGACATCATCCAATAGGTTCTAAAGTGTGTGTAGTGAAAAATATATTGTTGATTGAACCAATTTATGACAAGTTTAGAATCTCTAAGAAATTTTTGGTGCCTACATCCTTATTCTAAAGAAAATGAGAGAAGATGTTTGAGACTGATAAGTTCTGAGTAGTTGTTGGTGCCTCTTCATAATCCCATTTTTAGTTTGAAGAAATGATCCTCATGGAGATATAAGACATCACCACCACCACAACCTGTTTGATGTGCATATCCATAAAAATATTCCCACATAAATTATTTATCAATGGATTCAGCTGTGATGACCCCGGGAGGTCGTTTTGGATCGTCTTTAGGGATCATGTTATAAAGTGTAGATATATGTGTAGAAGTGAGCATCCAGTTGGGGGATTTTCCTTGAAATATAAGCTTATTCGTGCTTATACAAATACTCCAGCAAACCAAAAGTGGGAGATTCCTGAGCTTGAGTGGAGGTGCTTGTTTCCACCACGATTCCCATGTAGATGGAATTTACTATCCAATCCATGTTATATTGATAGCCAATAATTGATAGAATTGATTGCATAACTCAGATATTGTGGGGAAATGGAGGAAGAGATGGTCGATGCTCTCTTCAACATTCTTGCAAAGAGCACACCATGAGGGTCCTTGAAAATTTTGATGCTGAAGTGTGTCTCTAGTGGGAGCTTTGTTACGCAAGATATACCACATGAAAATCTTAGCTCTAGGCAGGCTTTTTAGTTTCCATAAGGGGCGCCACCACCATACTACGTTGGGTGGCTCATTATTTTCATAAATTATGGGATATACTTCCTTAGGAGTGTATATGCCATGCTGGGATAAAGCCCACATAAGCTCATATTCCCTATCCAGGATCCTGACATGAACTTCTTCTAGTGCGTTAATATAGCTTGTCCATTCTTCAAGCCATACAGCTGGAATGTCGCGATCCAACACTAATTTACATACTTGTGTGAAAATAGTGTTGTTGTATGGGTCTGCCATGTGATATAGCATTGATATACAAGTATTTTCAAGATATTTGATGAGCTCAGGTTGAAGGGAGTGTGCATTTCCACATCTTGACCAGGGATCTAATCCAATACGAACCTGTTTTCTTGAACCTATTCTCTAAGCTAGGACATCTCGAATGTGCCCAATTGAGTTCAGTACATCACGCCAAATATAGGATATATTAATTGTGTTCAAATGTGGTCTCCTGATCCCTTCAATAGTGCAGATTGGGCTGATATATTTCCTGGTGACCACCTCCGTCCACATATTTTTTTTTGTAAGGACATGCCAACCCAATGTTGGAGCAAGGGATTTTGAGAAGCACAGAAGGTTTTTCATACCCCATCCTTCCCATTTCTTTGGTAGGGTGATATGATCCCACTTGACCCATGCAAAATTATGGCCTTCCTTAGTTCTTCTCCAGAGGAATATGCTGCATATTTTTCGGATTCTAGAGAGGATGCCTTTGGGGATCTGTGCTAATGACATCCAATAAACAAGAATCAAATTTTAAAAAATATTTGATTAGGACGAGGTGCCCTACCCTTGAGAGCCACCTATGATGCCATATATTCAACCTTCTTTCAAGTTTGGCCACCAGCCATGACCAATCAGTAGTTTTGTATTTATTAGGCTTGAGTCAGAATCCTAGGTATTTAAGTCCATCTTTGAATTAAACTGGTAATAAAGGGAATATCTGATGTGAAAAATGAACTTCATAATTTGAAAACCCCAAGGTTGACAAAGTAGATTTATAATGATTACTCTCCATACTCATAGCTTTGCAGAATAACTTGAGAATGGTATTGAAGATAATGGAGTTACTGATAGAACCATTCAGTAATATGAGAACATCATCCATAAAGATAATATGAGACAATACACAGTTGCCAACAATTTTGATACCCTTTAATCTCCCTTTGTGCTTTTCTTCAACTATTAATCTACTCAAACCTTCCATAATCAATAAGAAGAGTAGAGGCGATAAGGGGTATCCTTTCCTGAGTCTGTGATCAGCGTGAAATATGTTTGATGATGATCCATTTATGAGGACATTGTATGTCACTATTGAAATGCAACAAATAATCCAGTTAATGACAAAAACAGGAAACCCCAGGCGTGTTAGAAGCTTTCAAAGATAAAGCCAACTGTTCCTGTTGAAAGTCTTTGAGAGGTCAATTTTTAGTATCATGCCCTTGAGGTTCTTAATTATCATGGAATGAATCCCTTCCTATGAAATTCCTATGGATTCATGGATCTGTCGGTTTTCTTGAAATGCAAATTGTTCCTATGAGATATGATGAGAAAGAATAGGCCTAATACAATTAGCAATCATTTTGGCAATGATCTTATAGATACAATTACAAAGGGAGAGAGGTATAAAATTGTTGAAGGAGTGAGGCGAGTTAGTTTTGGGGATGAGGGCAATGAAAGTTGAGTTAAATTCATCACACATACAACCACTAGTTCTACATTTTTCAATTACTCACAGAAGATATTGACAAAGTAATTCAAAGAATGATAGATAAAACTCAACCGGCCAACCATCTGAACCTGGAATTTTTTCCTTCTTGAATCTTTTGATCACAACCTCTAGTACCCCCATCAACACAGGCTTATTTAGATATTCAACTACTTCATCGTCTACAAAATGCGGAAATATACCAACAATTTTAATAACTTCCGACATAGTGGGTTCCTGCAGGGCTTTAAATAATCGACCAAAGTGAGAAATGCCAAGATCAACAAGTTGATTGAATGAATATACAGATTGACCTTCCTCATTTTCTAGGGACCTTATAGTGTTGATGGCCTTTCGACCTCTTGCAATATAATATTCCAAATTAGGAAAAACAATAATATAGAACACAAAAAATGGGCATAATAGCAGTGAATATCAATACACCAATACATGAGACAAATGTAGAGCCATATTATTCAATATATCAGCCATAATGAGCATAAAATCTTGAGGATCAAGTCACTCAAGCCATATAACACATGCCCTAATAATCAGATAGGCAAATACAAGAGGAGTTACTGCTACACAAAATGTCAGAAGATCAATACAACACAATCCTAGTGGACATAACTGCAGCTGGAAACATACAATGATATAAAACAACTGATATATGCCTCAAGATATGCTGGAAATAAATATCAAGGCTATATAAAACCTTTCCAAGACAACCCAAAAAAGGTTTCCGAAAACACACAATATACAAAATGGTGAACTATAGCCCTAGGGCTGAAGATTCACTACAACTGAATAGCTTGGAAGAGGTGGCTGAACTGATGTAGAAAATAATGAAGCCTCCTCCCAATAGATTCTCAAAGTGAAAGGTTGATCCCTTCACTGAAGATCTAACTCCCCAAATGATTCATTGAGGCCACCACTGCAACTTCTCTCTGAAATAATGCAATCTAAGAGAGAAACTATGATGTAGGTGGTGGTAATAGCTTTGCCTAGTGTCAAATGATGAAATAAAGCCCAAGGACCTCCCTTGCTAGCTTCCCAATGGAAAGAATGATTCCTCCACTGAAAACAAGCTCAGAAAATTTCCTTGTAAACCCTCCACTGCTTCTACAGTGCAACACAACACAACCCTGGAAGAAACTGTGTTGTAGAAGAATAATGAAGCTATCTTGAATGCCAAAATTTGGATATGAGACTCACAAACCTCTCCTGAGTAGGGACTTGAAGTACCTCGAGGATGAGGGTGGGTGTTAGGTCCCTATATTACTAGTATAGTCCCTTATTGTTGTTACTGTAACCCCCTTATTGTTATTATTGTACCCCTGTAACCCCCATATTGCTATTATTGTGCCCTTAAATTATTATTGTTAGGTCGGCTAGGATTACATTATGGCCCCATGGACTCCTATATATAGAAAGGAGGTTTTGTAAATTGTATCATCCAAGAATTGTTCATTCATGTAATGTATTGGAGGTTGCCTCCTCGAAGTGGCTTATTTCTAAGGCATTGATATCTCTTTTCTTCTATTTTTGGAGCTGGTTTCACAACATTTGGTATCAGAGCTTTGGGATTCTAGGGTTTCGCTGCTCCAAACAGGTCATCGTGGCATTTTCGCTATAAATTTTTTTTCTACGAAGGTTTAGAAGCTAAAATTTTTAGAGTGCGAAGCCAAAATCTTGAGGAACGATGTCGCAAAATTTAAAATCTTGGTTCGCAATATTTTCGAAGATATGATCTGTGGAAGGTAGGTCATTTTGCAGGCTCCTGAATTTAACCTAAACAGGTCATCGTGGAATTTTAGCTATAAAAATTTTTCTACGAAGGTTCAGACGTTGAAAATTTTAGAGTGTGAAGCCAAAATCTTGAGGAACATCGTCGCAAAATTTCAGATCTTGGTTCGCAATATTGGCGGAGATATGATCTTTGGAAGTTAGGTCTTTTTCAAGCTTCCGAATTTCATCTCAAAGAGGTGATCATGGGAAAAGCTTCATAACTCTCTCTCTGAGCATCGAATTGGAATGCTGTAAAAAGTGACCGCAAGTACATGGAATGTAGTTTTCTGTCTATCAATTTTAGAGCCAAAGGAGGAAACATTGACACGTGGAATGTTGAGATTCAACAAGATGATGAGCTTAGTGAAAAGAGTCGCCTTCACTAAGTGGGCCCGCAGGCTATTTTTGGCGCAAAGTATATTTTTAGACTATGTCTATTTTTATACATGTTGATAATATTCTATGAGTTGCAGGATGCTATTTGTGGATGGTTGGTCAAGTTGGAAAAATAGATGGACTTATATTTTTAGACATATTGGGTGGAGTCTATTTTTAGACTACCAGTCTAAAAATAGATATGTCGAATATTATTAGCTCTTAATAATATTTGGACTCTAAACATTATCTTGATACAGTGGAGCATGAGTTAAGTGCACGAGATGTGTCTGACAACTGAAAAAAATTATGCTATTATAAGGGGTTTTGAGAGGCTATTTCATGAAGGACTTGATTTAGAACTCATGTGACGAGAGTTGGTGGAGTTATATAAGTAGTTGGTGGAGTTGTGTTTAGTTTAACTCGATTAGACACAGTTGAGCTAGTTGTATCTAGTCTAACTGATTGATACACTAGTGAGAGTGGTGTGAATTAATTATTAATTAATTCACTAAATATTAACTCATTAATCAACTGAAGAATACATCAGTTAACTACAGTGCATGGACAGTTTCAGTGGAGACCGGTGGAGAGATAAGTGGTCCGGTGGAGAGATAAGGTGAAAGAGCAAGAGAGCAAGTGTGACTATCAGTTGTGACTATAGTGATGAATTGATTGCATCCAAAAATCAGTGGAGATGCCAATGCGGATTGCATGAGCAAGGCTGGAGAAATTCGAGTTTATTCAGATCCATTCTTCAGCAGGGATTGTGCAGTAGAGGTAGGCTAGTAGGTGGCAAAGATCGGTGCATGGATTTGTGAGATCGGGCCTGATTAGTGTGTAGCGATTGTATTGTACTGAGAGCTTGATCTGATCAGATTTGTATGAGGATTGTTACATGATCTCTATGACATATATTATATACAGATAGTTGGGGTTTTCAGCTTCAGGCTTTCTCGTTAAACAACTGTGGTAATGTGTGTGAATTTTTATTGTTTCATGTGTGCATTGCAATCTTGATTTAATTTCCACAAATGATCAATGGTGGAATAGATTCTGTATTTTGCATGAAGTTAAAATAGTGTGAGATCAGGAGAATCTTGGACATATAACACATAAGTTATATAATTTCTACATGGAAAGTCGTACAAGTTCACTCTACTGAACCAGTCCATAATTGGGTTATTGTGGGGGATTGGACATAAATTTGTCTTGAAGAATCCAAATCAGATCAGACCTGTGGCATTTGAAAGAAGCTTCAGAGGGCTACTAGAGGGCCAGATTTCAGATATTGAGGATCCACAATTATAGAGATAATTCAATTTCAATATTGAGCTCCTCAAAAGTAAGTAAAAGGTGTGTATTTTTTTTCTGAATTTCGTAAGTCTTGTTTTAAGAATCAAGTTGAATTGATTCCAAGGGCATATTGTAGAATAGATATCAATATTGGATTCTAAAATGGCCCATAAAAAGAATTCAACACCCATTAAGCCTTTAGAAGGCTCTACTTTGACTCATGAAGAAGAAGAATGGCAACATGACATATCAAAATTACAAGAGCAAGTGCAACAAATTTCGCTCTCACAAAGAGCAACAAAAAATGTCATGGAAGTTTTGAAAAAAGGCGTTGAAACTAAGATGGATGGTTTGAAGAAAGGCATGGAATCTAAGATGGAAGTTTTGAAGAATGGCATGGATGGCATGGAAGCTAAGATGGATGGCATGGAAGCTGGCATGGAATCTAAGATTGATGACATGGAAGCTAAGATCGATGAAAAAATGGAAAACATGAAGAAGGATCTAAAAATAGACATGGAAGGTTTGACAAAGTTGATACAAGAAATGTTTCCTAATGGTGAAATTATAGTAGATGAAACTCATGATTAGAAAAAAATAAATGTTAATCATGATTTCATAAACTCCAATGTTGGAAGGAAGAACCACCATATTCCAAAAATGGATATGAGGAAATTTTATGGAAAGGATCCTATAACATAGATACTACAAATGGAGCAATATTTTGATCTCAATAATGTGCAAAACACACAAAAGGTACGCATCGAAACTTTACATTTATAACAAAATACATTTGTATGGTATCAATGGCTTTGATCCCGTAAAAAAATGTCACTTGGTCAATTTTTACAGAGGAAATGATAGCACACTATGAGGATACAAAGAGAAACACCTTCTTTAGCCAATTGATAAATCTCAAACAAAAGTGTACAGTGGGGGAGCACATTGAAGACTTCCAAAAATTGAATATAAGGGTAACTGATATTCCAGAGGAACACAAGATTGATCTCTTCATAGGTACTTTAAAGGATAACATCTAACATGAAGTTCGTGTTTTGGAGCCTGATTCATTGGAGGAGGCATTCAGGTTGGCAAGAAAAATAGAATGTAAAATTATGGCGGCAAGGAAGCCTGCCACTCACTTCTATAAAGAGGGAAGTGTTGCTACTCCTAGATTTCCACAACCTACAATGTTGACACCACAACAATTGGAAGAAAAAAGAGAAAAAGGGCTTTGCTACAGTTGTGATAGAAAATACACTAAAGGTCATAAGTGTGCTGAGAAGAAATTATTTTACATAGATTGTGAAGAGGAAGATGAAAATGAACAAGAGTTTTCAATGTTTCATGCTTAAAGAAGGTTATAGGTGAAAATCTTCCAGTTGAAACAATATTTCCCGAACTTGATGAGGAAGGAAAAATCATATTGGAACCTGAAGTGGTCACGGAAACAAGAAATCGACAGCTATGAAATCGATCAATTTTAGAGTATCTCATCAAGTGGAAGAACTTACCTACTAAAGATTCTACATGGGAGGATGAGAATTTTATACAGAAGCACCCAGAGCTACTCAAGCGTTGAGGACAACACTTTTTTGAAGGAGAGGGGCATTTTAGGTCCCTATATTACTAGTATAGTCCCTTGTTGTTGTTAGTGTAACCCCCTTATTGTTATTATTGTACCCCTGTAACCCCCATATTGTTATTATTGTGCCCTTAAATTATTATTGTTAGGTCAGCTAGGATTACATTGTGGCCCACTAGGATTACACTGTGGCCCCATGGACTCCTATATATAGAAAGGAGGTTTTGTAATTTGAATCATCCAAGAATTTTTCATTCATGTAATGTATTAGAGGTTTCCCCCTCGAAGTGGCTTATTTCTAAGACATTGATATCTCTTTTCTTCTATTTTTGGAGTTGGTTTCAAAACAGTGGGATTCTCACTCGAGAACACCCTTGTGCTAAACAACAAAATAGTCTCCACTAAACAGCTGAAGAGTGCAAGAAGTCATAACAGACCAAAAACAAAATAATAATCAACATGGCTTATATGGCTATCTTCCCCTTCCTTATATGAATTGTGATCCTTCTCACCTTGGGCCCCACTCTTTAAAGCCACTACTTACATGGAGACTTCCTCCCATTCATACTGCGATGTCTCTCATTGATTATTCACTCCTCCATACCAGCGCTATTGATTTGGTCAAACTTGACCCCATCCACATGCTTCATTCCCTATTCACACATGAGGATGTTTTATCTAGCTACTATGATGCTCCTTATTCACATTAGGAGTGAATTTATTCCTACTAAGGAGATTTATGGGTCGCTATCCTCTTATTCTTCTATCTAAGTAGCAAAAACAAAATTTAATATTCCAACTAGCTGAAAGCTAATTTGGAATATTATAGTCCTCCCCTCCCAAATGTTTCTTGTCCTCAAGCAGTGAGTGCTGCAAAACTTCTCCTCCTTCCCTTGTGACACCTCCCAATGATGATCTCCCTCCATGAACCAAGTTTCCCCCAATCAATCCATCCCTGAAATGCTCCCCCCAAGTGCTCATGAGATGCATCTCCCAAGTGCTCAAGTTAACCAAATGGCTCTTCTCATAAGGAAACAAGAGGTATAATGTAGCAATAATATGCTGCCTAATGTTATCCCTGAAGCATGAGGCATAAGAAATGTGGATAATCTCATTCCCAATGGGAAACCCCAATCCATGTGCCATCCCTCCAATCATGCCAACAATGATGATAAGAACATCATCAACATATGGGATCAAAATCAAGGACACACTAGCTGCCATATGATATACCAGAGGAGGATCATAGTCCCTCAAGTGGAACCTGCGCAATATTACTCCTGACTGCATCAAAATATGGTATGATGAGTGGTTTCCCAACCACTTTCTTTCTTTCCCAATCCTCTCACATGCTTGGGGAAGGTGAATAATGTGTGGTGCCAATTGCGCACACCCTGAGTAATATATCATCTCCCCAAAATCTCCTAGGGAGTGGAAATCCTCATCACTACTTATGGCCCCAAGTGGACCAAGAAATCTATAGGAAAGAGTGCCCCCTCTTTGAGTAATGAACTGTACATGGATGGAAAGGAAATACAAATACATAGTTAGTGGATCATTATGCACAAAAACACAATCCTTACCATGTACCTTGAGCAAGCTGGTGAAGTGGCTCATAGTTGGTTCTCCCCTCATTCCCAATGGGAAAGGAAGTAGATGTGATAACTTTGCCAAGGAGTTTTGTCTCTCCTCAATCTCCAAACAATCCATGCATCTCCTGATATGCTGCTGCATCTCCTCCTTGAAGCCTTCCCATGTGAATCCCTCTATGATAATATGATATTCCCTCATGAAATTAGTGTGGTTGGAGAGAAAAAGCTCATATGCTGCATGCATTAGCTTCTCCTTGAGCTTTGAGGCTCTATTCAAGAAGATCCTACTCTAATAATAGATGACCCCATATCTCATTGCATATATCCCATCTGACAATTGGCCATCAAGTATCCTGCATGAGAAGAGATCCTTGGAGTATTCCACCAACGGCTGAGATCTCTAATAATGATCTATACTCCATAATGACAGCTCTGCTGGTCTAAAATGTAAAGCACATGTCATGTTGCTTCCCTCTCCTTTGACACATCACGTGCCAAAGTCATATGCTAGGATGCTGTTATCCTGCCTCTGTTGCCCCTCCTGTAGCTGCTCTTGCTCAAGTAAAGGTTGAAGTTTTTGGAGGTTAACCTTCCATGGGAAGCTATCACCCATCCAAAACCTTCTGCGTTTGGCCAATGTAGGCATGAGTGGGCACCATGCTCTACTATATGTGGAAGATTCCTCCATATGTGGAAGTATCTTCTGGTTCTCCAAATCCATGGAGTGGTCTCCTTGCACCATGATAGTGCCATCATCCATCCTTGCAATATCTTCTCTCAGCACAAGATGTTTGGTGAGAGTTGGTAATACCGATATTGGGAGAATGTCTCCCTCCTCCTTGAGCCTACCCAAGACTCTCTGTGCTGTGCCAAGTCCTCCCAAGGTCCTCACCCCTCCTGGATCTATGAGTGGTGCAACCTATTGTGAGAAGCCTCCCATCAACTCCTCGTCCAGGGGCCTCCCAGGTGGAATTCCTCTAAAAAGTAATGTGTCATGGGCCAAAGTCATCTGCATAATTGATTGGACTATTAGGTCCTTGCTTCCACTGCGCAAATACAGCTCTGTTTTCTATGTGGAAATTGTCTAAGAGGGATATGTGTGCATGCCCCTAATCACCTGATGCTTACCACTCCTTTTTTCTATCCATTCCATCTATAAAGTCTCCCAATCTGTGGTGACCTTACCCAAGGTAATCAACCACATCACATTGCTCTCAAGGATATCAACCACAAAGAATTGATAAGTCAATGTTTATGTTCCCATGGTGATAGATAATGCTGGAACATATTTCATGCACTGCATGGTTCTAGCTCCTGGGACCAAAAATGAAAATCCCTCAAAGTCATCAGTAGATATTTCCCTCCTTTGCACTAGCTGGGCATCAATAAAGTTGTTGGTAGCCCCACTTTCAATCAACACTAATACCCTATGATCCTTAATGGAACCTCAAAATCTCAAGGTCAAGTACTTGGGTACTCCCCGCAAATATGCAAGGGCCCCTCCAATTGGAGAAAATGCTCCATTTCCACCTCTTGGTGGTGGTGGATCCTCTCTTTCTATCCCAACGCTGTGACCTCCTTCTAGCTCCTCTTCTTCTTCCTCTTCATCATCAGAAAATACCTCTATTCAGTGTGCCTTCCCTGCTGCACATATATGTCTGGTTCCCATGATTCTTGGAATGTGAAACAAAGCTTCCTTATCCTCAAGTCCCTTCTGACATCATCACTAAGAGGTCCTTTGTTTTGGCTCTCCTTTGAAGGAGAAGCCTTGAAATCCTTTCCCTTTGATGGAAAGTGGGATTTTGCTAAAATGGTTCCTTTTCCCTTGGAAAAGCATCTTGCAGGTCTCTAGCCCTTTCAACTGCATCTTGAAGGGTAGTTGGTTTGGTTAACTTAACCAACCCATGTAGAGGCTCTGCTAGCCCATCAATAAACATATAGACCCTCCTTTCTTTAGATAAATCAAGAACCATAACAGAAAGTTTTAAAAATTCAGGAATGTATGTTTCTATATTACCTGACTGTTTGAGCTTAGCTAGCTCAATAAAAGGTGCCTCCGGGTCTCTTCGATCAAACCTCTCCACCAACCTCCTGGCGAACTTTGAATATGTAGTCACATTGGCATGCCCCAATGTAGAAAGACCATGAAACCACCAATCATGTGCCTCACCCTCAAGGTGAAGCACTGCTATTTTGATGGCTTCCATCTTTGGTACTTGGTTCAACTGGAAGTACATGTCTAGCTTCTCTGCCCAAGATTTGGCTGTGCATTTGGGTGACCCATCAAAATTGGGCAAGAAGAATCTACCCATAGTCCGGTGAAGATCATTGTTTTGTATGAATCCTCCACCTATGTTGTGAGTTGGGGTCTCCTATTGTCCTTGATCTGAAAAAACTCCTGAAATCTCAAATGATATTTGAATCTCTAAGATTGAGACTCATACTCAAGAAATTAATCTTCAAGAGTTTCTTGTTCTTGAGATCTTCCATTTCCCACTACTAAGAATGTAGGCATAGTGGAGCATTGGGAAATCTGCTGCTTCACTAGTTTATCTTGCCAGTGATGTGAAATGTCGGAGCCTTATCCATGTAGAAACCCTTTAGGGCATTCTTTGTGTCTATCCATCCTCATATCCTTGATTTCACTTGAAATATATTGCCTGATTTGAAGAAGAAGCTTGGGAAACTCCTTGTCATCCTCTTCTCCTGATCTGGGAGTTTTTCCCTTGTCTTCTCTACTATCTATATAATCATATATCTGATTTCTATTGAGATACCTCTTCTCTACTTCTGTGAGAGGCTCTTCCTCTTCTAATGACAAATTATCTTGAAACACAAAGGCTGAGCCAAGATTATGCTCTGATACCACTGTAATATTCCAAATTAGGAAAAGCAGTAATATAGAACACAAAAATGGACATAATAGCAGTGAATATCAATACACCAATACATGAGACAAATGTAGAGCCATATTATTAAATATATCAGCAATAATGAGCATAAAATCTTGAGGATCATGTCACTCAAGCTATATAACACAAGCCCCAATAATTAGATAGGCAAATACAAGAGGAGGTACTGCTACACAAAATGCTGGAATATCCATACAGCACAGTCCTAGTGGACATAGCTGCAGCTGTAAACATACAATGATATAAAAAAATTGATATATGTCTCAAGAGATGCTTGAAATAAATATCAAGGCTCTATAACACCTTTCCAAGTCAACTCAGAAAGGGTTTTCGGAAATACACAATATACAAAATGGTGAGCTACAGCCCTAGGGATGAAGATTCACTACAACTGAATATATGGGAAGAGGTGGCTGAACTGATTTAGAAAATAATGAAGCCTCCTCCCAATAGATTCTCCAAGTGAAAGGTTGATCCCTTCACTGAAGATCTAACTCCCCAAATTATGCACTAAAGCCACCATTGCAACTGCTCTATGAAATAAAGTAGTCTATGAGAGAAACTACATTGTAGGTGGTGGTAATAGTTTGGCCTGGTGCCAAATGATGAAATAAATCCCAAGGACCTCCCTTTCTAGCCTCCCAATGGAAATAATGCTTCCTCCACTGAAAACAAGCTTATAAAATGGCCTTGTAAACCCTCCACTGCTTCTACTCTACAACACAGCAAAACCCTGGAAGAAACTACACTGTAGAAGAAGACTGAAGCTAGCTTGAATGCCAAAATATGGATATGAAGCTCACAAACCTCTCCTGAGTGGGCACTCGAAGTCCCCCGAGGATGAGGGTGGGATTCCCACTCGGGAACACCCTTGTGCTAAAAAACATAGGAGTCTTTGCTAAACAACTAAAGAGTACAAGATGTCATAACAGACCAAAAACACAATAATAATCAACATGGCTTCTATGGTTTCCTTCCCCTTCCTTATATGCATTGTGAGCCTTCTCACCTTGGGCCCCACTCATTAAAGCCACTACTCACATGGAGACTTCCTCCCATTCATACTATGTTGTCTCTCATTGATTATCCACTCCTCCATACCAGCACTGTTGATTTTGTCAAACTTGACCCTATCCACATGCTTCATCCCCTATTCACACATGAGGGTGCTTTATCTAGCTACTATGATGCTCCTTATTCACATTAGGAGTGAATTTATTCCTTCTAAGGAGATTTATGGGTCTCCCTACCCTCTTTTTCTTCTATCTAAGTAGCAAAAACAAAATTTAATATTCCAACTAGCTGAAAGCTAATTGGGAATATTACATGAAAATTGTTGATAAAAATTGGTTTTGTCATCTCCAACTTGTAACCATATGGCTATGATTTTAAGCCTCTAGGTCCCTTCTATTTCCTTGAGAATTATGTTCCTATCCACTTCCAAATTAATGGCCCGATCTTTAGATTCATTTGTGATGAAGCCTCCTCCACCTGAATTTTCTAGCATGGCTAATTTTTGTTCAATTGATCTAAGGGGAATATCGTCCTTATTTTTATTTTCCTTGGCGCATTCAAAAGTTTTCTTTTTTAGGAAAAGAAGCAAAAAAATAATGATATTAAATGAATAGAAAATACATATTAGATCTTGAACTAATGATCGGTAATTTTTCAAATTATTAGAGACATAATGAATAACATTTTAAACTTGTTTAATCACAATATCTAAATCACCAAACACTTTAATATCATATGCATTCATAACAATAGATTTTTTAAGCTCTTTTAGTCATGTTTTGTACTTAGCTACATTGTTACTACATTCAAATTCAAGTCTACAAGTTAACATAGTTTTCTCTCCATCTGGGCTAATAAGAACCCAACCAACACCAACTCCATCATTAGATTTTGGTCCATCAAAGTATAAAGTCCAAGATAATCTATTTACATAATTATTTACATGAAAATATACAAAATTTACACAATGAGATGACTCAGTATGAGAGAAATTTTCAAATTTAGAAACATGAGAATCATGTTCAAAAGGAGAAACTTCTGCGGTAAAATTCCCAAATAAAGAGTAAAAAGAATAATTATCTAAAATGGAATTTGGTGTAACACTTGGTTCATTTTCTCCTTCTAAATCAGTAATAATGAATTTAATATGTCTTTCCCTATCAACTCTTATTTGATTAGGTTTTTCATTAAAGGGAAGCAAAAAATGAGACAAATTAGTAGTAAGACACCCATTCAGTTGTTGTAACCAGTCTCGACGTAAGATCAAACCATAGTTTTCAGGAATGTCTACAACTATAATATCTATGATTTGTTGGACTTTGGGTTTGGAGGATATCGTAATGAAAACATTTTGTAACTCCCATAAGACCTTTACTTTTTTTCTATCTAGTTGTGCAATTTGAATAATTTATTTTTGAGACTAAGCCTTGATCTTTAAACAAATTGAATCAGGCATAATGTTAGAAGATGCACCAAATTAAAGTAAGTAGTTATGAACATTCTTGTTAAAAATTTTGAAAGAAAGGAGAAATGGAGGTGTATGTGAGTTAGACTTCTCTCCAATAAATATAGAATCAAACTAACTATAAAAAATGACATTCTGCTTAATGGTCGCTTTCCCTTTTTTGATTTTGTGACAAGAGGAAGACGATATTTATCAATAGAACCTAAATATTTCAATAGAATATTATTCTAATATTTGAACTTTCTTAACTCATACATAATTATGTTATCTATAGTTCTTTTCATGTCCTCTATGATGTTGTATTCAATTTTTTCAGGAACAATTAAAGTTTTGGATGTTGTTGTATCTTCGTTTGATGGTTGATTTGAAGTGAATATTTGATAGCAAGGATTTGAAGGAGAAGGCATGTTCTTACTTCTTGTTTGGACAACTAAGACTTCTTCAAATGTTCCACTTATATCTGAAAAAGAGTTTAGATCCAATTCCTCTCCTTCCTCTTCTTTAGCTTCCTCTTCATCTACATATATTTCTTCGGTTTTAGCAGCTGAAATTTGTCCACGAGCAGTTGTTGTGGGTTTCTCTTAACAAATGGTCTTAGTGGTTTCCTTGGTGTAGATACCTCAACTAATTTCTCTTTGACATTGACTATCTCACTAGCTATGTTTTTCATGACGTTTTGTAATCTTTCCATGTCGAAAGCATCTTTTTCCTTATTTTCTTCTTTTGTTGGGGTTTCCCTAGTGGTTTGAGAAGACTTAAGTTATTCAATTGAGGACGTTTTTTCAATAATAACCATTTATTTTTCAAATTTTATGGCTTCTTGCATGGATTCATTCAAAGTGGCCTTCACACTACGTTTAAAAAACATGGCGATAGGCATAGGAAAGGAAGAAGTATAGAAATATATTTGAATGTCTGCTCCAGGTTTTGATAAATCAAGAATTTTATTGAGAAGCTTGAGAAACCTTTGGTTGAAGTCCTTAATATTTTCCTTAGAGCCTATTATGATTCTAGATAATTCAACTAGGATAGTGGATGAGTTGTTTTCATCACCAAACTTTTTAATCAACATGTCTACAAAAGTATCCTAATTTTGAATGCAATTTAGTTGTAAGGAAAAATACCATGTTGAAGCCTCTCCTTCGAATGTATAAGGAAAAAAATTCAACAGACCACATATTATTCTACTACTCTCCTTAGGTTAAGAGCTAGCATGAAATTTTTAATATGGTCTTCAGGGAGCTATTTTTAGGATCAAACTTGGGTAGCCATTTTTCTGGGTATTTAGGAAGGTCATGTTGACCAATAGGAAAATTAACTACTCCCAAAGTTTTTCAAGGACGTACTTGTTGTTGTTGTCTAGACATATGGATGGGTTGATGAGGTGGTTGTTGTGGGGGAGGAACTACTATAAGAATTTGTGAAGGAGGTGTCGGAGGTCGATTTCCAGCACCACCAGTGGTAGTGTTAGGTTTCCTATGTGGTTGAGTGGGTAAGGGAAATTCAATTGGTTTAATTCCTAGTTTAAGGATTTGGGATTTGGTGAGAACATTCGGTTGAAGATAAGAGGAGATAATAATTCCACAATCAAAAAAAATTCTTGATGATTGTCCTAGACTCACTAAGCCTTCAATTCTTTGTCTAATTGACTGGATGTGTACAAGGGAACTTTGGTAATATGAAGATACTGGGGGGAGGTTTAGAGAAGGTGAATGAGTAAGTGATTGATGGATGGGAGACTCTAAGAGAATGTCTACAGAGCTAAGTCATGGAGAGATTACTTCAGAATAAGAAGAGGAGTGAAAGAGAAATATGGGGTAGGAAATTCTCACTGTACATGTGATAATGAGGGTGAAGGTGTTGATTCAGATCAACTTAATGTTTTGTGTGACCCTCTCGCCAACTCCTTCTAGTGCCAATTATGTTGAATCCTGGAAATGTCGTGGCTCAACGTGAGAGGAATTTCTTGGTTAGAGTCTCGATTAGACTCCTTTCCATTGAAATGGAAATCCTAACTGGTATTCTTAGGAATAGTTAACCCTTGACAGGGTCGTGCTCCAACTTATGGAGACTTTATCTGAGGAAAGAAAAATGAAGAAATTATTAGATATGAACAAAGTGATTTGATCTAGAACTAATCTAAATACAATTTAATCTATTTCTAACTATCTATCTATATATATACATGCCTAGGCATCATTCTTCATGTACTTGGATAATGAAAGATAAACAATATTTCTTCAAGATTGTAATGAAAATTAACTTATAAGAATAGAGGAGTTTATTCAATTAATTTATTAACACTTCAAAACTCAAAGAATCCAAGTACAGGCCATAGGATCTATGAAATAACTAGATATGTGCATGGACAAGAAATATAATGGCAATTCGAAGATATAGATCTGCAAATAGTCATTGGAATGAAAGTCAAGTCATTCAAATAGTTGAAATACAATCCCAAAAATTGTAGTATCCATATACATGTTAACTATACTATACATACCTGAAACATAAAGGTAATATAATTTTGTTGAGATCTTGCAAGTGTGTTGTGAATTTTATCATATGCAGAATGAGATGGGCACAAAGATCGGAATGAAAGGTGCAAAGATCCAGCAAAATTCTATTGAAATATCATCTCTATGAATGAAAAAAAGTATTACAAACAGTTGATAACAAATCATTCCTGCTTGCGATGTTACAAATCATTGATAGCGATCAGAAGTTAAATTTGCAGTAAAGTATGAGAATCGAAATTGATTTTATAGACTAGAAGAGTAATTATACCAACAATAGAAAATTCACTCCTTTGGGCATTGAATCGATATCAAAAGGAAACAACAAAATATTAGTGAAATTAAGTATTATTTTTACAAAATTTCTGAACCCTTTTGACAGAGCCAGAGTGAAATTAATGCTCTCTGAGAGATTCCATCAAAGAAAGTAAAATTAATTTTAAATGTGTACATAGCCTAATGCAAACCTAATGCAAACTAATATTGGCCAAAATGTTATAGATTTGGAGATTTCCAAAACAACCGGGAGCTAATTTAACTTTTGTGTTGTGTTTGCAATTCGGAAAGGATTAGTTAAACGCATGGAGGGGTGAGAATTTTGTTCTTTGGCCATTAGACTAGTATTAGTATCGGTTTATATTAGATTAGTTTTTCTTTAGAGTTTTAATGGATAGTAATTACACTAATGTGTGTCTTTTATATATGAACTTACTTTTTTATTTTTGTGTTGTTTAATATTATGTTTTATTATATTTACAATATCAATATATTTTAATGCCTATTTACATTGTATATGATTACAATATAAAATATATATTATAATAGTAAATTTACATATTTATATAATAATATTTGTATATAAAGTTATATGTAAGAATTTTAGTCCCATTTTACATCAATACGCATATATTTATACATTTTTTAAGATGATATGGACATGTCATGCAGACACCAAGTCAAATCAAGATTGGACAACTCAAAGAAAGAGTTTATCAATTTTTCAAGGCGATGAAATGAATGCAAGAATTGCTATTGTTGGAAATCAGGCAGAAAGGCAAGCATAATGGAGCCAAAAGTGAAAAGAATCGAAACAAATTATCATAGAGATAATGCGATGGTGCACATTAAAAAAAAAATTGATGAAGGCTAAGAAAGTTTTCAAACACATAAAAAAAAGGTCCTCATTTATTATGATATTTTTACTGGGGGGGAGGGGGGTGTTGTCTATCACAACAAGGTCTAAGTGGCCTCAACAAGCCTTTCTTCCTAGTCCTTTTTGTTACCACTAATAACTTTGGTAAGAGTCCTCTAGAGTGCCATGTTAGTGATTTTTACTTGCTGATTTGCTTGGGGGTAGTTTGGAGTGGAATTTTGATAGTGAATGTAGTGTTGTTTCATTATCCATTCAATATGATCAGAGGTGAACTAGAAGCCTTGTTATGTCACCAATTCTCATGGATATCTGAACATGTAGAAAAAAAATCCATTGATAATTCAACCACTTTCTATTCTACTGTTCCTTTCACTTTATCCCACATGATCATGTAGCCAGTGGATACAATGATGTACCTTTATCTTCCCGGATCAGGGATCAATAGGATCAATGAAGTCCATGCCCCACATATCAAATGTCTCAAAGTACAATTGAGGTCGAAGTGTAATTTCATCCTTGTTAGTAGGCTTTCCCATCCTTTGGTACTCATCACATTGTCTAGTGTATCTATGGGCATCCTTGTGAAGGGTTTCCAAAAGTATCCTTCTTGCAAGCTTTTGTAAGTTGTCATTTTTGTAACAAAATGGTCCCCACAGGTCCCATCATGGAAAGTTGAGGGGTCTCCATAGACTTCATCCTCCCTCAAGATATTTTTAGAATATAATCATGGCCAAAGTTGAAGATGTTTCCTGCAATCCAAGTATAGGAGGCACTTTTTCTAAAAAACATACTTTTCTCCTTTGAAGATAGGTGAGAAGGGAATTAGGTGGGATTAGTCAGTAGTTGGATTGTTGGAAATGTCAAAAAACCTTGCACACAAAAGTGATACGGAAAAAATATGCTCAGCTAGGAGTTTGCCTTCTATCTTCTCTTTATTTGCAAAAAAGGTTATTCTTGACAAAAAATTTACAACAACATTCTCTTTCCCAAGTTTTTCAACAATATTCAAGTCCAATTGTTGTAAAAACAATAACCAAATAATTATGCAAGGATTCACATATGTTTTATTCATTAAGTAATTGATTTTTGCATGTTTAATGTGCACAAATACTTGGGAACCAATGATATAATGTCTAAATCTATTTAAAGAATTTACAACATCGAGGAACTTTTTTCTAGTTACGATTTATTTTAATTCAGACTCAGATATATTTTTACTAATGAAATAAATTGATAGGGGATTTAACCTTCAATTTTTCCTAGAGCTACCCCAATTTCCTTATCTAATGCATTTTTATGAATGGGGTAGGGAAGGATCCAATTTGGGTCTTAGATGACAGTTTTTTCATTAGTTTTTCTTCTATACTCTCGAATGCTTTTTGACATGAATCTATCAAGAAAACTCAGCATCTTTGGTTAGTAATGAAAATAAAGGAGAAGAAATTTTGCTAAAAAAAATTATGAATCTTCAATAATACCTACAAGGACTAAGAAACTTCTAACATCTTTTTTCTTTTGAGGAACACTTTTTATGATGTATATTCTATTAGGATGCACTTGGATTCCTTTTGAGGAGAGAAAATTTCCTAAGACAATTTCATCATTCATCAAGAATAAACATTTTTCATGGATCAAGCGGAGGTTCATATCCTCACACCTTTGAAATACATTGCTCAAGTTTGAGAAAGGCCTCTTGGAAATAATCCCTAAAGATGTGAATCATTCGTGTATATTTCCAATGAACCATGAAAAATATAAAAGAATATACTAAGGAAAACACTTTGGAAGGTGGAAGGGGCATTGCACGAAAAATGGGAGGAAATTGTAAGAAAACCCCCCAAGGACATGTGAAGGTGGTCTTATCATGATCCTCAGGAGTAATATGGATATGGTTGTACCCATTGAATCCATCCAAAGAATAAATTTTTCCTTCCAAGCACATCAAGGACTTGGTCAATGAAGGGAAAGGGGAAATGATCCTTCCTTGTAGGCTTGTTAAGTTCTCCATAGTCAACACATATTCTCCACTTGTCATTTTTCTTTGGGAAAATAATCAAGGGATACCCCCTCTCACTATAAGAGATCAAATAGATGAATAATCCATCTAATATTTTTTTAAATTCTTCCTTTACAATATCTTTCAATGCAAGGTTCATTCGCCTTTGTGGTTGGTGAATAAGTTTGTGAACCTCCTTGATGTATATATGGCGAGTGCACATAGAAGGATATATTTCTTTCATCCCCTTGTAGTCCCATGCACATGCATCAATATGTTGTTTTAAGACAGTGAGAAGTTGGTCCTCTTGATCCACTAAAAGTAAGGGGTTGATTTTCAGTGTTCTAGAGGGGTTGATTTATATTGTTTTACTCAGGAGCAGCAATCATGACACATGAGAATTAAACCAAGTTCATGGTGGAAAATGAAGGGGGCTTGAAAATGTGGTGTATTGGCCACATGTTGGGTTGGAAAAGTCAAATTTGTCTCCTTTAGTGAGATTGTAAACAATGTAAATACCAGATTTGAATAAGTTGTAGAGTCTAGGAAAATATGAGTCATTTTCCTTGTGTATTTTCGAATTCCCTCAACTAAAAAGAAGAGGAAGAGAAAAAATTTCCAAATATGTGAATAAAAATATCACCAATTATGATGAGAGAGGAGATGCTTCTCCTGCCTCGAACTTGTATCTGTAAATAAATAAAAGTAATGTGTGTCATGTTTAACTCACATCTCTGCGTTTGTGACTTTTTTCATTATCCCTGTGTTTTTGAATTGTATCTAGATTTGAGTTTACCCTAGAACCTATGTGGATAAATCCTTAGACTTATGTGCTTACAACTGCTTGATTTTTGAGCTAGGGATCGTTATCACATTTGATTTGAGACTGAAAATGTATATCTTGTAGCATCTCTATTTTTTTTTTGGAGACATCAACACGGTGTAGGTTGATTAGAGGGAGCCAACAATTTTATGAGGAGAATTTGGACATGGAAAGAGGCATGAGGGGATCATGGTTGAGCCAGATAGTGTGGTGAACTGAGAATCTTGAATGTTGGGCAGTTTCCAGTGGCCTGGACATTGTCACGAGTTTTTACTAGAAGCCAAGTGTAACCATTGGTAGAAGAGATAAGGGAGGCCATTCTTGAGTTTATGGATGTGTTCAGAGGTGATGAGTTGATCCTGAAATGAGCACCATTCGGTCTTCTTACCCAGAGACGAGAACATAGTATCCAAGGGCACTACGAAAACATTTCATATCACGTTACAAAAACATTTCATAGCACCTCAAGTGGTGTGATTTATGCATTGCGTAGGAACCTATTTTTCCTTCTGATTGTTAGTTTCCATTAAATTTTAGTATCAGAGCGGGTTTGAAGTAGAACTACACTTGTGACCAAGTTACATTTTGATCTAAATGGGAATATTAGTTATGATATGCTAAGATCCTGTTCAAAATATAAATATTTGTGACTAAGGCTTGTCCTCTAAATGGCAAGTAGAAGTAGGTGGTTTTATGTGTTTTAGTTAATTTATGTTCATGAATTATTTTACATGAAATCAAGCATTAAATGGAAGCATGTAATCAATAGTCTTACACTAGCCATTTTTTAAGGAGTTCACCCCTCCTAGGCTACATCTCCTTGGATCATCTCTAATGGCACGATCCCTTCTCATTATGCTCAATGATTTGTAAAGAGGAGTAAAACAAATGTTGAACAAAGGAATGATTAGTTTCTCCTACAAAGAAATATGTTGTTTCAAGAACATCATCCCATGAACATGCTAACCTTCAATCAAGCATGTAAATAATCAGCAACAATAGGCATCTGCATCAATATTCTAAACTCCAACTTGAAAGAGCTACAATTGCACCACAAAACACCTCGCAGTACATGAACAAATATCTCCTTCAAAGAATAAAGAGGGAAGGAGAATGAAAAGTTACAACTCTATTGCAATTGTTGTTTCAAAAAGAATATGGAGAATAAAAAACCCCTCCAAGACCATCTTCATTATCAAACTTCTCCATAAGTTGTTTCAACACCACGGTTGATAATGGCACCCTTAGGCTTCAACCTCAAAAAATGCCTATCTAGAGTGCTCTATGGATCCTGAGACCTATTCTATTGAGTCCAGAATAGTTAAAAAAGTTACCTTAGCCTCTTTTTGCATCCAATTTGGTCGAAAAATGAAGGAGTTATGACCTTTCCTATTTTTCCTACTTTTCGCTCCACAAGTTACACAAAATCTGGGCCAATCCTACAAAGCTGCCTAGAATTTGGAAAATTTCCCTACAATTTCGTTGATCGACGATGGAAACTATGGGACGGTTAATTTCATTAATAAAGCCCATAATCCGAATTAGGCATTAATTAATCCCAATTAGCAATTTAATTACGCGTTTAAGGGCTAGTGCATCCTGCACTCCACCCTCAGTGCTAGTTTACAATTATATGTGAATTTGTGTTGGGGCCGGTGCCCACTCTCCCCAACGGTGGAAAAAACAAAATTTAAATACATGCATAATTATATACGATTAATTAACAATGCGTAGGCGAGTTTGTAGTGGTACAAGTTTGTTCAGCGAAGGTCTTGAGTTCGACCCCCACCTGATCCATCCAGTCCATAAACCCAAAATTTTACCAATATACCATGAGGGGGACATGTTGCAGCCCTAGGCTTAGCAACGTGCCCCCTCCTCATTGGTCTTCCCAATGACCAATAATAACATGCCATGACGCACCAACCACACCATGCCACTTGGCAGCCCACTATTCGATGGTGACATGCATTGAACAACTCATTGACTTTCCCATTTAGCATGCCACGTTAGCAATACGAACTATTGATTGGTCTCCATGTTTCCACAATTTTTTGCCAAATTCGCATGTTTAGGAAAATATACATAACATGATATCTTGAGCATATGATATCATTTTTCTATGAAATGAGTTGTGTAAGAATCAGGAAGACAAGATCTATGCAATTGTTCAGGTTCCACATCGATCCAACAACTTTGATTTTTGAGAAAAAAATATCTCTTGATCACTCTTCCCCACTGAAAATATTTTGGACCCCAAAAGCTCACTTTCAGTAATTCAACTTCTCAAGGTTCAATCCTTCCATTCTTCCAGACTCGATCAAATTGACACTTGTTGTGCCTTGACCAAGTGTTTTTTCCATTTCCATGTATCATTTTGAAACCATTCAATGTACTTCTTGGGTTTGTCCATGTCACCATCAAAAGAAACATCGTTCTTACCAAGATGACACAACAAATTATGATGCAAATGGAAAAAAAATTAAACTACTTGGTTTACTTGAATCAAGATTGAATGTACATGCTGAAAGTATGCATTTTTCTGAACATAAGTTTCATGTAAAACAAAATGATGCTTGAGTACAATAATTACAAAAACAACATGCCTAGAAGGCATATCAACAAGCTTGTCATTTATACCTCTTATACCTTTTTACCAAGTGGAGTTGTTGACGAACACCATCAAATGAAAGTTCCTTAATCGCTGCAACTTAATCATTGCACAATTAAAATTTCCTGAATGCAATGAAATGGAAAAGTCATTTGCATCAACCTGAAACTCATACGACTTTTTCAAGTTTATAAGAGAAAATAAAAGCTGAAATGATATTTTTCTTCAAAGCATCACATGCGTCTTCTTGTTTTCTTTCCCACTGGAAGACCTTTTCACACATGTCAATTCATGCCAAGGAGCTCTAGAAATGGCTCCAAATAATTCTCTTTATTATGCATGAAAGTAGTAGGAGTATGGAAAATATCATAAAACATAATAATCCGTTCAAACAAACCTTGTTTGATGTGAAATGTTGTCTTCCACATACCTCCTTCAACCACTCTTGTTTGATGAAAGCTACTCCTTTTTTGCCTCACAATACAATGCTTTCCATTCTTTTTGGGCACCAAAACCATAGGTGCATTGCATGGCCGAAGAGATGGCCAAGTGATTCCATTGTTCAACAACTTTTGCCTTTTCTTTTGTATTTTTTCACTTTTCATCTTTGACATCCAATGTATGCCAATGTCACAAGAAAAAATTCTTGCTGCAAAAACTTTACCAAGGATAACATCCAAAAAGACTTTGGAAAATAAACCAAACAAGTTTCACATAGTGAATTCTTGTGTAAATGAGTTCTTAACACATTAGTATCCTACTACATGTTCTACTACTACTCATACAATAGTTTGAAAATTCTTTCTAAAAACATAAATAGAAATGCATTTTTACAACATGGAAATAACTTGGCATCCAAAATTTCAATTAAAAATGACTATTCATAAGCCAAACTTAGCATGAAAATGCTCAAAGCAAAACATTGTTGCATTTAAAGTGAGTTATTTATGAATATCACTTTTTTACAATAGTCCAACCATGGGAAATGCAACTAGTGCAAAACAAGATTTACAAACTTCAGTTGGTAAAATAGTCTTCCCACTTCTTACCCAACCAGGTAAGTGAACCCTTTATTTGTTCTTCCTCTTCTTCTGGAGTTACATCGGGTATGGCTACATCTTGCGCCACACTTTCCATGGTTGCTTCCTCTTCAAGTACATGCACAAATTTCTTTCCCTTTCCAGGTTGAAGATGTGGAAACAATATCCAAAATTTTGCAACCCAATGTCCACTAATTTTTCAATGAGTACAAAGTTCTTTTGAGATCCTCTTAGCTCACATGCCTCAAACTTTGGATTAAATTTTCCCTTATTGGGTTTATTTGCAATAGACATGTACATTCTTTTGAGAATTGCTACCCTCTTTTCACACTTATATACACTATGGTTAGATGAAAGGAAAAAAGTACATGGAGTTACATAATTCAACAAGTTGTTCAAATTTTCATTTTTTTTTCCATCTTGAAAAAAATTTGATACAACGGGATGTTTATACCTTTTTTTCTTGTTTTTTTCCTTGCTCTTCTTGCATGAATAATTTGCATGCCTAGTAGAACTTTCATAATGAGAAGAATTTAATTTATTTTCTTCTTCATATTTTCCATCTCTCTCTAAGATACCTTCAAGTCTTCTTTGTTCTTGAAGAACCAAGGAGGTACTAGTTCTGGGTGCAAAGTCCAACACCTTCCCTCCTCATGTCCTTTTTTGTGACAAAAGGTACATGATACAAAATAATTTTCATCAGAAGACCATTCTTCTGCTGCAACATAACCCAAGCCTTCATACTTAGGTCTCTCCTCGGCTTCCATTGGATTCTTGATACCTTTTTGATTCACACCAAGACCTCCTCCCTTGTAACCCATTTTATACAAGATCTTGGATCCAATTCCATTACCATACTTTTCAAATGTTGCAAATGAACTTTCTTCAACACTTTTATGAAAAGAAGAAGCATGCAAATGATTACCAATGGTTCCATATTTTTCTTGAGGTATAAATATGTTTACAAACTCCATTGTGATCTTGGATTTTTCCACTTGGACTCTTTGTTTCTCCTCTTTCAGCTCCCCAAAATTAGGTACTGATTGAACCTCATCCTCCACATCATGTGGACAAAAGGCACAAACTTGTCCATCATATTTTTCTGAAGAACTTTATACACATGCATCTTACATGAAAGTTGTAGAAAAACATAAATTTTGTGGAGAGGATGGTGACTTGACACCATTATTGTCTCCTTCTTCCCTTGGAGAACATTCTTCACCTAGAGGCGGTGTAGAGCTTTCACCATGAAACTTGGTGTTCCTCTCTTCATAGAGGACCCTCACCATATCTTCCATGTCCATAAAATCATTTCCGATATATTTTACATATTTTTATGTCTTCATACACTCTCCTCCTTTGAACATACTTTGTTTGAAGCCTCAATCTCGAACTTTGAGGTAGAACTAGTCGTAGAGACTTTCTCTCCTTTCCAAAATATTTCTCCTCACTTGAGCTTCAAATCACCTTCACTTGCAACAACAAACAAAACCTTCTTGCACAAATAAAACCATGTGCTCTGATACCAACCTAATATAAATGGGAATATTATTTATTCTATGCTAAGATCCTGTTCAGAATATAAAAAATTGTGACTAATGTTTTTCCTCTGAATGGAAAGAAGAAGTAGGTGGTCTTATGTGTTTTTGTTAATTTATGTTCATGAATTATTTTACATGAAATCAAACATAAAATGGAAGCATGTAATCAATAGTATTAGGCCAGCCATTGTTTAAGGATTTCACCCTTCCTGGCCTACATCTCCTTGGATAAGTTCTAATGCCATGATCCCTTCTCATTATGCTCAATGATTTGTAAAGAGGAGTACAATAAATGCTGAATAAAGGAATGATTAGTTTCTCATACAAATAAATATGTTGTTGCAATAACATCATCCCATAAACATGCTGACCTTTAGTCAAGCATGTAAACAATAAGCAACAATAGGAATCTAATTCAACATCCTAAACTCCGGCTTCAGAGAGCTACAATTGCACCATAAAACACCTTGTATTACATGAAAAAATCTCTCCTTCAAAGAAATAAAGAGGAAAGGAGAATGAGAAATTACAACTTTGATGAAATTTTTGTTTCAGAAATAATATGGAGAATCACTTTCAAAATTCTCCATCAGTTTTTTCAACATCATGGTTGATCATGGCACCCTTAGGCTTCAACCTACAAAAATTCCTATCTAGAGTGCTCTATGGATCTTGAGACCTATTCAATTGAGTCTATAATAGTAAAAAATGGTACCTTAGCCTCTTTTTGCATCCAATTTGGTCGAAAAATGAACGAGTTAAGAACTCTCCTAGTTTTCCCACTATTCACTCCACAAATTGCACAAAATTAGTGCTGGTCCTACAAATCCACCCATAATTTGGCAAAATTTCATATAATTTTGTCGACCGACAATGAAAACTATGGGATGGTTAATTTCGTTAATAACACTCGTAATCCGAATTAGGTGTTAATTAATCTCGATTAGAAATTTAATTATGTGTTTAAGGGCTAGCTCCTCCTACACTCTGCCCTCAGTCCAGGGTTACAGTTATATGCAAATTTGTGTTGGGGGCTGGCTCCCACTCCCCCCACTCATGACAACAAAAAAATTTAAATACATGCAACATTGTATACGATTAAGTAACAAAGCATAGGCCAATTGGTATTGGTGCAGTTTTTTTCAGTGGAGGTCTTGAGTTCGACCCTTGCCTAGTTCATCTGATCCATAAACCAAAAATTTTACCATACCATGAGGGGGACACGTGGTGGCCCGAAGCTTAGCCACATGCCTCCTCCTCGATGGTATTCCCAACGACTAATAATAACATGCCATGACACACCAACCACACCATGCCACTTGGCAGTCTGCTATTCAATGATGAGATGGTTTGACCTGCCCAGTCAACATGCCACGTCAATAGTACAAACTACTGATTGGGCTCCCCGTCTACATAATTTTTTTCCAAATTCGCCTGTTTAGGAAAACAGACAGAACACGATATCTGAAATATACAATATTAGTTTTTCGAAAAACGAGTTACACCAAATCAGGACGATGAGGTCTACGTGGTCGTGCAGGTTCCACACTGATCTAAGAACTTTTATTTTTGAGAAAAAAATTAGCTCCTGATCACATTTGGTGTTGATGGTTTTTCCTATTGATGAGAGAGATGGTAGTGTGAGCAAGAAGGGCACGAGGTTGTTGAGGACAACTTGTAGTTAATGCAAAGATGTAAGAGGAGACACAAAGGCTTCTACCTCGGTTAGAATCCATGGAAACTAGTAGGTAGTGAGACCCTAATGCTAGAGATGACAACGGGTGAGGAAGAAGCTACAATGGGAAGAGAAGTGCCCATGGATGAAGCTTTGAGGTAAAATAGTTGAGGTCAGTTGTGAGCTCAATTTCAAGACCAAAACCCAATTTTTCTACCTATGATGGCATTCTGGTAGCCGAGACTTGGTGGACTAGATTAGAGATCTAAATAAGTATTTCAAATATGAAGAGATTGAAGAAGATAAGCAGGTAAATTTTTTTGTAACTAGGTTGAAAGGCCACGCTGCATTGTGGTGGGACAATGTGCAAGATGAAAAGAGGAAAAAGGGAAAACCATTTATTAAAATTTTGTATAGGATGATAGCCAAGATGAAGGGGAATTTTATGCCAAAATACTATCATCTATCACTCTACAGACAGGTTGATAACCTTAAGCAAATGTTTCTAACTGTTAGAGAATATATTGAGGAGTTTTACAGGGTGAATATGAGGGCAGGTTATGTAGAAGACACCCCAAAAAATATAAAAATGTATATCAATGGCCTAAAGTTGGAAATTCAAGATGAAATCAACATTCTTTTTCGCTAGATGATGGAATAAGAATACCCATTTTCCTTGAATGTAGAAGAGAATATAACGAGGAAGAAGAATTCAAGAAGAGGTTATGGTTTTAAGGGAAAAGGATATAGAATTGGAAGAGGGAATTCTCCATCCCAAAATAATGATGTAGGTAACTTGAGACAAAAAGGCCAGTAAGAGAAAGGAGGTGACTCGAGAGGAGGAAGACCTTACTAGAGAGGTAGAGGTAGGGGAAGAGGAAGCAATATTGTTTAGCAGTTCTATAGATGTGGAAAACTGGGTCACAGATCCTTTGAATGTCCTAAGAATTAGAAAGGAGGACAAAGAAATGCATATGTAGCTCAGTCGAAAACAACATAAGCATAGGCACTTATCACAGAAAATTCACGAAAAATGGGAGAAGCCTTAATGATGAATAAGGTCTTGTTGGAACCAACTGAGGCGATTTTTGAACTAGTACAGAGGAAAGCCTTGTTCAGGAATATTTGTAAGGCAGGAGGAAAATACTAAAAAGTGGTGATTGACAGTGGGAGCACTGAAAATCTAGTTTCCATAGAAATGGTGGAAAATATTGGATTGAAAAGGTTGAAGCATCCAACACCATACAATGTATCATGGATGTAGAAAGGTTACAAATTGTTGGTGAGTAAGTAGCGCAAAGTGGAGTTTGAGATAGGGCAATATCAGGGTAAGGTAGTTTGTGACATCATACCAATGGATGTCTGCCACCTTATTTTGGGACGACTTTGGTAGTTTGATATGAGAGTTGTGCATGATGGAGAGAGAAACACTTATAAGTTTAAAAATTATGGCATAAATCACACCCTTGTACCTTGGAAGGAAGAAAGTACAGCTGGGAAAAATAGCTCAAAATAATTTTTATTGGGAGGAAAGTAATTTTTACGGAAAATGAAGGAGGAAAAGATCAACTATGCGGTGGTCTACACGCCAAAGGTAATAATTTTTCACACTACAATTATGGATTTACCTGTTGAGATTCAAGAGATGCTGCATGGTTTTAATAATATCGTGGTAGATGAATTTCCAAGTGAACTGCCACCTAAGAGAAGTATCCTCCATCACATAGACTTTATACTAGGTGCAATCCTTCCAAACAAAGAAGCCTACTGAATGACACCAAAGGAGAATGAAGAGATAAGGAAGCATGTTCAAGGACTGCTAGAAAAAGGATTGATAAGGGAAAGCTTGAGTCTGTGATTTTTCCTTGCGGTACTTAACCCAAAGAAATATGGAGAATGGAGGATGCACACATATTCCATGTAAATTAATAAGATTACAATAAGGTACAAATTTCCATTTGCATGAACGAATGATACGATGGAATATTTGAGTGGGGAAACCTATTTTTCAAAGGTTGATTTGAAGAGTGGTTACCATCAGATCTGGACCAGAGAAGGGGATGAGTGGAAGAAAACTTTCAAGAAAAATAGTGGACTATATGAATGGCTGGTCATGCCATTTGGATTGAAAAATGCACCAAGTACCTTCATGCAATTGATAAACGAGGTATTGAAGGAATTTGTCGGTAAGTTTTTTATTGTCCATTTAGATGATATTTTTATTTTCATCCAAACAAAAGAAGAACACATTAGGAATGTAAGGTGTGTGCTAGAAATATTGCAGCAAGAGAACTTTTTTGTTGGCGAAAAGGGGTGAATTCTGGGTAAGACACAAGTTCAGGCTCGAAGACCAACAAGATCTCGCTGTAGTCTAGGAAAACACCAACATTTTCACCCTGCTCAAAGGAGAGAAAGGTGATCCAGGTGGATATTGGTGGCCACCCACCTATTCCATTTGAAACCCCACCATCAGTTCTTTCAGTTTTTAAGTTGCAACACAACTTACTATTTTTAGTATTTTTTTCAGGTCCTAAACTTCTGGAGCCGTTTTGAGGCCCTACACGACTTCTTTTAGGAAATCCAGGAGAAAAATGGGTGTTTGAGCCAATTTTTCTCACACCGAAATGTTTACTCCTCGGATAGATCTCTCTAATGAGATATTGAGTGCATCAAACGAAGATCGGATGCCAAAGTTATGTCCCCGGGAAGCTGAAACACCAATTTACCTAAATGGGACCCACAGTTCTAGAATTTCATCTCCTAGGGTTAGGTTTTTGGTAGTTTTTGGTTTTACATTGTTTCTCAATAATAAATAGGCCCTTGAGGCTCATTGTAACATAGTTCAGAGGTATGTAGCTGCCACATCTCTTCTCAGAGATACGCTACCAACACCCTAGCTATTTTTATTTACATTATGTTTGTAAGCATATCTCAGTCATTATTTTATAAATAAAATTAAGTATTTTTTCTATTGCATCTCTATGTTTATGTCTATTTATGTATTTTATTGCATTCCTGCATAAATCTGGATCACAAGGAGTCTCACCCGAGGCGTGTCGTGACCTTACTAAGATAGGAGAACAAGAACCATAGTAGCAAAGAGAAACTACTCTTCTATCATCTATCACCAACACATTAGAGTCATGCAGGAAACAACACTTAACACATATTATTCAAAGGAAGAGCTATCATATTGCAGGTATCACAGGAAGCTATTGGAAAAAATTTTAAACACCCCATTAAAAATCATACATAGATAATCACACATTAAATACACGACTCAAGTCCACAAATCACCTTTCTATGTATTAGATTTCCTGTGTAGTACATTACATCCGAGACTGCGCAGAGCTCAATACACTATAAAAACCACCAAAATCCCAAAACTAACTAAATTCATTTTTCTTTTCCTTTCTTATCTATCGCCTTTCCTGGCACTCATAGTCTCTGCTCCTTTTCTGCTCGGCTGGTTTGTTGCGCTCCGCCATTCCCTGTTCCCTTCCGCACTTGGCTATGCTTTCGAGAGTCTTTCTTCCTGTTTATTATCAAATATCCTTACCACCTGTGTTGCCGCATGTTCACACTCTACCACTTGCCTGCCAATTCTCTGTAACCTGCAACAAATCTCTTCCTTCTGCAATGACTCTCCGCAACTTGCTCCGTTCGCAACTCAAAACTGGTTTTTTCAAAACAAAGGCCACAACAGGCCCCGACCACAAGCTATTGACTCGTCTCGAGTCAATTTTCTCCAGGTGTTGTAGTCCCCATGTGACCTTCTGTCGTGGTCTTCTGTTGGTCTTTTTTGACTGCTCCCTAATCTTGCTCCACCTGCTTTGGTTCTCTATCTTCCAAAAAAGGACCCAAATTTGGGACCTTCTACATGGCTTCTACCTTGAGTTCCATGAAATCATTGATTGCTTCATGTCATGTCTTCATAAAGGAGTCCATTGCGTGCACCACCTTGTCAACCTGAGCAACATCGAAGGGCTGCTGTAGGTCTACAATTTTTCATTGTACTGAGGATCAGCGTCGAAGACCAATTTCTATATTGTATTTGCCTTCTGTTTGATGGGATGTCGCAGACCGTGAAGGAGATTCTTAGTCTTTGCTGAGTTCTTCTCAATCACTTGGATCTACAATTACAGAGCGCCGACCTGATCGTATAATTGTCTGCAGCTAGTCGGGTCAGGGGTTCCTTTGATCTCAGTGAAAAACTTGTGTAACTGCTCTAAAATCGACTGAGCTTTCATTGTCAGTGAATTCAAGCACTCATGTATTTTCTCAAGGAAGGTGTATTATTCGGTGACAGTGCTTCCCAATGTTTCTTTAAGTTGACTCATCTATTCTTTCTTCTAGATTATCGTCTCTACATACAATATGGTGGGGTCTTGTTATGTCGGTCTAGTTGACAAGGCCTGCCGGAGTTCCTGATTTGTACTACACAGACTTGTACATGCTGCTCTAACATGAATGGGGCATTCTATAATGGGGCATGCCCACATATCTGCGGGGGCGACTTCGATGACACCAGTGATAGATGGACATAAATCTTGGAATTTCTTAGCGATATGATCAATCTGCTATTGGAGGTTGTCTCTTTCTTGTTGCAACTGATTACACTCTTCAGTGAGCATCAGAACTTGCTAGTGTTGCTACTCGTATTTCAGAACAAGGTCTTTGTGGAGTGATTATTATTTCCAATTTGGTGCTTGTATGAAATTAAACAACTGACTTGATGTCCAACTCTGAATATCTTTGCTACTCATCATCTCTAGACTAGGATTTCTCTCCCTAAGTGGCTGGCCACTAGCGATGGAACGATTAGATTGTTCTGGTTGAGAGTTAGGTTGGCTTGGCGGTATGGTTGGCATTTGGGTTGGATGAAAAATAATTGAGGGAGGAGGAGTGGGCATGAATGGTTGCAATACCAACATTGATTATTGAAATCCATAAAAGGAGGTCTCACTCAGTGTAGTTTTAGCCAAGGGTAGGTCTGCTTGAATAAGTAGATTTAGGAAGGTTCATGGCTCTATCGAGGCTTAGTTAACCTCAGTTACTTGGGGCGTACCTGAGTTAACCTCTGCTTCAGTGTCGATTTCCATCACTATTCCCATGGGTATTGCATCAGATATGGTTGCGGATGTGGAAGCGGTGTGGGTTGACTGGTCCTTGGAGGTATGAGAGGTGTGTGGCCATGAATTCTGAGTGGTCGGGGAGGAGGAAGTCAGAGCGCTTTGCGATGACAAAGGGTTAGGTTGCAGTATGGCTGTGGAAGTATGAGTACCCTTCTCTGTCTCCTTTGGATCAGAATCCCTGTACCTATTTGATGTATAGGATACTCCTCTATCAATTCTACCACTTGATCAGGTTTCAGAGTCCTGGCTTTCTTTCCCTTGGGCCTAGGAATGGGTGGTTTAGTTTCCTTGGTTTTTTGAAATGGGGTAATGGTCGGATGTGAATGCGAATGGAGGGTGGTGGAGGGGAGAGTGGTAAGGATTGGGGTCATTAATGAAGGAAACCATATGTTGAATGCTTGAAATTAATTAAATAATGAAAAGCTAGTGGTTATAGATCTGATAGCTACATTGGATTTTTTAAAGGCTTGCACCTATGTGTCTAGATTTTGAAGAAACAATTGCAGTTGCATTTGCGATATCCTCTGAGATATGTCCGATGGTGTTTCTCTTGGTAGCGGCTGTGGAACCATGGCCTCAAAATAATACTTATGTTTCCCATATTGTATTTCCCCCATAAACCCTGGCCAAGACATAACTTCTATGTGGAAGGCATGCTATTCCAACTGGAATTTCAACAACCTCTTTTGGAAGGTGTCCGCCACAACATAGTGGTGTCTAATCCATGTATTTCCATGTGAGATCCCAAACCATATCTACCTAGAGTACTCATCTAACAATGCCCTGGGAATTCTTTGATGGGTTTGGATGACATCCAACATCATCCTGTACCAATATGTGAATGCCTCCTTGTTGATCTCTTTACTGCTAGGGCCACCTGAGAATCTCCATGATGTATATCTAAGGGTCAATGGATGATCTTCGCCTATCTCTACAAGTGGTCGTTCCTCGGTGGACATTATTTACACATAGCCAAATCCATTATTAGGTACCCATAGATAAACTCGATGGCGCTTTTTAATTTTTCTTCGCAGGCCTCAAAGATATCTTGCAGCAGAAAAATGCACCAATTGAGCTGTGCTCCCTACACGCAATGCTCTGCAACTAAAATCATGTCCAACACTCCACTTTTATATAGTGTCTCATGGTCTTCCTTGCCACCAGGTAACATGAAAAATTTACATTGGGCACGTTGATGAGGTCTATCTTTGCCCCCTTCCCTCTTGTTTTGGTCTCATACTTCTTGTAGTAGTCCAATACCCCCACCTTCTTTGCTTTTTTAGAGGCAGTCTGGAAGGCCGTGGCTACGTCGCTCCCTTTCGATGATAGCCCCATGAGCCTGTGGATGTCTTCTGTGTGAATTTTGATCTCCTTCCCGAGCCAAAGCGACCCATTGTGAATCCTACTGATTAGGAGCTTTGTGCACTACATGGATGCTCCATATGTACTAAATACCGGTAGGCTTCTTAGGTGAAGCACTGTTGATCTTTGAATTCCTTTAAAGTTCGGGTGAACGTGAGCTACTTCACTACCACCCTCCTTCACATAATTCTCAATGTGGAATTTCCTCGTCAACGCTAGAAACTGGAAGGAATCTGTGAAATATCTCTCTATTAGAGTTTCATTATGATACCTTCCTATTGACGACTCCAGTTTCTGAATCCTCTCATCAAGATATGGTTCAACTATCGACACCATTGTCTTTGTCATGTTGTTTATCCTATAATACACCAATATTGTTGCGGTCCGCTCCTTTGAAACTCTATTGGGATGCTATAGTTGATCATTATAGTAGTTTCCTCCTCTTGAAATTCTTTGTTTTCCAGCACTCTGATTTTTCCTTTCTCCATGCAGATTAAGTAGGAATGTTTGCACGAAGGGTGTTGATGCGACTGATAACTAATTAATTTTTTTCATGTTTCCTCCATGGATAAAATCATGTGATTGGTTACTCATATGAGGCGGACTTTGACTTTGCTGATAGTGGCCTCGGAAATTGAGTGGATGTGATGGATAATTATTATGGCCTGATGTAGAAATTTTATTACAGAGTGGTGTTTCCAATTACGGAAAATATTTTAGAATTTTTGGTTGACACTATGGACTGAAACCTAAATCATGGTTAATTATGACAAAATTATGATTGAAATTCTTGGTCGTATAGTACCTGCAGCCCCCCTGACCACAATTGGTTGTGGTGTGGTCCCCACACCGCAACACGTTAGCGGCGGGATACTCATGACAAAGACATTATTCAGTGATTGGCATCCTCTCATACATGCGGAAACCGACTTCCCTGGTTTATTGACGTCTCTTGATTTTGAGAGAGTTATTGACTTTCTAACCTACAGACTCATCTAAGGTGCGAGAGAGTTATTGACTATCTACCCTACAAAATTCTCTTAGGTGCGAGAGTTTATTGAAATTAAAATTTAGTTTTCTCAATCATGGTAGGATTTCAGGCTTGCACCATTCACCCAACCAGGTAATATTAGTCCATCCAATTATGCAAGATTCACCACTCCTGAATCCCAGATTTCTATGACATAGAATGGTCTCATCCAGTGCATTTGGAGTTTCCCTGGAAATTTTTGAAATTTGTTGTCATAGAGTAGTACTCAGCCACAAATATTGAAGGTATTTTTCTTAATGTGTCGATCATGCCAGGATTTTTTTGGCTGATTCTGAACTGATTGGTGGAAGTCTGCAAGAAACCTTGTTTCCTCCAACTCTTGTAGTTCCTGGAGACGCCTTATGATCGATTATTCTTTAGAAATTTGAGTTGTTGTAGCAATAAATAAGTTGGGGACAATAAATTCAGCTGGTACAACTGCTTCCTTCCCATACACAAGCTGGAATGGTGTCTGATTATGTGGTCACTTCACCGTGGTCTTGTAGGACCATAATGTGGCTGGTATGTAGAAAATTTGAATAATTAAGATATTATTCACCGATATTCTCCTGATCACACACTATTTTAGCTTCATGCAAAATACAAAATCTCTTCTACCATTTATCATCACATGCGGAAATAAAATCAATTGCATGCATACATTAAAACCACAAAAAATCACACATATGAACACAGTATTTAATGGGAAAGCTTAAAGCTGAAAACCCCAACTATCTGTATATTATATGTCATGGAGATCATGTAACAATCATAGTACAAAATCTCCTCACAAGCTCTCATACACACCCTCAATTGCTACACACTATCAAGCTAGATCTAGCAAAACACATGCTCCAATCTTTTTCCACTTGATAGCCAGCCTCTATTGCGTTATCAATGCTATGGGATGGCTTCATTAAATAGATAAACCACCTGGCTTGTACTGCGCAATCCTCATGGGCTTCTCCACCTATCTTTGTGTTGCAAATAGCAACAGTATAGTCACAACTGATAGTTAACCTGCTCTTTCACCTATTTCTGCACTGGTCTCCACTGAAACTGTCCATGCACTGAAGTTAACTGATGCATTCTTTAGTTGATTAATGAGTTTATAATTAGTGAATTAATTAATAATTAATTCACACCACTCTCACTAATTGTATTAATTAGTTAAACTGAATACAAATAGCTCAACTATGTTTAGATTAGTTAAACTGAATACAACTCCACTAACTTCCTCAATCAACTCCACCAAACTCTGTCACATGAGTTCTAACTGAAGTATCCATGCAATAGCTCCACTTAACCCTCGGGAATAGCATAATTCCTTCTGTCAGCTCCTGTGCCACATCTGTGCACTTAACTGAAGTGCTCCAAGAGAATAAGATAATGTTTATAGTCCAAATATTATTAAGAGCTAATAATATTCGACATATCTGTTTTTAGACTGGCAATCTAAAAATAGATTCCACCTAGTATGTCTAAAAATAGAAGTCCATCTATTTTTTTCGATTTGACCAACCATCCACAAATAGCATCCTGCAACTCATAGAACATGATCCATATGTCTAAAAATAGACTTTGCGCCAAAAATAGCCTGCGGGCCCACTTAGTGAGGGCGACTCCTTTCCACTAAGCTCATCATCTTGTTGCAGTCTCAACACTCCCTCTCAACAAGATAAGGATTATCTGCAACCCCTATCACCCTTATATTAACAGTATTCGAATTTTCTCTTGGTGAGCGCCTTCGTCAAGATATCAGCATCCTGATCCTCCGTAGGAATGTATGAAAGTAACATGATCTTCCGCTGCACACAATCTCTGATATGATGATACCGATCCGTGAAGCCATGCTGCCTAAAGTCATCCTCCTGTCTGTACCATGATCCATATCCTGATGTGCCTTTGAGATATCTCAATACATGCTTCCCCGCCTTCCAAAAGAGCTTGGTAGGCTTAACCATAGTTTGTGAAAGTTGGTTAACAACATAGCATATTTCGGGTCGTGTATTGACCAGATACATAAGCGACCCCACCAACTATCAATAAACAGTGGCATCCAATACCTCCGGCGAAGTAGCATCCTCCTTCCTCCAACCACCAGGAAGAGGAGTATCAACAGGCTTGTAGCCATGCATGTTGAACTTCTCCAGTATCTCCCGGGCATACTTACCCTAAGAAACAAACAGTCCACCACTGTGCTGCCAAATTTCCAATCCCAGGAAATAATGAAGGAGGCCCAAGTCCTTCATCTCAAACTCCTTTTTGAGCCCCAAAGATGTCCTTTCCCTTCACCAAATTTCACTTCATTTCCCTTGTCCCTTATCAATTACAGGTTTAAATGGTCAATAGGATTGATTAAAGTCACTTTAGGAATGTATACAATGACTGACTTGCTATATTTTCATGGTTTTGTTGTTGTAGTAATTTTTGACTAGACTCAGCTACAGAATGCAGCCATTCTGTAGCCAGACACCTATTCCATAGCTATCTTC